>JACDTU010000014.1:600000-1054427 GCA_022376465.1 Cubamyces lactineus | reverse complement strand
CCCTAACCCTAACCCTAACCCTAACCCTAACCCTAACCCTAACCCTAACCCTAACCCTAACCCTAACCCTAACCCCTAACCCTAACCCTAACCCTAACCCTAACCCTAACCCTAACCCTAACCCTAACCCTAACCCTAACCCCCTAAACCCTACGTCAAGAACGACGAGGTGAAGTACCTCGATGGGCAGTTATCCCCCGCGGTCCTCTTCGAGAACCTCAAGTCCGTCGTCGTCAAGCGATGGCCTGAGGTGAAGGAGAAGTCCAAGATCCCCACGTTGACTTACGTCGACGCTGCGGGAAACCCTACGGACGATTCGTCCCAGGGTGCGGACATACGCGTGACTACGTGGGGTGTTAACAAAGCGGTGGTTGAGGAATTCCACCAACTCCTAACCGACCTCCTCCCGATCGCCACCCGTGTCCTCGACATGGCTGAGAACAAGGCGCACGCTATGCACGCCAAGATCGAGAAGAAAAAGGACGTCGTAAAGGCGGCCGACGATGCCATGCCCGTCGACAAGGACCCCGCGAAAGCCGGACCTTCGACGCAGGCACTCGTCGACAAGGCCGTCGCCGGCAAGGTTAAAAACTTGCAGGCCCAGATCAAGAAGGTGAGCGCATTGCCTAGCGTCAAACGCCGCCTTCTAAAAGAAACTTCAGCTCTCGCTCAAGAGCGCCGGATCTGGGAAGACGAAGAAGAACGTCGAGACGCCCAAGAAAAAGGGCGCGTCTTCGAAGAAGGGGACTGGCTCCTCCAAGCCGAAGAAGACGTCGTCGTCACCGAGCAAGAAGTCGGCCGTCGTGGGAAAGGGAAAGGGCAAGGCGTAACCGTGAACAAGTACGTACACGGCGCTCCTTCTACCATACCCGACGGCGTACTAACCCTCACACGTTCCAGTGCGATTGATTATGTACTTTTCCGAACGCCCGTCGAGATTCTCGAGGCCGCCCAATTCAGAAATGTTGTACACTTATCGCCTGGCGTCGTAGTACCTGAACGTCTCATGTATGACTTATCAGTCGGACTTCGTTATATGTTCCCCTCGTATAGTTTTGTAAAAATTATACAATCCGCGTACGATGATTTCGAAGCGCGCTTGCGTCGCCGCATTAAGCATGGTTTCGCAAATAGTAACGGGGATAAGTATTATGATCCTGATTACGAGGTGAAGGCGTCTTATAAGAAGAAACCTCCACCCGAAATGCCAAAGTGGATTGAAATCGGACTCTCTGAGGGCCGGCGCTTCGTAAAAGAAACGATCGCCAAAATACCCAGTGAGGTAAAGCGTGGGATACCAGATAAAGCGCTCGCTCCCAACGTTGCCGAACTTCAATCGTTCTTGAAAGAGCGACAGTATGTAGTCACTCTAACTGATAAGAACCTTGGGCTGGCTATCTCTGAGCGCAGCTGGATCATAAAACAAACTAGGAAGCTTTTAGACAATACGTCTGATTACCGGAGGTTAACGTACTCCGAAGCTGTCCACATCCTAGATCGGAAACAACTTGAGGTGCAGTCCATAGCGAAACGGTCGGACGATTCTCTACTGCTCTCGCCCTACAAGGTTGAAGAATTCCTTCGTTCGAAGGTTAAGGAACCGCTCGCGAAACACACGTTTCCCATGTTCTATGGTATTCCCAAAATACATAAGAACCCCCCGGGATTCAGGCCGATTGTGCCGTGTCACTCCGTGCTGACAGGCCCTTGTGGTAAGTTCGTTTCCAAAAATCTTAAATCGCTTATTAAAGCGACGCCAACCATTATACATGGTACTAAAGACTTGGTGTTAAAATTAAGTAAGCTGCAGCTACCGGCCCCGTTAATCGGGCAACGTTACTATATTGTAACCGGTGACGTTGTTGCGTTTTATCCAAACATTCCGCTTGAGCCCTGTTTAGCTATAGTGGAGCAAATGTGGCTGGAACATACGTTCCCTGATTGGATGACGTTCAACGAAACAGCTGAATCTTCACGCGGTTACTGGGGAAGTGACCAACGCGTGTTTGCGGAAGTATTCAGCCGGTCGCTTCGAGTATCCTCGACGCAGCTTGTCACAGAATATCAAAACGAGTATTATCTCCAATTACGGGGCCTCGCTATGGGCGTCCCGGAGTCTCCCGATCTCGCTAACCTTTACGGTTGGCATTTCGAGAACAGTGCTGGCGTTTTGACCGATCGTAGAATTCCCTTTTACGGTCGTTACATCGACGATTGTTTCGCTATTGTCGCCGCGTCAAGCGGTACCGATGCGACGCAATACATGAACAATAAATTGAAGTTCGATGGCTGTGAAATTAAGTGGGAAACCGGTTCTTCGCGGGCCGTCTTTTTAGACGCTACGTTCCAATTGGAGGATGACCATAAAGGTCAAAATCTACATTGGCAACCGTACCGCAAGCCCGGTAACCACATGGAAAGAATTCCTTGGATATCTGGCCACCCGCGCGACGTTAAGCGTGGGACTTTTATCGGCGAGATGTCGAGGTTAGCAGTGCTTAATAGTAAATTTACGACCTACTTGGAGGCCATAAAGGGTTTGGTAGCCCTTTATGTAAAGCGCGGCTATCCTCGTGACCTGGTTACGTATTGGGTTAAGCAGAATCTTCAAGTCCGCTGGGAAAAACGTCTGAGTGAGAATGACGACGCAGCGAATGACGAGGGCGTACTTGTGCTTAAAACTCATTATAACCCGGCTTGGAATTATTTCCACGCTAAAGAATTAGGTGATACCATATTCAACTACTGGCGCGCTTGGTATGAAAAAGCCGAGCGTGGGGAAGCCCGCGGATCTCCATACGAGAAACTGGTCTTCCCACGACCGTCAAGGCAGTGGGGCGCTGTTGATAACGTCGAAGGGGATCTTTTAACGGAGGTTCCCGACGGCGTCGGAGGCACTTTGCTGATCCCAGATATTCGTAAGCTGGGTCTGTTGGATCGTCGAATGATCGTGTCACGAAAACGTACACGTAATCTTTTCGACTTAACAAATCTTTGGAAAAAACTGGTATTACTGGAGGTAGACGAAAACGAGGCTGCGGATCGCGTAAGCGAAATCCAGCAGCCCGGCACAGCCGCCGCCGGACGCGAAATATCTGGTGATGCGCGCATTTCTATGCGCATTGAGCATGACGAGAACATTCACCGGCGTTCGCCTTCACCGAATAAACCAATGTTCGGCTAGGGGGACACTGTGTTGTTTCGTCGCGTGCGGCGCACGTTGGTGTTCGGTCGGCGATTCGTTCGGCCAGAGCGCCTGTAAGCAAATCCCCGCTGTAGCCCGGCGACACCGGAGTGAGTCCGGAGACCGTCCGGGATTAATGGCGTGTTCGATTCCGGCTTGTCCGGGATTCGGATTTATGCGACTGACCCGGTTATGACCGTCTTGGGAGTGCTCACATGATGACACGACCGTGGAAACGAACCAAGCGGCTAGCCATCTTGGGCAGTCGTACGCGGCTTGGAACCATCTCCAGGGCCGGCGCAGGTCGGCGCTAACCTCTACGCTCACGCGGCTTAATGACATAAGCCCACCGCAGCTGGACTGCGGTTTATCTCCAATTCTTTAGCTCAAGCACAAAACGAGTTATTCAACGTACGGCGTCTCTCACCGACGTCGTGTAAGGCAATCTAACCCAAACCCTAACCGTACGTTGAGTTACCTTAGTCGGTAACAGATGACCCGCTGATGAATTATCTTCAGCTAACCCTAACTCTAACCCGAACCCGAACCCTAACCGAACCCGAACCCTAACCGAACCCTAACAGGCGGCTTAGGTAAAGTAAGTTAGGCGCCGAGTGACATCATCCACGTGACCACGGCTACCTACGGCCCGGTCTACTTAAGCGCGTACACCGAACACCCGGTCCGTCCACCGGCGGGCTGCGCGCTTAGCTACGGCGTCTGAAATAGACGCCGGTGGGCGCCTTTGTCGTCCTTTAAGTAGTCCCCATGGTGGGGGCGGTTTCCTATTCGGGCAAGTCGGCCCGGGTACTAAGGGGAACCCGGTCACGTGATGGTGATGTCACTTGGTAGTTATCATTTCCCTTTTCGGTGTTAGTATAAGCGCCCTAGCGATTAGATTAGATCGTTGAGCGTTTAAGTTACTTGACGTGATGACTTTTAGTCATCGGGCCGGCCACGGGGGCCGGCTGTCAAAGAAAGTTAGTTGCCATCATCAGCTGATGCCATCCGCCGCCTTCGGCGGCGCTCGGCATCAGGTGCCGTTGCTTCTATGCGACGGCATCGCGTTTCATCAAATTCGTTTAACGCGATGATCACGGCCGAAGTTCCGGTCCATCGCGGCTTGAACCTAGTCGTATGAACTATACAGTGGTCCTGAAGAGTCTATAAGTAGACGAAACTTGGGGGGTGTTGAGAAATCAACGCCCAAGTTGACCCATCAACTCGCCTACTCCCTTCCTAGTGCAGTCGCCTGCCGCACTGCTCGCTTCGCTCGCGCGCGTCAGGCTCCCCCTCCCTAACCCTAACCCTAAGTCAATCAGAGGTCGTAGCTGAGACCTCTGCCCACGTACAATCCCATGGTTGGTAGTAAGTTTCCTAGCTCATTGAGCGGTAAAGCGTGCATCTTTGAAAATTTGGCCATTTTCCATTACACTGGGTACCACTGTCAACCATCGCTTTACCACTCGTTGAGGGCAGCTATCGACATGCAGTCAATCAAAGGTCATAGCTGAGACCTCTACCCACGTACAATCCCATGGTTGGTAGTACGTTTCCCAGCTCATTGAGCGGTAAAGCGTGCATCTTTCCAAATTTTCCCTAAAAAAGTGAACCATTTTCGGCCGTGCAGTGTGCCCGGCCAGGATTATATGGATAGGCGGCTTAGGTAAAGTAAGTTAGGCGCCGGGTGACATCATCCACGTGACCACGGCTACCTACGGCCCGGTCTACTTAAGCGCGTATACCGAACACCCGGTCCGTCCACCGGCGGGCTGCGCGCTTAACTACGGCGTCTGAAATAGACGCCGGTGGGCGCCTTGTCGTCCTTTAAGTAGTCCCCATGGTGGGGGCGGTTTCCTATTCGGGCAAGTCGGCCCGGGTACTAAGGGGAACCCGGTCACGTGATGGTGATGTCACTTGGTAGTTATCATTTCCCTTTTCGGTGTTAGTATAAGCGCCCTAGCGATTAGATTAGATCGTTGAGCGTTTAAGTTACTTGACGTGATGACTTTTAGTCATCGGGCCGGCCACGGGGGCCGGCTGTCAAAGAAAGTTAGTTGCCATCATCAGCTGATGCCATCCGCCGCCTTCGGCGGCGCTCGGCATCAGGTGCCGTTGTTTCTATGCGACGGCATCGCGTTTCATCAAATTCGTTTAACGCGATGATCACGGCCGAAGTTCCGGTCCATCGCGGCTTGAACCTAGTCGTATGAACTATACAGTGGTCCTGAAGAGTCTATAAGTAGACGAAACTTGGGGGGTGTTGAGAAATCAACGCCCAAGTTGACCCATCACCTCGCCTACTCCCTTCTTAGTGCAGTCGCCTGCCGCACTGCTCGCTTCGCTCGCGCGCGTCAGGCTCCCCCTCCCTAACCCTTCCTTACGCAGCAACCCTACGCAAGTCATTCCGCAAGATGGTCAAGATGCTCTCCGGCTTCTGCGTGTGTATGCGGACCGTCTTCGTCCCCTACTTCCTCCTCCCACAGGAGACGAATGGCGTCCAAACGCGCAAGGTCCGTCAGGTCAAAAGCCCGTGCGCAGACTCTGGCTCGGCATCCGACTCTGACTCCGACCTTGACAATGATATCCTGCACGAGCAAGAACAGCGCGAGGCCGGAAATGAGGAACACACTGTCGTTCTCAGCGTCGAGATCGAAAACGTGTTCGCGGAGCTGCATGTGTCGTCTTTCTCGCCGACATTCCACTTCGAGGTTTCGTCTTTAACCAGTTGTCGTGGACGCACCGGTTCGAGGTAAGCTACCCCAAGGAACTCAGGTGTCGCCGGATGTGCGAAGTGCGAAGGCGCGTTTGTGCGAAACAGAGATTGTTCACGGCGATGCACAGATGCGCGTTGCCGCACTTTGATGTGCGGTCTGCGGCAGTGCGCACTTGGGCATGGCCGCATGAAATTATTTCGATACTGCGAAGGATTTCGCACATTGCGGCGAAGCGCAGATGCGCATTGCTGCGAGACCTGGTTTCGCGAAATTACGCTATCGCGGCAGCACACAAATGAGCATGGCCGCAGGCAAGTTCAAAATATCAGATAATTATATGTGAGACAAAAAATGCGAAATATATTATTGAGTGCGGCAGCGCAAGGATGCGCACCGCTGCAAGCAAAACGTCAGAATCATAGGCCTAACCTTGTAAGCTTAGGCCTAACCCTCACCCCCCACCTTTTTCTCCTATAAATTGGGTGTGTAGAGAATGTGGAGCGGACTGTCGGAGTTCGAAAATGTCACGCTCGGACATCGGGATTTTATGGCGCCAACTTTTAGCGCAGCTAAACCTGCATCTGAACACGTTACGGAAAGTCACCCACTGTACTCAACGCCCCCGAGGAACGAGTCGTCAAATCCTGCGGGTATCCTTCAAGACTACTACATCGCGCTTCGTTGCGTGAACCGAGCGTCGCAGCTGCTGCGCGATCTGCGCACGCCCACAGGAGCAGGAGATTCAATGTTCACACGGATCATACGAGCCGGCGACCAAGCAGTGGCTTTACGCAGTGACTACTCCCGATCGTGCTCGTAACCTCGCATCGACTTCGAATTCCCGGAGTGGACGACACGTACCGTGCGAGCCCACCGAAGCGTCGCTTTCAACTGCAGTGGACAGGGCGCTCCAAGTGTATCGTATCCTCCGGATGGCCATGGTCGAGTGTATGAAACACCTCAGCACCCTATCCAATGAACGCTTTCTCCGTGGTTGGTTCCAGGTATTGATAGGTAGGCAACCTTCGCGTGGACATCTGGGCATTACTGATGGTCGGATCTGTAGCTCACTATCACAATTGGCGGAACGGTGTCCGACACCGAAACATCAGCTTGGGCAATCTAATGTGCCGCAGCGAAGAAAAGGACCCTGTTTGTGCGGTCTTGAATGACTGGGACCTCGGTATCGATGCCAGAGATGCGACCTTGACACACACCGGCTTCGAAGTGACAGGCACGGTACCCTTCATGGCCATCGACCTACTCACCCGGGAGGCGTTTGACGGCAAAGTCGCCGTTCTGTACCGTCACGACCTTGAGGCATTCATCTGGGTGCTCATCTGGGCGGTATGCTGCTACGACAACGGAAAGATGGTCTATACTGTCCCGAAGGGTCTCTACAAGTGGGACGTGCGCGAGCCGCTCGTATGCGGCGCTCTGAAGCGTGCGTTCCTTGCACACAGTACACCCATCGAGCCGGCCTCCGGCGATTGGGGAGACAGATTCAAGCTTGCCTCGCTTTTGCAGGTCTTCTTGGCTGACAAAGTTACTGATCGGCAGGCCAAGGCCAACACAGTTCTTCGTCAGACAGTACATCAACACGAGTGGTTGCAAGGTCCCGGTCCCAGTCCCAGGTCCTCTCACCAGACCTTGCCGCGCGAGCAGGAGGAGGAGGATGATCCAGAGCGCGTCTGGTATGAATTCTGGGCGTATCTCGAACAATTCAAAGAAGAAGTACCTTGCATAGCCGACTTCATGCCCAAGGACCTCGGCAAGGCTGGAGATACCGACGACAAGCAGTAGACCCGACGAGGAATGCGGTACGAGGACTGGTGGTGATGGAGTGGCGGATCTTGTGGAGCGTGTACAGTATGTAGCAGGATGCAAACTGGGCTCGTTATACATGCAGTGCATGTACCCTGAGTGCACCTCGCGAAGGGCATGCGTGTTCTATCTGTGTCACGATGCTTGATAGAGGAGTAGGAAGAGACGCTGCGGAGTGTAAGCCTCGTTCTCGTTCTCGTTCTCTGCTCTCTCCACGATGGACAAGTTTGCGACGCTAGAGCCTGTCCGTCTCCGCGACTACAACCGCAAGCCGTTGCCAACCTCCGCCCCTGCCCCGTTCCAACTCATCGGCCGTCTCCCCGTCGACGTCCACATCTCCATCCCACCTCGCCATCCGTGACATCCCCGCCTACGCCCGCTGCTCCCGTGCTCTCGCTGGCCTCGCCCACGACGAACGTGTCTGGGAGGCAAGATGGCTTGGGGGGCAGCCTTGGTCAAGTCCACGTTCAACGATGTGCTCGGCCGATGTATAGTCATCGAAGCATAGCACTGTGTGTCGGTTGTCGGTCTTCTGTTAGAACCGGTCAGTTAGCTCTCTGGGACCTCTGCAATGCTGGAGACACTGACAACTAGCAGTAGAGCTGTTGTGGAATGTGGTACGAGTACCGTGGTGGTGGCGATGGAGTGGCGGATTTTGTGGTACATGTACAATACTAGCAGGGTGCTTGGTACACGATGATCTCATGATTGGCTTCACTCAATCCGATCTCTCGATCGGTTTTCCACAAGGCTGTTTGGGATGCAGGACAGTGTATCCCGGCCATCGCCTGAACGTGTATGGTTTAGGTACGAGGACAACAGAATCATTGTCTAAACAAGCTACGTACTTGCATAGTGGGTGAGCCCTCAAAGCGTACATCAGACCAATCTGCACATACGAAACATGTATGATGCTATCATATAGAGCGCAAAATAAAAGACAATACAAACCGCTACAAGATACACCAGACTGTAAGAACACCCTACTGCGCCTCTACCGCGCTCGGCTGTGGGACCTCTTGTGTCGTCAAAGTCTGCGGCGTCCTCGACATCGCTACGCCGAGAGCTTGAGTGCGGAACGCGAGGCCCCGGGTCTTTTCGATGACCGACTGGTAGATCGGCAGAGGCGGGCGGTTGATTTCGATAACATTCTGCGATGGCGGTCAGCACCTCGTCGACGTACTAGAGCGAACACCCAGCAAACGTACCTTCTCAAGATCGATCTTCGCATCTGCGCCCATGCGCGTTTCGCGGATCAAGTTTACGATCCACTTCTCGCCCTCATCGCGCGAGAGGTTCAGCCGCTCAGACAGGTCCCTAGAGGATCAGTCAGCATACAAGCAGCTCAATGGATGAAAAGCGTAACATACCCGATGTCTATGCGCTGGTGGATTCTGCAGTACGCCTCGCTGATGAGGTACCGCGCGTTGTCCATGAAGTCCTCGCGGAAGTCGCCAAGGAAGAAGTCGTTCGCAATGATCGTCTCGGCCTTCCCAAGCTCCTTCTGCGCGGCCTCGAAGTCGAACTCGACGTAAAGCTCCTTGAGGAACTGTGTCACCGGGTCCTGGTACTGATACTCCTCCATCTGGATGACCTTGACGATCTCGCGGATAGAGTGGCGCACGCGTGAAGAGAGTGCGCCGGATGCGGACTTGCGCGAAAGCACAGCAGCGGTCGCGAGGTAGCGCAGGATCCAGGGGCAGGACGTCTGGATGGTGTTGAGGTAGGTGGGGGAGAGGAAGGTCTCAAGAAGCAAAGTACGGCCTTGCGGGTGGTTGAAGTACACGAAGAGCGACCAATGGAGGAGCCAGGTGCGCGAGTGAAGTTGTGCGAGGGCGGGGTCGGCGGCGGATGAGGAGGGAGTGGAAGAAGAGAATTGGGGCATGGAGGGTGCGCGAGAGTCGATAGCCTCACGAAGGGAGTTGAGCTCTTCGAGGGCAACATCCCACTTTCCGGTGAGGATGTCGCACGCGAGCTTGCCCCAATGGGCGGAGATGGTGAGATCAGGGTCGGTGGAGAGGACGCGGAAGTGGTATAGGTAGTCTGCAGCGCCGCTGTAGTTGCCGTATGAGTATTGGAATTTGCCAAAGTTGTATAGCGCAGTGATTTGATCGAGCGTCACCTGCAAGGGGTGTCAATGTACACGCATGCGGGGATTACCGTCAAGACTCACATTGTAGTGATCGCGCAGGAATTGGAGGTTTTGGTTCTTGTCCTGACGGAGAGACTGAGCGACCTCAGGGTTCTCAATAACATCGAGCACGGCCTGCGCCTCCTGCTGAAGACGTTCATGGGTCGAGACGGCCTTTTCACGCTTCTCGGCGAACTCTGCGCGATGTGAGGAAGAGGGTAGGCGCAGGGGTGGAAGGACGTACCTGCAGGAACCTCCTGGTCCGGATGGAGTTGCTGGAACAGACTCACAGCGTAGTCGACCATGTTCGTCTCCTTTGCGAGCTCATACTGGGCTGTCTGGACTTGTTCGACGGGGAAGATCTCGCTTTCTGTGAGGTGGGCAAGGAGAGGGAAGACCAGATGGCGGTCGCAATAGGGAATGATCGTTTTTGTGAGGTCGTACTCGGCCATTTTGGTGTGCAGACGAAGACAAGGCCAAGAAGATATCGGAAGGAGAGGCGAGCTCGTCGAGGATGAGAGTCTGCTCGCCGTCGCCGTCCTCCGCGCTCGACTCCAAAAAATCGCCTTCCAAATCGAGCGATACGCGCACGTGGTCAGACGCAGTGCCGCGGTAGATTGGGCGCCTACGGACACGTCCTCGCCACCTTCTCCTTCCTCCTCCTCCCCGTCCTGTCCTCGGCAAAATGACAACAATCACAAGAAATCTGCCTTGGTTTATCAAAGACCTCGGTATCTCTATAGTTGGCGAGGTAACTCTCTATGCAGCTTGAACGCTACCACCACCTCTAACCGGATGCTAGAAATGCTACACTTCCATCGTCGAGAACCTGGACTTAGCCGATGTTGAATGCCTCAAGTACTCCCTCTCAAAGGGCCTCGGCCTCGGTATCGTAGTCGGAGGATCTATCATGAAAGTACCTCAGCTCCTTCTTAGTACGTTCCACCACCGTCCGCATCGTTCTCGTTTGTCCTGACACGTTCCGTAGTCGTCAGCGCACGTTCCGCACGCGGCCTCTCCCTCACGGCCTATGTGCTCGAGACGCTCTCGTACGCCATCACGCTCGCGTACTCGTATCGCAACGAGTTCCCGTTCTCCACCTACGGCGAGAACCTCTTCCTTACCATCCAGAACGTCATCATCACCCTCCTCATCGTCCATTATAACCCTCCTGCCTCTCTCGCCGCCCGCCCGTCTATACAGCGCACCATCTTCTCTGTTCAGTTCATGCTCGCCTTCGCTGTCGCATTGGTTGTCCTTCCCCGGTCTACGCTAGCAGCCTTCCAGATTGCGACTCTTCCACTCTCCCTCTTCTCCAAGCTCCCGCAAATCCGCCAGAACCACCGCGCCAAGAGCACCGGCCAGCTCTCCGCGTTTGCCGTCATCTCCCAGGTCGGCGGCTGCCTCGCACGACTCTTCACCACCGCTACCGAGGTCGGGGATCCTATCGTGAGCGCGGGCTTCGCCCTTGCACTCGCCCTTAACATCATTCTCGGCCTCCAGATGTGGACGTATTGGGGCAAGGAGGAGAAAGATGAACTCGAGGCTGGTCCCATTGGCGTTACTGACGAGAAGAAGGCGCAGTGGCCACCCACTTCGCACAAGGTCGAGGTCGTTGTTCCACCTGCGTCGCCCGGACGTGCTAGCCCTAGGCCCGGCAACAGAAGGTGGTCGAGGAAGGTCGACTGAAAGACGACGCCTTCACAGGACATTGTGTCCCCTGTACACCGTATTTAATATCCTATCCTGTTATTCCCGGTTATTCTAGTACAGCCTATATAGTGGGTACATCGCACACTGAACATCACTGATATCCAGGCAAGCCCGCGCCTCCGATCAAATCTACTGGTCCCGCTTTGCGTGTGGGGGCTTGTCAGGGTACAGCTACATGATATAATGAGTGCAAGTCCACCGGCTATCTGATGCAAACGAACCTTGCCAGGGTTGAAGAGGTTGAGCGGATCGACGGCCTTTTTGATGGTCTTCATCAGCTCGACGGTGCCCTCACCAAGCTCCTCGTACAAGTAGTCACGCTTTCCCATGCCGACACCGTGTTCTCCGGTGCCTGCGAGGCTTGCGTCAGAGAGCAAAAAGCAACGCGAGACCTGATACGCACAAGTGCCATCGAGTGCGAGAGCGCGCTTGACCATGCGATCCACCGCAGCATGAGTCTTTTCCAGCTCCTCGTCATTCCGGAACAGAATAAGGGCGTGGAAGTTGCCTGTCGCACGTACGTGAGACCCATCGGACGTGGTTGTAGATATAAACCTATGCGTACCATCTCCGACATGCCCTACGATGGTCGACAGAAGCCCGTGCTCCTCGAGATCCTGCTTCGTGCCATAAACCAGGTCAGGAAGCCTCGAAACCGGTACGCTGTTCGTCCAATGTAAGCACCTGCATACGCCTTGCCTCCACAGTCGATCGCTCACCAGACGTCGGTACTCCAGCCACGAGCCCCGGGCAGGATTGCCAAACTCGAATACAGTGCGTTCTTGCGGTCCATCCAGAGATCATGTGCCTCCTTCTCGCTCCCCGCGAGAGAGAAGCCGGACCCGCCATGCTTCTCCGTTATCTTCTTGACGATGTCGGCGGTCTCCTTGAGCGAGCGCTGCGTCGGGCCCTGGAACTTGAAGAACAGACTGTCCTTCTCGGGCCACTTGCGAGTCGACATTCCGTAGATGTTCGTCGCGCGCATGAACTGGTCATCGCACAGTTCGACGCACTCTGCGAAGATCCGCTTGTTCTCAAGAGCGAGACGCGCGGAAGGGCTACCATTGACTCACGGATTCCAACGCCGGCATTGACTACCTCGATGACGGCTTCGGTCGCGTTGCGCACGTTCGGGAATTGGACCACGGCGACGTTCGTGGGCAATAGCGGTGCGAGTCGAATTGTCACTGGACAGTGCGTCAGATACTCATCAAGGTGCAACGCCGGTGTTACAGTTTACCTTCGGTAACAATGCCCAACGTGCCCTCCGCGCCGATGAACAGCTTTGTGGTGTCAAAACCGGCGGAAGACTTGCGCGCGCGCCGGCGGGTCTTGATGACTTCACCCGACGGCAGTACGACGGTCTACGACAGGTTGCACGCATCAGCCCCGTTCAAATCAACTCGCATGTCGACAAATACGAACCGCGTTCAGGAACCACTCTGCCTTTGCAGTACCGTAGCGCACGGCGTTCGCTATTCAGGGTAGTGAGTAAACCCGATAAAACATTCAGGTGGTGAGAATCGTTACGTACTACCGGAACATCCGGTGCTCAGCATGCCACCAATGGTAGCACCTGGGGCAGGATCCAGCTACGACGTTACTTTGAGAATGAGCGGCGTTCAGAAGGTAGAAAGACATGACACTGACAGGGAAAAATAGAGGAATTCCTATCGTGGTCGCAATGAGTCAGAGAGTACTGTCAGAATAGAATTTGGCAAGCTACCTTTCTTCCTGAGCTCGTCATTGAGATCCATCCACCGCAGCCCAGGCTGGCAGATGACGTCCGAGTCCGCCTCTGTATGCAGTCCAACCCGAGTCAGTCAAACGCCGACGCAAGTGACGCACCAGGCCCTACCGTGTATCTCGATGATCTTGTCCATCTTCGAAAGGTCTATGCAGATACCACCCACCGAGGGCTGAAGAAATCCCGTTAGTCGCATGCTACGAGGTCAGCACCGTCCCCTCTGTACGTACAGCCCTGAAATGGCCCTCGAGACTGGTAGCGCCAGAGTAAGGAATGACGGGCATCTTGTACTTGACCGCAATCTTGACAATCTTCACTACATCCTCCGTGGACGAGGGGAAGACCACGACGGACGGATGGGAGCCTACGCACCATTGCCACTACTCAGACCCAGCAAACAGGCACCCTTTCGACGCGGCACTCACTAGGGTGGTAGTCATTTTCGGAGAAACCGTGGGTCTCGAGGTCCTCTACATCCGTAGTCACTGTTCCTTCGTCCGGAAAGGCTTGCCTGAGCTCGTCTATGGCCTTCTTGAAGTCTTCAGGCGAGCCATAGCTGCTATTCAGCTCCCCGTTAGCCTTGTTCCGCTGAACATCATCACTCGAACTGGTAGCCAAATAGTAGCCCAAAGCCCCGCTGAGCATAGATCCTATGGCGAAAGCTAGGGGTGCATTTGAGCCTGAGGGCTTCGAAGGGTGGGGCTCTGAAGCAGCAGATGAGTAGCCCCGACGGTGTGCACCAGATATGCTAGTAGGCAGCCGAGTCACAGAACCGGTTCGGAGCAAGGACCGAGTCTGCGCTGCGAGAACGGCGCGAGAGACCTGGGGCTTTGCTAGCTGCATCGCTGTAGACTCGATCGGATGCAAGCTTGCACGAGATGATCGTCGAACGAGGACAAGTACCGGCGGATGCGTGTGGACGCCGCGAAGTGCCTGGGAACGTAATAAATACGTGCGGGAGACGGAGGGTTAAGTATATATCGCAAGGCCGACCGAAGGACGATCACGGTCCTCGGAAGCCTGAGCACGAAACCAAGGCGCGAGCTCCTGGCACGTGGGAGTCACCTGAGCGCGTCCTCACCCTGGCCAATCGTTCGTCGCGCGACATACAGAACCCTCCGACATAGCTCACAAGAGGTCGACGAGCACTATGGACGTACGGTAGCTGTGACCAGATATTCTTGAGCATGTTCCGATGATATCACGGGCAACCGTTCCCAATGTGACCTCAGAACAGATTGGTACAACCAAATGAACAACATGACTCGTAGTATACATGATGTTGCAAACCGACGACAAACGCAAAGCAAAGCAAGCGACACCACACATCTATACGCCTAGCCTCTCATGACAGATCGAACCCAGCATTCGAGTTGATCGCCTGCAAGAGCTTCTCCCGGAGCACCTTCGGGCTCTTGTACCGCGGGAGTTTGAGCAGGTTGACGCACGTACTGGCGGTCGGGAGCCGGCTCTCGTCCCCTGTCGCGTCTCGGATCGCAAAGTTCGGATTGAGCTCCTTGAAACCCCTGATAACGCCGTCAGTCACGACACAACGCACGATGCAGCCCAGGGAGCTTACAGCAATGGCGGGCGACTGCAACTGGTGACGAACCGCAGGAGCTTGCGTCGTTCATCCTGGTTGAATGTTTTGACCACCTATACAACCTAATGAGTAGACTGCATGCAACGGCAGATGCACTATACGTACGCTCCAGAATATCTCGATTGTCTGTTCGTGGTCGTCGTACAGACCGCCATACTGGGTGTGTGCACGCAAGTCGTCGAGATCAATCGGCGTATCCACACCACCCAGCAGAATCTGCAGCTCTTGCTGATTGAACATTCTTTGCATGCGCTGTCGGTCAGTATTCCTATACAACATTGCAGGTGTGACGCACCTCAGCCACTTCGGATCGATGATCTCGGACAGACCATCGAAGAAGGCTGCGCTCTGCTTCTTGATCTGCTTCGTTAGACGGTAGTGCGCGACGAGGTAGATATATTGCAGCCTGTTATCGCGCGTGACGGGGATGTTGCTTCCGTTCGGGATCAAGTCTATCGTCTTCGTAACACCAAATTCTACGCGACCCACGCGATTAGCAAGCGTATACTACCAGCGAGGACTGAGGCTTACCTTCTTCCGCAACGGTGAAGTTGAGAGAAAGCTCCTCGGGATCCCCGGTATAATGCTTGAGGAATATTAGCCCTTGGTAAAGCTCGGGGTCGAGCGACGCTAGATCATCCAGCCAACTCTGCTTTCCGAGCCACTACATAGCTCATTGTGAGTGATATGAGCCACAATGCTGGCGCGGTGGACGTACCTTCGCAAGGAAGAAACCAGCGAAGGCAACGTCAACTAGGATTCCCTCATATAGCGCCTTGCCTAGTATCCGCCCAATGAAGCGATACCATGCCAAGCTATGCGCTACGCGTACATCAGCATCATATCTAGCGATGACGGTTGAAGCTTACACTCTGTAGCATACGAATGCGGTGCAGGGTAGAGCTCGTTCTTCTTGTTCGCCAGCCATAGCCCACGGTCAGTGTCGAAGACTTCCTTGCAGAGATTGGTCAAGAACTCCTTGAAGACGCCTCCGCCATCAATACCCGCTCTACGCCGTGCCTGTCAGCCGTGCACATCTACGAAGAACAGAGACGTCGGACTCACTCTTCGTTGCCAAACTGATCAATGAACGTGATCGCGATTGGGGCCTTGAGGTCTACGTCGCCTAGCCGGTCGAAACCGTCTTGAGCGATGTTCCCCCGTCGAATCGTGACGCGCGTCGTCATCATGCGACCACGGTACGCGTCGAACCCGCGCGTCCTCATGTCGTTCAACACGAACTGCCGGAAAATACCCACACGAACATCGAACGGGATAGCAAACGGGATGTTGTTCAACACGCCCAGCCGGGGCGAGAGGTAGGCGACCTGGCGCTTGCTCATCGCCGCTGCGCGTCCGTTCTCCGGCTGTGAGAGTTGCTGTTCCTCGAAGCTGATACACATGAGAAACGCTGAATGAATTGTAAGCGAAGAGTTAGACACTCTTACATTGCAGCTTGAATGAACGACGACATGTCCAGTTGAGACGTCATCAACCAATGATCTGGAGGTGTGAATGGCCGCCTCGAGCTGTACAAAGCGCGCCCTCAGAAGTATTCCGTTGGTGTCGAAACAGTGTACTCACTCTCGTGCGTGCAAAGCCTGTAAGCACTTGGTGGCCTTTTCCCTAACATTCTCCCATTTCACATTCCCGAGACCGGGCACGTTCCCTTCTTGCACGCTGCTCGAGTCATCCCGCCAATACAGTGAGAATGCGATGTTGAGCAGCTTGCGTGAAAATTCCGTCAGTTCGTCAAGCGACAAAGGATTCCGTGGTGCATCCGGGTTGTTTCCGCTGGAGAAGAACTCGTCGTCGCCCATGGTCAACAGTGCCTGCGTATACAGATCGGCTAGCAACAGCAGTGGAGGCCATTCCTGGGCATGTTCCGGCTCTACAGCGCCGATGAGAACCGTTCAACTAGGATAGGTAGCGAAGGACTCACTTGCAATCTCCGCGAAATCGTCGTCCCGGCCCAAAGGTGATCGACGGACATACCCGCGGTAGATCTCGCGCATGAGCCCGCCTCTGTTGTACGCCATAATAGTGGTGAGGACCTTATCCCGTCGTGTGGGCCATACCGTGCTCAGTGCGAAACAGAACGAGATGATGCTTGGCAAGAGCGTCTGACTCTGACCGGCCCGCAGGAGCGAGGAGATGTGGTCAGAAGCAGGCAGGGTCTGCAGACGCTTGCGCGTCCTTTCGTCCAGGGGAGGGATTGATTGCTTCGGCTCGAACGAGGTGACCACGGTTACCTCAATTTCACCCTCATCATCCGTATCTGCATCCGCCCAATTCTGCGCAGAGGAGGGCTGATTCTCCTTGGGCTCTAGAGCGTGCGTCGGCAGAGAGTTCATGAGGATCGCACTGAGCTGGAGATATGTAGCGAACGCAGGCGGCGGCAGGGCAGAGTACCTAGGAGGCATAAAGGCAGTGAGGTTTGCGAGAAGGTGTATTCTAGACTCTAATGATGCCAATTCAGGACTCTGGATGATGTCGAGCGGAACTAGATTGAAGGATGCGAGGGGCAGGCGCGCAGAGAATGGACCAACGGCAGGTAGAAGCCTGTTTGGGAGAAGGGGAATGGTTAAGATGGTACATAGCAGTTCGCGGAGAGGCTCTGCGAGTATTGCTTGGTGTGCCAAGGGTGCAGTGAGGAGTGTGGCGAGAAGGGCGAGAATAGGCGAGGGTTTAGCAGGGACGGGCTGGAAGGCGGCGTGAGCATCAGAGGAGATTTGGCGTATATGATAGACGTACAAGCTGCAGGACAGCGTTCCGAAGGAGCGAGTAGAAACCGTGAGAGACGAGATAGCGGGCGATGGCAACTCGCTGAGGGTTGGTGGAGAGGAGGGATGTGAGGACATTGAGATGGGCTTGCGCGTGCTGTGATCTTGGGGAGTTCTCAGGACGAGGAAAGAGAATCGACCTACCTCTGAGACGTACCTTGGATCGGCGGACACGGACTTGAGTAGCATGAGGGAGAGTCTCTGGAGGAGAACGACGGTACTCGGGTCGCTCTGTGTGAGGACATCTGCAGGAGATCAAGGTTAGAGTGAATGATATGAGCGCGCGAATCGAACGCACCTTTTCGTGAGGAGGATACTAGAGATGACCATCTCCCAAGAGCGTCTTCGTCTTGGCCGAGTAAGACGAGAGATCGAAGACCGGTTAAGCTTGTGATGTCCTGTTCGTAGGTGTGGCGGAGCTGTTGGCGTACGGCGTTGAGGGCCATCCTGCCTCTCCACCAGTGCTGTATGCGGGTGGCAGAGTCTTGGCGACGCTTGAGGTCATTGCGCTGGAGTCTGCGAAGCTTGGCTTGTTGGAGGATGTCGTTGTGGGAGGTGGCGGTCTGGGATCCTCCGAGGTTGATTTCCCTGCGCCGCTTGTTTGGGCTGTCGCCAAAGAGAGGGATGTCCATCGCGGGTGTTGTGTGAGTGAGTGAGTAAGGCGGAGGACTGTGCTCTAATGCCGCGCGCGACGGACGCGTACTCGCCCTGGCCACGTGACCGGCATGGCCACGTGGGGTGACATCATGGCCGAGTGCAGGCAGCGACTCGGACGCCTCTACCAGTCTCTGTCTCTCTCTCCACCGTGTGCTCTTATACCCCCATGTACTTTCTCGCCAATCCATGTCCCCACCAGATGACACCACAAGCTATATCTCTCCACCCGAGTACGTCCCCCTCCTCTTCCCCATACCACCATGTCTGACTCCCTCTCCCTCTCCTCCCTCGACACTTCCAGTTACGACCCCGCAAAACCCCCTCCTCTCAACTACACCATAAAGTGCAACCGTAGAGAAGCCGCTATCGCCATCTTCTTCCTTCTCATCTTCATCGAGGCTGGCGTCCTCCCCCTCATCCTCTTTTATTCCATCCGATGGGGCGCCCATCTCGACAACACCAAGAACCTCGCCATCATCACCTCCACCGTCGGCACCTACTCTGGCTACAAGCTCGCAAGGCGGTCTTGGTACCTCTTCATTAGCGACAGCAGCCACCAGCGACGCCCCCTCGGTGCCAGTCGCTTTGGCCCCGACGCGTTCACGTATGCAATTCCTCCGTTCCGCACGTGTTTCCGTCTCCTTACCTCTCCCCGCTGCGCAGCATCCAGATCAGTCTCGGCATGACTGGTTTCTTCGCCCCTCTCATCATCGGCTCCTCCCTGTGAGTATCTTTCCTGTCGACTAGTCTCCATTTGTCTCCTCATTTCCCATAGGTCCCCCGCCTCGGTCCATACCGTCGCCATGTCTCTTTCGTGTTTCATGATCGCCTTCTGCTTCCCTCTCCTTATCACCGGAATATGGCCCCACAAGCTCAAGGTCCCCTTCCGCGTCTCCTCCATGCCCCCTTACACGGGCCTTCCCCCTGCCGTATACACCATCGTAGAAGATATCGTCGCCGTCGACGGCGGAGGTTGCGTCGAGTTCCGACAAGCCTGGCGAATACGCTACGAGCACTCTGCCATCATGCGTCGCATCGTCCGCGTCACCTCCTTGTGGTGGGGATCGTCTGGAATGATCCTCGCAGGCGCCTTCATTGCGATCGCGTGGACGACGCCGGACGATGTCGGTTACGGCATCGGGTGGGGGCTGCCTTGGCTCTGGGCGATCGTCTCTGCGGCCATTACCGTTTGGTATGTCAACAAGGAATTACAGCGCGAGGTTGATGAATGGTCGGACCCGGACGTGCACAAGGTGTTCAGTCTGCATATTGCGCAGACGGTAGACGAGGAAAAGGTGGCGCAGGAGGTCAACGAGTTTAACGACCGCAACGTATAGCAACTCTGGAATCGCAGTCACGGACGATGATCTTCGTGTGTTGGCTCTCTGTCGGGTATATTGTAGTACTATTATCTGTAGTTATTTGGCTAGTTGGGATGATTCGACCACTTGGGTTTGCGTATCTCTCTCTGACGGCAGTAGATCAGGGGAATCAATACAAGATTTCCTTACCCCATCCACGCTTTTTGTGTGCGTCCCTATCACCTTGCGCAGTCCACATCCTGACATGCATGGTCCTAAAATAGCGCGAGGTATCTCGAATGTTTCGGGGTGGCGTCAGACATTACACCCGTGAGACTCATGGTTTGAGTAGTTCCTCGCTACAAGCATCTTCTTTGACATGGAAATGGAACGGTAATCCTCTTCAAAAGCGTGGATTTGAGGGGTGTAAACTCGGTGCGCACCAAGCCGCTTTCCGGATGGCGCGGACGCGGTGGGGATAGGCAATGCCTGCAAGCGTTTTGGGCAGCTTAGTAAGCAAGCGCTCGTCGCAAAGCTGGTACTTGTGCCTTCGGCGTCTAAGAGGCAGACTCCTGCAACTTGTGCTCGCGCGGTGCTTTGAGCGTCTATTTCAACCGTCCTTGGGACCATGGTGTGTGTATTCAGGCCGAACACAGGGCCATGTACAGCATAAAATGCACGTGAACTGGGTATTTTTGGTATTGAAAGTTCAACGGTAGGCGTGCGCAGACGGCGCGAGGGACTGGTGAGCTCGCTAGCGGGCTTTTAGCAAATGTCCTAGGGCTCGAGAACGCGAAACTGTTTTTCACCTCCCATCACCTCTATGGCTCCGGAAATGTTTCGCGATTTGTTCTATGAGGGTATATGAATGCTCGTACAGAGCGGTTTTGAGATTAATAATCGTACGCTTTCAGGACTGTCAGATGAATGTGCGCGGAGGTACCTATCTCAACGTCAAGTGATCCAATCAAAAAATCCCTCTGTACGAGCCATTCTACTCCCGATTTATGCCCATCGCGATACGTTTTAGAACACAACAATGCCCGCAGTGGTCAGAATTTCGACGGTCCCTCTCGATACCACATTCTACGAGCGCTAAGCCGAAGAACAAACAAGAACAAACAATATGGAGGCCGCAGGGATTGCCTATCCCCAGACGCGGGCACTGGCGGAATCCGAGTGAAACGCGTGACGTCAATGCACGTGCACGCGTCACAACGATCGCGCCGTGCCCTTCGGGGTCGGGCGTACCTCTCGGTCGCGGCATTCGCTCAGCCGTGCTCGAAGATCGCCATCCGTCCTTTGCGTCGGTAGTAGGTGCACGCGCAATACGGCTATCCTTCCTTATCTTGACCTATGCGTTGCAGAATAGCGCCGTGCAGTCGCAGGCTCGTTCCCAACAGAATATGTCCATATCAGAGCGACTGTACATCCGCTGGGTGTGTATCGTGCCAAAGAAACCCTGTTCGTTCATCATTAGGCTCACTATCGTGATGCACGATGCTTACTCACTAGGTCCCGGAAGAGCCCTCCGAGCCTACTTCCACTCTCGTCCTGACCACGCCGCGGAATCGCCACTTCGTCGACCTTCGATTGTCGTCTCCCAGCCTCGCCGTGCTCGAGTGGGGATTTGCCGGCAGCTCGGTCGGGACCCCTACGCACGGGAAATGGATCCACGAAATCAGCTCACGTACCGACTGTCCTGAGAGCGAGGCCGACGAGGGCGACATGTTCCCCCACCCGACTCTGCCGGACGTCGAGCTCGAACGGGGACGGATGCGGCACCCAGACACTGGCGAGATCAGAGAGTACGAAGAGGCGTGGAAGGCCGTGTCCGTCATACCTGGCGGCGGAGGCGGCCCGCCGCGTCCCTTGAAAGAGGGCGAGCGCGTTTCTGTGTGGCTGGAGATGCGGAACGACGAGGCGCATCGGCGCGGATCGGTCGTCCGCGTTGGACAGTACTGCCAGGGAATCGTCCGCGATGGCCCGACGGTGTCCGTGCAGCGGTGGATGTGGACCGATGGTGCGTGGACGAAGGTAGCGCAGGTGGGAGACTTCGACATCCCGTGCGCCGCGACGTGGGCGACCTTCAACGAGGGAGAGACTCGCGAGCACAATGGAGACATCTGGGAGGTCAAGGAAGTTACGATATGGTAGCGTTGCGATGTTGTTGATAGCCGGCTTCAAGGTCACCTCTACGTCCTCTGGCGAACCCTTTGGATGCACAGTTTGTGATATTCCCCGCTATTTGATATCCGACTTTAAGTGATAATCGACGTATACGCTAGAACTCGGGATGCGGATATGCTATTGTCGCTCGGTCTATTTGGTGCAACTCTGCGAGATATCCACCATGAGACCCGGTATTCCGGTCTAAATACAACACCATACCCAGTGGGTAGATTCAAGCCCTCGTTCACTAAAAGGCGCGGTCTCCTCTAGCTCCTTACTAAGTATCTGTCCCAGCCTCGGCGTGCCGAGACTGTATGACATGCACTGACATAGATCAAGCTGCGGCCCAAGCCAACTGTGGTCTCTCCTGGCTGCTGGACAGGACCTCGTTCAATGTAATGCTCTCAGCCGGACTGATGCAACACCGTGAAGTCGAAGTCGAACGGCTGCGCGGTCCTCCCAAGAATCCAATCTCTCGGTCCGCAGTCCTGCGACTCTGCTGCGCCGCTGCCCTGGAGGTGAAACCAAGGCTATGCAGCACCTGCTTGAAATTCGGAATCCAGCCCGAGCAATCCGACTCAACTATAGTTCTGCTCAAGGCGGTTTCCTGTTACTAGCCAGGACAACACACAAATGCATCCATTAGCAGACGACTTGTACGACGTATACGTAGTACGAATGCTTGAGGTAGTTGCGCATAAGTACCAGGAGTCGTCTGCGGTGGAATGGCGTACAATACCGGACCTGGTAGAAGTCGCACAATGGCTCCTATTGCCCTTTCCTGTCGGGTTCACTGACCATTGAACTGACGACTGAGCGTTATGCCAGACGCTCAGTCGCCGATAGAGCGGCTGCGCACTGCGACTTTACCAGAGGGTCATGTATAAAGACACAGCACCATAGGGGCTAGGATCGATACCGATACCGTCTCACACGCCTTTCCCTCACTGCGAGCAGGCAGCCCGGGAGCACCGTCTGCAGCGCTCCGTAACTTCACATCTAGTTATACTGTAAGTACGTTCACCGTGCCAACTCGACACCAGAGCTGACGCTGTCGCTTGCCAGACACCCGCGAGTTGAGCCTGTCCACGATGAGTGGTCCTGACGAGAAACACGCCGACACGAAACAAGGGCCGCCGGCGGACCCTCCAACCGTCCCCAACACCACCTCATCCGCGGAGCTCGCGCCTCTGCTCATCCCACCTACAAGCGCAGGGGAGAACATCACCCGCGTGCTCAGGCGCGGGTACGACCTCTCCATCGAGCCCTCGACAGACTCGGACCCACGCACCGCTGTGACCCCCACCGCCGAGGGCCGCACCATCCTCCGGGCCTTCATGCGTGGTCTGCTGGCGATCATCCTCCCCCCAGTCATCCTCGCCGCGCTCGTGCTCGCCGCAACGGCCGCGATGATCTACGGGACGGGCAAGACCATCGAGGGCATCGGGCGGGCGATCGTGTGGGGTCCGGAGATGCTGTACAAGATCCATCTCAAAAATCGGGTGGAGAAGATGTGGACTCGCGTCGCGGGAGGGAAGTGTGCTCAATCTCCGTTGAACTTGGATGTAGAGGCGGGGCCTATCGCACTGTGAAGTCGGACGCTGTCGTGTTAGGCTGAGGACTGCTGGTGTTATGTATCGTTGGATGTATGCATGTCGTCGAATCGCATGGCGGTCCTGAAGGGGGTTGTGCGGCCAAGTTGTGTACGAAACATTCCAAGTCGAAGCCCCTGTAAACCAGCCTTACGGTCAGATTCTCGTGCGCTGATCAGATGAATGGCCGAACTGTATAGTGACAAACGGACACAGCTGGCACATCTGCGTTTGATCTCTCACGGGAACATGCGGCACCCTCCGTCTGCATAGGACGAGGGGGACCACCGGGCTCCAACGGTGGCTAGGCGGGGACATCCCTGTTCGGGGCACATTGCGGTACTTGCGAAAGGTTGACTGATGTTCAAATCAAGTGGTACGAGCATCCAAACCGGCAGCGACGCCTCGATCCTCCGGTGGCATGTCCGTTCACTTGACCACAAACCGACCGCGCAAGTAATTGCGCTCTCGGCGCTCTACAGGCGCGTCGCGGAGTTGCACATGTCCGCGCATATACGCTGCGGAACAGCTGTAAACGACAGCGGTGAGTAAGTATCGCCCCGTGACCGTTCATGTAAACTCATTACCAGCACTTGACGACCGCACGCCCCATCTTCTCCGCTCGCTTTCAAAGCAGGCACAGCGGCCTGCCTTCCAAGTCCCAGGAGGACGCCCGCACGCGAGCATGATGGCCCGAATCTCGAAAGGTGGTTCACGTAAAGATACGTGCTGCCCAACAGGTCTCGCGTGGCGTATCCACGCTGTGGCCAATTCTGTGTAGGCAATCCGGCTGCCCTGGGCCAGGTGATGGGGACAGACGTCTCGGAAGAGCAAAGGGGCAATACGAGGATGCACACTCCCTAGGCCCTTACGTTACTTCGCCGTGACTACGACCTTGGTCCATGATCGAGCCTTCGTTTCGTCCGCGCAGCCGCTATCTATGCATCCCAGCATGTGCACGGTAGCGGTCAGCGGACCACACTCGAGGTGCCGTGGATGCACCGGAACCACTGCGCTCGACGGATCACCTGAAGCCCTGCGGGAGAACGAACGCGCCGTCGCGCGTTCCGGACCCGGAGCCTATTGGACCGTCCGAACGTACAAAGTCTGAAGGTTGCCGACACGCACCTCGCTCTGCTCGTCGCCCGGCGACGTCTGTCGTTTTTCCTGACAGGCATCGAATGCGCTTCGAATGAGCGATGGACAAGAAGACCACGGCAGCTCTCGTCGTCCCAGCAGATCTGGGATCAGAAGACAGAAGGCAGAAGGCCGAGCTCGAAGACGCCGTGGACGAGGCGAGGCGCCCATGGTTTTAAGCCCAACCACCGCCGTCAAGTATCGCATAGCGTCGACCGGACGCTATAATCGACCGTTGTCCGTGAACGACCCCCAATTTCCCGAGCGCGTGCGATCCCGCACGACGGCCGACCCACGCCCCGGGCCTCGGGCTGTCTCCACATGCCGCACTGGCACGTACTAGTATACGACCGCGAACGCATCCGGAGGCCGGTTGCCACGCTTCGGACGTCGCTGCTGCTGTGAGAAACCCTGGCACGCGTCGCGTACGAGCGTGAGTGCGGGTGCTGGCTGGATTCGCGTTCGCGCACGCTTCTCAGGCACTACGCTTGCCCGCACGGATATGGGCAACGTCGACGGTTCCGTGGTGTCCTTGATCGGAGGAGACGCAGCTGGGGTTTCGATGTCCGCTTCCGCGATCCCGGGGGTGGTAGCCTTAGGTCCTGGGTGCGTGCGGTACTGCAAGACGGCCCATTGGTGGTGAGCGTCGCATGTGAGAGCGGCGACGAGCATGTGCGATGGCGGAGATTGTGGCTTTGTACGACGGCCTCAGCCGGGCTGTAGACCAACGGGGCCGTTCTCAGACGCGATGTGTTCGGCCGAAGGTATGAGGACGAGATTGTAGAAAGTTCGTTCCGAGGATACGTCCGCCGCGGACATGGAAGTCTTGTGTGATGATACCCCGAGATGGAAAGATTGGTGTCGAGCGCATCCAGCGCATGCATATAGAGGACTGTGGAAAGTCGCAGGGAACATACTGGAGCTTCTGGTGCGAGTTCGAACATTGCACGCCTGAAGGAGATGAGCGAGTGAGTCAACGCTGTAAACCGACGAGAAGACGTGTGCAGACGATGTGACGTTGGCAGCTCCGGCGAATACACGACTCGCAATGCCGTCCTCAAAAGATTGAGGACACACATATCGAGCAAAACGTCGCTCGATTCGGATCGTAGCGCTAGAAGGACGCAAGACGGTTACCCAAACTGTCCAATCGACGGTCCCGAGCGGAGGAGGACAGAGAAGCCGCAGCACACCCAGCTTGCCTGAGATCTTGGCAGAGGATACGGCATGCGGCAGCGATTGGTCGCAGTTCGGTTCTGATCAGCCACAGATACTTACGCATGGCCAAGTCCAACTTCGCACCGTCCCTGATGCACACTGTTCGGGACGCAGCAGCAGCCTTGCGCCCAGGGCTGCCGGTCATTCTAACCCCGTCTAGGCAGCGAGTGTAGTTCGGGAGGCCTTCTCGGGTCCTTGATATGGAATCTTGGGCTTTCAGCTACTTGCTCGCGGGCTCTTGCGGTGGCGTATGTGCTGCGGACGCGAGGCGTAGGGAAGTTCGATTGTTGCTACTGGTCGGACGTCGAGTCTGGCTGACCTACGGAGAGCCTTGAGTACACGCGTATTATCGTAGATCTAGTATTAAAAAGACACGAGGGAGAGGTTACCTCTATACCAACGTGGATTAGAAGAGAGAGAAAGAGTCAGGAGATGGACGTCATGAAGAATACCGGACGGCACCAACGCCGCGCGCTCGATGACGGACACGGTCTTGGCGTCATTTGCTTGAGGAGAGAGTACTGCAGCATGAATGGCCATATTAATGTTCGGCAACCTCGGTGTGCGTGGCAGACGAATGTCGAGGAGCAGGACCGAGGAGATGACAAGAAACATATCCCAAACAGGCAAAGCCTCCAAGGACGGGCGATCGTGATCGGTGTGGTATGTCGAGATCTATGACATGAGATCGGGTGGTTCATAGCCGGCGGTTGGGTTCCGGCACACTGACTATCATCAACTATGATATATACTCTGGTTGTACTGCTACACCCATGTTCGTTCATGTTGGCGTCCATTTGCGCGGACTCCTCGCGTATGCGACTTGCTCAGTTTCGCGACCTGTTTCAACGCCGGCCAGCACGCACTGCCAAGCCCTCTACTAACGGAGTCGCAGACGCACTCGGTCCATAAACCGATACCGTTGCCTGTGCATCCGATCGAAGAAGTGCCCTAGCCCTGGGTCTGTGGCCACGACGGCTGAGGGGTCGCCCAGCACCATAGGCGAGCGAGGGGGCAAGGCGACGCCAAGACACTCGCTGGAAGAAGGCGGCAGCGTCGTGGCCCTATTTCGAAGATATTGATGAGGTACCGAGGAGGAGTCCCGAAAGATGGCGCCGGCGAGGCTGTTGGTGAGTGCTGCGTTATCGAGTTGCGATGGTCATTCATATCCCAACAGAGCAATACTGTCCGGAGGTGATAGAGTGCGGTCGAGAGGGATGATAAAGTGCCTCCCCTAAGGCGATGCCATGAGATGGGCGCAGGTCGAAGGTCGAAGGGAGCGTTTGATCCTCGGACTCCGTTGGATGGCAGTTTGGCAGGATATGGACAAGAGATATGGCGGGCTCTATTGGGAGTTGGTCTGGGTGTCGAGGCGAGTGCGCTGAGTGTGCCTTGCAACGGACGACTTATCGCCGCAGCTGGGAAGAAGGTCGGTCAAGAAGAACAGTACGGAGACCGGGGCCGGGGGAGGGTGCAGAGAGGAGAGGGCGGCTTCTTGAGAGCTGCGCTGTGAGGGAGAACGTGGGGAAGCGGAGAGCGTGGAGACGTGCGAGTGTCGTCTGGGATGCATATGGTCTACAGACGTCGGAGAGGTGATCAGCCGACGTACTCCGAGCGTCGTCGATGCGGACGCAGACGTTGGCATGGACGACGCTGGAAGGCATTTGGCAGACACGGCGCGGGTGGAGGAGGACGGGGAATGAGGGCTGGCTGCCGTCACTGCTCGTCCTGGAAGGCGAATGGACCTAAAGCGACCGGGAGGCGGGCGTCGGAGGCGAAGGGGCCATTCGAGGGCGTCGTCGATCGCGGCAGATTGCGAGAAAGAAAGCAGGAAACTCTTTCTCGCGTGCAGTATACTCCCTCCGCGGCATTCGTCCGCGGTGTCCCTCGGCGCTGCCCTCCTTCTCCTAAGTTTCAGTCCCCATCTGCCTCCCTCGACGGATCGCGTGCCGTCCCAGAGGCGCGTCGACAGTGGGCATGTGCATGCGCATGTTGCGGATGGGAAGGGGACGAGGCTGATGGAATGCCGTGAGGGCGTCGACGGAGGAGGCTCGTTTACGTCGCGTCGCTGGGGGAGGATATGGAACTGGCTATGTACCTCGCCTTCTTCCTCTTTTCCGTCATGCAAATTAGCAATCGAGGTCGACCTCATCTCTCCCTTCGATCGCAGTTCTTTCCCATATCCCTATAAAACACCCTCCGCTCTCCCCTCCCACCCCCCATATCCCCCTCCTCCGTCTCCGCCTCCCTCGCTCTCTCCGTCGCGCCCATGTCGCTCGTCCGCGCGCCCCTCGTCCTCCTCCATGCCGTCCTCTACCAGCTAGCATCCACCCCGCCCAACAAAACTCCTCCCAAGGGCCGCTACGACGCCTCAGAGGCGCCCTGGATCAGGATTGCACCCCTCGTCTTCAAGGTAGGCACTCCTCCTCCCTCCGTCTCCGCCCCCATCTGCATCTCTATCTGCATCGCCGTCGACGTCTGCCGGGTCGGCAAGCGAATCGTCCACGTCTATCAGCCTTTCATACAACCTTCATTTACCCTTTCCTCTTCTTTCCTCTCCGTCCCGCCTTCGCGTTCCCGCGCTAACCCCGCGCCTTCAGATCCAACAGCCTCTCGTCTGGATCTGCACCCTCGCAGACATCCTCCTCATCCTCGCACACCACCTTCCCGCCCCCGCAGTCCGCTCCTCCCTCAACGCCGTCCTCTGCCCCTCCGCACCCGCCAGCCCCTTCATCCGCCCCACCATCCCCTTCTTCACCGGCCTCGCCCTCGTCGCCGCCGGCACCCTCCTCCGCCTCGCCTGCTACCGCTCCCTCGGCCCCTTCTTCACTTTCGACCTCGCCCTCCTCCCCAAGCACCAGCTCGTCACCACAGGGCCCTACCGTGTCGTCCGCCACCCCGCCTACGCAGGCTCCCTCCTCATCCTCGCGGGCCTCGGCCTCGCGGACCTCTCTCCAGGCGGGTGGATCGCCGAGTGCGTCTCCGCTGGCGCGACACTCTCCAACTTCGGCGTCGGGCTCGCGGCGAGCAACAGCATGCTCTGGGCGTGGGGCGCCTTCGCGGTGTGGTACGCGTGGTGGCTCGCCGTCGGTGTCCGCCGCGCGCGCATGGAAGACTCCGCACTCAGGCAGGCGTTCGGCAAGCAGTGGGTCGACTACGCCCACCGCGTCCACTGGTGGTTCTTCCCTGGCGTCCTCTGAGCCCGAGCCCTCGTCGCGGCGGTCGTATATTTATTCAACATCGCCGTTTCGCCTCGCCTCGCACTTCTTGTAGATACCGCTGACGCCCGACTGACGCATATGCCCGCACATACCCATCTGTACTTTTAGTCATATTATCCGATTCTGCCGCCTTTCGTCTGCAAACCTGCTACAACGACCACTTTTGTTACGGAGATGGACCCGCGCGATCTCGACGACCTGTATTCTACAAGCGTTCCGGATGCCTTGCGCCCAACCATGCATCGTCCACTTGTGTCCCTACCCTCACTCACGCGCCAGCATTACTGTTCCTCCTCAAGGCGCGGCCACGCACGGCAGTTGATCGACGAGACTCTCATTCATCCAGCACTCAGCTACGGTAATTCCTACCTTTTCGCCGCTCAACAACCCTATGTGTCAGCACTGAACAGCGTGGTATAGCGCGACGACATCGGGGGACTCGAACGCCATATGCACATAGTCCCAGAATGCCCTTGTGTTAAATGCGTACCTGTCGCCATGCATATGCATATGTCCGTGCTTGAGTCCCGGGGGAAAAGAGCCCGTATGCGTGTGCACTCAGTACTCCTCCTCGAGCTCAGGAACGAACACCCAGCCTAGAACGCGTGTGTGCGAACTTGCTGACAATTGTACCCGGGGGTGGACGTCCAAACGTTGTCGATGAGAGTGTTCGAATTCTATATTCTATCAGGCGAGAAACGACCCCGGGTTCTTCACTCTACCAGAAGCCTTTCTCTGAGCGTAAGATGCTTGGTTCATTCAGTCTTCGCAGCGCGTCTGGCAGGTTAGTTCGACTTACTGCTGGAGAGGATTCGAGAGCACAGCGAACGTGTCCAAAAGAGAGTCGTCTGGGAAGGCGGGTAAGCAATACTAGAGCTGGATGCGAGGATCCATTAGCAGCCTATGCGGCGACCAAAACACCTCGTCGTCCTCGTACAAGTCGTACCCCCTTCAGGCTCCCGTTCATCGGCAACCGCGAGGGCTATCTGGGTCCTGTCGCGCATCACCAGCTCCTCGTTGATCACGATGTGCACCCCACCGGCCGAGCTCTGCGACGGGAAAATGCAAGGCGCGCCCACCTCTCCGTCGTCACAATCGGCCCGCGCGTGCTCCAAATGCGCCTGTCCGCTGTCCGTCTCGCCATGCGGCACTGCGACAGCCACAAGAGCGCGTCAAAGAGGCCCCAGATCTGCAGAGCGTCGCGCGGATCCGCTCAAAGCCTGCGCCGTCCGTCCGCCTGCCGGCGCCAGCGCAGCCACGTCTGCCGATGCTGATACCAACAAGACGCGTACTACTAGAAGTAGTTCTGCGCCTTCGCGAGCACCCGCCCGGCCGGCAGGCACGGGGGAAGTCTTGTCGTCGAAGCTCAGCATGCATCCAGAACGTCAACGCGCGCTCGCGCGTCCGGTGGTAGACCGCGCGGAAGGGGAGGTACTACGGCTGCGTGTAGAGCTCGATCGTCGACCGCGAGGCACCTTCGTCCGCTCCTCCGCGCTCAAGTTCATCGTGACATACGGAAGGGGGTCGCGCAGGAGCTTCTGGTTAAGAGAGACCAGCTGGACGAGGTCGGACGCGAACTGGGCCCATATTAATATTTAGTCGACGAGCGCGTGGAGGTCCGGTGACTCCGTGTGGGGTCCGAGTTCGACATCGACCGACGTGTTGACGCGTGTCCCTTCAACTTAAGTCGACGAGCGAGAGGCGGCCCGCGCATGCGCACTTTGATCTACCGAGGCCGTGCAAGCCAAGGCAAGCCCGAGAGGCTTCGCCGCAGCGGGATTGAATACTGAGGAGGCGTACGGGGTTCGTGGGAGTGTCGCAATTCTGAAGGCGACAACGATCTATATGCTATGCGGTACGCGCCATATCTCATATTCTCGATGTCAAGAACGACGGTGGTGCGGCGTGAGAGGCCGGATGTGCCAGTGGTAGGACTGGCTTGGGAGCCAGAGATTCAGCTCGCTCTGGCTGTCGCGAAGTTAGCATACAACAACCCAGCCGAATGTTGCTAGCTCACAGTTCACAGATATCGACCTTGCGATGTTCGGTCTACTTCATAGACCGAGTGAGGACTTAGGAAAACGATGTCGAAATCGCAAGACGGTCGCGCTCAGCGCTGCAAGTTGTGGACTGTAAGCGCTGGCTGCACTGACCACGTTTCGGACCGAAGTTGCCGACTACTGTATTTCGCTTCAAGTTCACCACCTCAGTACAGTATTCAACCTGCGCCTTCGGCTCTTGATCAAATCCTTTGAAGATCCTGTATGAAATCATAACATCCCCAGAGCAGGCTGAACGGATGACGCGACGCGACGCGTTCAGACGCGTCTTCTAGTCACGTGGTCGTATCAGGGCAGTACTCACGACGGGGATTACGCGGTTACCTTTGGTTGAGAACTCGACGAAAAAGCGAAGTCGGTTGTTACCTGCCTGGTGCTTTTTCCGAGACAGGTCACGTGTGCGGGCCTTTTGGATGCCTTTTCGACGGTTTTTGGTAGATCTGGAGCGCAGGTAACCACCGGCGATGCTTTCTTGTTGCGTTTTCCACCAAAGATAACAGGGTAATGCCCGTCGTGACTACTACACTTCGTGACTTGCAGGGGGGCTCTAGCCTCTGCGTAGTACTCTCGGCGACCAGCCCGCCATGGCCACTCGACCTCACGGAACATGTTTACCATCGATTAAGTATGCGCCTTCGGGGGGCGATCTACTTGCGTGCCTAGGCGGACGGCCGCGACGAGTATGCACACACCGGTGGTTATCATATCCTCACTGAAGCTAGAACACGGATCATCGTGGAACTGCATCGCTGGAGTCCAGCTACGCCGAGTCCTACCTCGCGCCCAGATTTGTACACAGTATGTACCTACAAACATCAGGCCGGAGTAGGTCGGAGGATCTCTGCGCCGCCATATACACCGGCCCGACTGGGGACCTCGAAGTTGAATAACACCTTGCCACCATGAACAAGCTGGCAAACCATGCCATCCCTCAAGATGAACTTCTCTTCGCCCGGGTTGATGCGTTCCACTCCAAATGCACGTTCGACCGATTTGATCTCCATATAGGTCGCGGCTATCCAAGGCGACGTAGGAGCAGCCCGGATGACGTAGCCCTCAGGTACGTTGACAGCAATACGTTCACCGTTGGGTTGGGTTTCCACGAAGTCCATGCAGTACTCAGTCGACGCGAGCGCCCCAGGCCAGAAGCGGAGCGAGTATTTGCCATCAGGAATGGGGATATGCTTGACGTCCGGATCGCCCGGAAGGGGTTTTTCCTGAACGTAAAAAACATCAAAGACACGTCCAATGACCCTGCGCGTGGAGAAAACGTACGCCAGTCACTTCGATCTCCATGTCCATGAACTCGTCGAAACGACGTCGGGCGTCTTCCTCTCCGTCGCCGGACTCCTCGACGTGGGTCTGCCACTCAGGGTCGACCAGCTCTTTTACGACTTCTTCATAGGTCTTGTCGGCCCATTCCTCACGATCTGCGTTTGCGATAGTGAACAGGGTGAAGATATCAGCGTCTTTTGGGATGTCGCTTCGACGACCACGAGCGATTCTCGTCCAGAACACGCGTTGCTTGACCAGCTTTGACATCTATTAGCGAGTCAATATATATCGTGATACCAGTCGAGCTAGAAAATAAGTAGTGGCTCTCACCTTGAAGAGTGCGAGGGTAGATGATCCTCAAGGGCTCTGAGCGAGTAGCAGAAAAAACTTCGAATGGGAGACCTTGGACCTGCACCACCACCATCAATTGTTGGGGTGGCTCAGGAGCCCGCCTTTTCGTAAAAAGGCCCAAGGCGCGGCTTCCAACGAAGTCGTAAGAGGCGAGCCCCTGCGCTGCTCATCGGCCAAGGGGTAGTACACCTACACGGATGTACATAGACGGAGCATCGAATGATCTCGTCGTGGTCGGGGCACCACCAACTAGAGAGACACTGTCGACTCACCAGTACAGATGGGAACCTGTATCATACAACGCTCCTGAATGCGTTGGAATGCGGAAAATACGAGCATGCTCGGAAACGAGCCTCACTCATCACCCACCCGTCACCCGATGCTGCGTAGGCAGCACTGCCGACAACTCTCAGCGTGCTGTATGACATCTGCCTAGAGTGTGAGCCACACCAAGCACACTTGCTATGTGCGCGACGCGCGTCGCCCGCCATCGAGCGTCGGGTAGCAACAAAGCGAGACAAAGTCTCTAGTAAGCACAAAAGGCGACAACACGAAGGGTTTTCCTCACCCCCAATCACTTTTCGCAGAAAGGAGCCAAAGACGTGCAGCCACCGAAACATGAGGAAACCACGATGAGTGGCACCAACACGACTCCTATACAAGCGTCTGCGAGCGCGACAGGAGGTCCTAATACCACACCCACCTACCCATCTGCCTACACACCTTAAGCCTCTAAGCTATGTCTTCCGGAACAACCAACGCTTCTACCGCGCGCGCCGGTTCCCCTGCGCCCTCGGATATGTCGTTCAGCGACATGGAGCCAACGCGCCAGCCGACAAAGAAAGCACGAACAGCTGAAGGTGCCAGAGTCACTGTAAGATCCTCATCCAAGTCCCCTGAACGCGTCGGGCTGAGAAAAGAGCCCGACCGGCAGAACAAGTGGGAGCGGGAAGCGCTGTCTTACCCGCCCATCCAGGCGGCCACTGTCGAAGCCCCGAACAACGACCCAGACTCCTACCCGTACACCCCGGAACTGGACCCCGCGGTCCTCACCAGCCTACCCACCTGCCGTCCGGCCAATCCGCACTTCCGTATGTCGCGTGAAGGCGATACCCCCTCTCAGCCCATCCCACCTCACCGCCCCTTTCCGAAGGGCCCTTTCCAAATTCCCCCCATCGCTGACCATGAATTCCGTGGAAACGTGAGTACGAACATGCTCGAGACCATTGAGAACATGCGTGCCATAGAACACGGCCCCCTCCTCCTGTACCTCATCCCGCACGGAGCCGGGAAAGCGACAAACGCCAAGGGAGTCGACATCGCGAGAGACTGCCAGGTCTTTCTCCGCTCTCTCGTCTTCAACGAGAACGAAGCCAAGCCATACAAGGTCTTCGTCCACACCCCCGACAATCGCGATGAGGCAGGGAAGAACAGCATGCCTTTTAGCAAGCCATGGACCTTCCTCGTCCAGCTCCCGAATAACGCTGAGCCACTCAAGCGCTTCCTGCTGTGGCAACGCGTCTTCGCCGTCAGCAAAACGGTGTCCTTCACGATCTACGACATGGACGCCGGTGAAGAATACTGGGACATCTTCCCCATCCACGGACCCTCCGTCACCGAGGATGCCACGCACCTAGAGGTTCTAAACCAGAAAGCCATCCTGCTACAGGCCATCAAGCGCGATATGGGCCAGAACCCGGCGTTCCGTACTCTCGTCGGAGACCTCGGCGTGCGCAACCTCCAACACCAAGGCGACCTCAATGCCATCATGGATACGGTGCTATCGACGTTCCACCTCGAGCGGACGACCGCAGACACCACGGATTCCACTGACCTGAAGACTGTGTATGTCCTCATGGCAAGGCCACCGACGGAGACTCTGGAGGAGTACAGCAGATGGAAGGGGTTCTTCAACCCTCTCAGCGTGTACCGCATCGCTCTACAACGTTTCGAGGTGGCCCTCCTCCCCACGCGCGTGTGGTGCGAACTATGCAAGTCACGCATCCACTGCACGGCAAAGTGCCCGTGGCCGAAGACTGATGGCTGGCTAGGCATTACGCCGCAGGACCTCGGGGTACGTACAATCACGGCGGGTGATGGCACCGTCAAGTATGTTGGAGCTGCGAACAAGGTCACTTCAGTGCCGCTCATCAAACACTTCCGGGAGATCGCTGAGCAGTCGTCGGACGCGCGCGAAAGGGCCAATGGCAAAGCTGGGAAGCGTGGTGGAGGCACGCAAGGACGCGGGGGAGCGCAAGGACGTGGAGGCCGCAAGGGCGGCATCCGCAAGTAGTAGACCCACCAGAACTGCCCATAGCAATGAATGTACCGTAACTACACGCTTAATCACTCCCATTGATGTCTCCTTGCCTCACTCCGGGAAGGAATATGCACCATGCGCGACGCACCTGAAGGAAATTGACAGGATTAGAATCTTGTAGGGACGCATAGCCGAAAACCCGGAGAGTACGCCATGCCCCTGCAAACCACCCAACCAACCAACCAACACCGGCGAAGATCCTGCGGCCTAGCAAGCCTCAAGTTAGCCAACACCAGCGACGAACAACCAAACAGAGAGACAATACAACACGGACAACAATGAACAGGTTTACGAAGACGCGGCGACGACCTCTCGAGGAGGAGGAAGCGCACCCGCGGCTGCCCCTTCCGATGACAGAGGCGGCGAATCGAACAGCGGGCGCGAACAGAGGGAGACCGGGGCGGCGCCGGGTGACACCGGCCGCGGCCTCAGGACCCCTCTGCAAGCGGGGCCTCTTAATGAGAGGCAACGGGGAGCAAATGCTGCGACCCAGTCTGCGAGAACGCAGCAACCGCTGCCAAGAGCAGCGGATGATCAAGTGATAGAGCTTGACCCATCAAACATCCAGATGGATGACGATGAACGCTCGGCTTCCAGAGCAACAAACGTCTTAGAACCAAATGCGCAACGTGAGCGCAGCAACTTTCCTGTCCCTGGTGACAACGAAGGAAGGAACCCCGTGAGGAACACGAGGAGGAAGGCAGATCGTATGCTGAAACGTACGTCGGTACGGTTGGGCACGATCAACATGAACGGTTTCGGCGTCTTGCGAGCCGACGGACCTGAGAATAAATGGCGTACAATGTACCGAATGATCAAATCTAATAGCATCGGTATACTATTGGTACAAGAGACGCATCTAACACCAGAGCGACGAGAAAGCATCAGCAAAATGTTCAAAGGCAGAATTAAAATACTATACTCTGCTCACCCATCTGCCCCGACGCGGAAAGAGGGTGTGGCCGTCATCCTGAATAAAAGCCAGATCAACACGAGCGATGTAAGCATGACAGAGATCGTACCAGGGAGGGCTATGCAGGTCACAGTCAAATGCCACGGGGACGACTTAAATGTCCTATGTATGTACGCACCGACAGCAGATGGCGTAGAGGAGCGAAAACGCTTCTTCCAGAAAGTTAAAGCGGAATACGACGCTCGACCAGGCCTCGCGCGACCCACGCTGATGGCTGGGGATTTTAATAACACCGAGGACGCTATAGACCGCCTGCCTGTATCAAACCCAGACACCTCACTACCGGATCTCGACGAACTTAAGACCTCGCTTGGCCTCATGATGACGGATGGGTGGCGAGCAACGCACCCAACCGAGAGAGCGTACACGTTCTACAGAGGCACGGGCGAGGGTGCAACCTGCTCCAGACTTGATAGAATATATGTTAGTGATGACACTTTCACACGCGCAAGAGACTGGCAGATCAAGCCGCCAGCTTTCAAAACTGACCACAGTCTTGTCACCGTACAGCTGTCCATGGCTGATGCACCTACTGTGGGGAAAGGACGACCGAATTTTCCCCTGCATCTCAACAAGGATAAGCACCTCAGCAAACAGCTGAAAACCAGAGGGATCAAAGCCCAGAAGGAACTCGAAGCATTAGAGACCCGGGGTGGTAGGTCAGAAGAGTATAATCCGCAGACTATCCTGAGCAAACTAAAAAGCGATTGGTTAGAAATGGCACGCACACGCGAACGGGAACTGGTACCCAGACTCATCCAAGAAATTAAAGACCTCCAGAGGGAGCGACAGCATATTCAGAACTCTGTGAACGAGGAAGAGTCAACGCGGGCGGACCGAATTGCTAGACTTACAAAACGGATCACAGACCTGGAAATCCGAAGAACGCTGCAACAGCAGGCAAATAGCCGCGCACGCCACAGAATTGACGGTGAGAGGCCCACTAAATACTGGAGCAAGTTGCACAAGCCCTGTGCCCCCAGAGACCTGATCCACGCTTTCGAACGACCACATAACCCAGGAAATGACGCAGGAACAATCTACGAGACTGACTCAGTCAAAATGGCTGAGATGGCGAGGAACCACCACGACCACGTCCAGTTGGATGAGGAAGGCGTCCCGCCACCAGAAGAGCGGGAAGAGTGTATCAAAGTAGCACTGGAGAGCTTAGATGTAGGGCTAAGCGATGAGCAAGCCGAACAGATGGCGGCAGCAATTACGTACGAGGAGTGCGAAATTGCGCTGAAGTTCTCCAAGTCTGGCACAGCGCCGGGACGCGACGGTATACCATACGATTTGTGGAAAACCCTGCACGCACGCTTCGTAGAGGATCGGAGGCACGAAGGCCGAGAATCGTTCGATGTGGTGAAGATTCTGCACCATGCCCTGCGGGACGTCCAAGAGCACGGAGTCGCCCCTGGAGTGCCCTTTGCCGAAGGCTGGATGGCACCGATCTACAAAGAGAAGGGTGAGAAAACAAAAATAGCCAACTACAGGCCGATCACGCTGTTAAACACAGACTACAAACTGCTCACAAAACTCCTATCCATCCGCCTGGCTATGGCGGCACCCACCATCGTGCACAAAACCCAAGCGGGTTTCGTCCCTGGCCGCAAACTCACGGACCACACACAGCTAGCTAAAATGATGATCTCATGGGCGGAAGCCACTGAGACAAATGGCGCCATTGTGGCCCTAGACCAGGAGAAAGCTTACGATAAGATAGCGCATGACTACCTTTGGCGCGTCCTTCGGAAATTTGGAATCCCAGACAACTTCATCGCAATCGTACAATCACTGTACAGACAGGCAGAGACATCAGTATTAATCAACGGCGTCCTGAGTACACCGTACCGTGTTACTAGAGGCGTACGTCAAGGGGACCCACTGTCCTGCCTTCTTTTCAACCTAGCCATCGAACCGTTAGCAGCGATGATCCGGAACTCCGGAATCCGAGGAATCGACATACCAAATTCAACGGAAACACTAAAAGCCACCCTGTTTGCAGACGACACAACGTCTTTCCTGTCAGCCGAAGACGATTTCGCTGACCTACAAACAGTCCTAAACACCTGGTGCGGTGCTGCAAAGGCAAGATTTAACATCAAGAAAACCGAGATTATCCCCATCGGAACCCCGGAATACCGAGCCCAAATGTACGATACATACCGAGCAACCGGCGCGTGGGGTAACTACCCGAGGACAGCACGTATGGCAGCGGATGGCGAACCAGTTAGAATCCTAGGTGCATGGATGGGCAACAGACTGGATGAGTGCGAGATCTGGTCGCCCAAAATCGAAGCCATCAGAAGTATGCTTGAAAAGTGGACCAGATCCAGACCCACCTTAGAGGGGAAACGACACGTTGTTCAAATGTTTGTGGGCGGAATGTCGCAGTTCCTGACAACAGTTCAGAGAATGCCGAACCCGGTGATCACCAGACTGACAGCCGTGATCCGTGGCTACCTATGGAACGAGAGGCATACCCCGCCCGTTCGAATGGAGCAGATGTACTTACCAGTCAACCAAGGCGGTTTCGGGATACTAGACCTGGAAGCCAGAAACGATGCGATCGACATTATGTGGTTGAAGTCATACCTTAACTTCGAAGAAAGACCCCTCTGGGCGCTGCTCGCGGATGACCTAATTGCACGAACAGTAGCGTCGAAATGTGTCCCAACGGCCAAAGCCCTGCGAATTAACACCTTCCTCCAACACTGGAGACCGTCCCGCAATCGCCTGCCACATGAGCTGAAGAGCATCCTCAAGGTTGCAAAAAAGTACGGCTTACGTTTAGAAGGTCGCGCGTTCTCACGGCAAATCCTGAGAAGCATGCCCATGTGGGATCATGCAGAGGCGGACAAAGCGAAGGTCCGGAGGCTCGGTAGCCAGTCGAGAGCCACAGCGTGCCTCAAAAACACCCATAAGCTCATAACAGTCGGAGACTTCGAACGTTTTGCAGCAGAACGTGATGACCCGGATCATAACAGAAACCCGCAGTGTGCATGCGACCGCTGCATTTCGTTGAAGCTGGAAGATGGGTGCGTTGAACCTGATGCATGCTATCGGCGAGCGGATGAATTCCTGAACACACTGCCACAGAAATGGGACCCACGAGGTGAGCACCCGGAGGACCATGAAAGCGCCCTCACGAAGGGAGCGGAAGAACTGTACAAACACGCCGAAGGAAGGTGTGAGATCTTCAACCGATGCGTGACCACACATGGCACGATCGGGGATGCGTTCCGACTGTTCACTGGACCGGGAGATGTCTGTAATAATCTGCCAGAAATGAACACGGTACTCACCGGAGAACTAACGACGGTCGCCACGGATGGCTCGTGCCTCAATAATGGAGAGCGAAACGCAAGGGCGGGTGCAGGAGTGTACCACAGCCCTAACCACCCAAAGAACCTGAGCGTCAGGCTACCGATTTCCCTAGAGCAATCCAACCAGTCAGGCGAAATCATTGCAGCCTTTCTCGCTGCACAGACAGCCGACGGGGAGCGGCACGTCCTACAGATCACTGACTCCAGAACAACGATGGAGTCTGTAACGGTCCGACGTCAACAGTACGAGGATGAAGGCTTCATCAAGCAGAGTAATGGAGAACTTACGAAAGCGCTCATTGGAGCCCTCTTGAAAAGGCCGACCTTCTCAGCGTTCACCTGGGTCAGAGGCCACAACGGCCACCCGGGAAACGAAGCTGCGGACCAGCTAGCCGGCCAGGCAGCAGCCAGGGAGATTGAAGACGTGTTGAACCTCGACGTTGACGAGGCGCTGCGACTAACAGGGGCGAAGTTAAGCGCGATGACACAAGAACTTGCATACAAGGCAATACGCACAATCCGAACACAAAAAGCCGAAGCTCGAACGAGCACCGCGCAGCGAGTCGCCCAGATCCTGAGCGACATCGAAGATAACTTCAAGGTCCAGATCCCCGAAAAGATGCTATGGAGATCGCTCAAAAAGCCCGTGGTTTCGAGGGAGGCCAGACAGTGGATCTGGATGGTAATCCATGATGGATATATGATCGGAGACCGATGGCTCCGGCCGAACATGTCCGACGAACTCAAAGAAAGAGCGACCTGTAGAACGTGTGGCCAGACGGAAACAATGCAGCATATCCTGTTCTGCTGCAACGCGTGCGGACGGGAGATTATATGGACCCTACTGCGAGAATCCTGGGAAGCATCTGGCTTTCCAAGGTACGACCCGGATTGGGGGAACATAATAGGCGCAGCATGCGCCGTGATCAGGCCGCACGGGCCGGACTCCAAACGAAATGCTGTGGCTGAGGATAGATGGGCAATACTCGCAATCGAGTCCGCTCACTTAATCTGGAAACTACGATGCGAGAGGGTAATCGCGAATGATGGCGCAGAATTTGCGGAGCGACAGGTTGCCAACAGATGGTACGCAGCGCTCGCTAGAAGATTAGACCTTGAACGAAAGGTAGTGGCTTTGACCCCCGGGAAGAAGAGGGCCAAGTTGCAGACCAAACTGGATGCAGTTTGGCGTCCGCTCATTGAGGACCTACCGGACCAATCGACGGATTGGGTTACTGACAGCGGGGTTTTAGTGGGTATTAAGCGAGGTAGTAGACGGGAACTGGAGACAGACCCCGGATGACATTACCGATGAGCTTTGAGTCCCACACTCAGTGCGTAAAGGCATTCCCTCGCGGTTTTGGTTTAAGAGGTTCGACTGATTGACAAATCGGTGATACCTGGGGTTTTCTCGTTTCCCTAGGCCTCACCATAGCGCGCCCAAGTCCACCACACGCTTGTATAAGCCCACTGGAGAAAAGGCTCAAGAAACGCTCCACCAAAAAAAAAAAAAAAAAAAAAAAAAAAAACTTCGAATGGAGGTGCCTTCGTACCAACGAGACTTATAACCGTACGCGAGGCCAAAGCGTCCACATCTGTTATTGTTCATCAAATTCATAGACCTGTTGTTTCACAGCAGATGGTCATTGTTGTCACGAAGGAGCGTACAATGCATGAGGACGTGCCTCGTGGTTGTGGCATGGTGTTTGGCAGTGTCGGCCCACTGCGACGTCTGATATTGCTAAACATACTACCCTGCGCTTGGACCAGCCAGCCAACGTCGCGGAATACCTGTGAGGCTCACATATGCCGATTACAATCTCTTGAACTTGCGCCATCTCACTCGTAAATCAAGGATTACTGGGAAGCAAGCTCCTGTAGCGACAGTTGTATTTGCAGAATCTGAGCGTGCCGCTGTGAAGGTGTAGCATTTGATGCGCGAGCTTACTCATTCTTGAGGGAAGTCGGCGTGGGGTCGGCCGGCAGACGCATGTATGCGCGTACGACGCGTATTCCTCCTGTGTTACGGTGAAGCTCAATCCCCGAGCACTTGACCATCGCTCACGTCGACCCGCTGCAAGTCATTATCGCAGTCTTGGTCATATGGTGCAGAACATACAAGGTAGTATAATACTTATGATGGCTTCCTCGGTGCAACGAAGACCATCCTTGATGCCCTGTCAACTCACGTCGTCGTCGAATCCGAAGGCAGGAGATGCTAGGATGGTGGAGTTAAGCCAAAGTGAGTCGGGACGCCGGACCGCTTCACCGCGCTACAAATAAGACAAAATACCCCCGCATCGCGGCTTTCATCTGCCAGCGACCACAACATACTAGGTAGGTTGTGTATCCCTCTCCTCACAGTCGTCGGCCAGTTTGTCCTCATCCAATATTGCACATATCTAATAGCTTTTTGGGCCGTGCGCGTCAACTGTTATACGCGTTTTCATCCATTATTCACCACGCTGTACTATCACATCATCGCAGTAATGTTCGCCGTACTTACTTTTTGGATGGCCCGCGGGTCCACATTGACGGGCATGCGTTCTAATCTACTTACTGCAAGGAAGACGTCGAGGTCTTGGTATGCGCTAACACCCTGGCCAATCGTGACGGCGATAGCGCCTCCAATCCGTCAATATGCATGTCCTCAGTCCTGTGAATCTGATACACCACATTCCGAGACTCGCAAAGATAAATCAAAGCCTAATAAGGTACGTCTTGCAAACAACCTATGCGGGGTACAGACGACGTCCAGCACTGCACGGCAGCACTGCGGGGCGATGACTGACTTCTGAGACCAGCAGTACCCATGTGCCAACAGCGCTTCCTTTTTGATGTGACTCCGAGTCGGTCGGTCGAACACCTTCAGTTCAATCAATTTTCGCCGGGCATATGTACACAGGCGAGTTCAATGCTTCTTTTGCCAGTCGGATCCGTAGCTGGACCGCCAGCAGGTGGTGCGCGTGAGCTACCGGGCGCCGAGTACTGTGACTCACCGCGCTCCATGAGTGAATCCGCCCCCTCCTTGGCGTCGGCTTCCACTGTTACTCCATTTCATGTCTCTATGCGATGGGCACCAATGGCCGTGGAACATGATGAAGTGCACTCGTCTTTGGACAGCCATCTGCATGCGCATTCTGGCAGGTCACCACTAGCGTCAATTGTTGGGTATGTTGACCCATGTGCAACAATGTTTCTATGCAAGCTCGCGAGGCTGCACGGCGACGAACGCCTTCGCCGCCATGCCGCCTACCACCAACTCCGCACCGCAGGATGTACCTCGTGCATGCAATGCAGCGCCTCACCACTACCCTTGATTTCGACAGGCTCGAAACGCCGCTCCGGATCGGCGGTGCGGCTTTGGTAACATAGGCTCGTCACAGAATACGGGGCCCGCGCTCCGTCGCAGACGGCTTCCTGCCGTAAATCATCGGCGATCCGCCCCCTCGTTGAATCCGAGTCGTTCGGGGGCCCATTTGCCCAAGTAACCTGGCCCCATAGACTCAGGCTAGTCCTCAGTATGCAGTAGGGGGAATTGCTGCGTGTTCTGCTAGCGCGAAATCTAGTCCCGCTCGGGGCGAGCTGTCGAGTGCGGGACCTGCGCATTCATTGGGAATGCAATGTCTGAGGCCAGATGATCGCCCACTCATGGATGCTGCACCGCCGCTAGCACCGGATGTGACTGCATCAGTATGTTCGCACGCAGGCCGGTTAGGCCTTCACGTTGTTGAGGGTCACTCGTGCGTTACGGACCCCAAACGTTTCCAGTTCTCTGTCAGAGTCTGTCTTCGCGCAGCGTCTGAGTCCTCCGGATGAAAGAATAGCTGCAGGGCGTCATGCTAGCGCTCGTTCATGTATAAAGAGAACCACTCGTCGCCCTCTGAACGTCAGCACTCAGCACCACTTCCACTCATACACCAACACAAGCAAGGTACGCCAGTGCCATTCTCTCTCTCGTCTGCCCACACCCAACATGTCTAACATCTTGATAGATGCGCGCATTCACACCGTTCGTCACCTTCGCCGCCATCGCAGTCTCGTCTGTCGCGGCCGTCTGCCCTGGCTACGACTTCGCTTTCCAGGACCGAGGCGACCAGAACTGTATGTCATCCATGTCCCCTTGCTGCAGCCACTAGCGGACCAGTTGTCTAACGTTTCGCCATAGATGTCCTCCTTGACACCTCATGCAACGGCGTCGAGACGTTCATCTACAACGGTGTGAACGCATGCACCCAGGGCACGCTCAAGTGCTCCCCGCCTCCGATCACGATCACCGACGTGCTCGCCCCCGATGGGTACTGGTGCGTCCACCATTCCTCCCTGTCGTGGTCTGAGGAGCACAATTCTGACAAATTTTGGCGGTGTCTGCAGGTACGCGTGCCAGAGCGACGCGAACTCGGGCTCGTGCGTGGGATGGCACAACACATACTGTTGCTGGTGGAACGGCGGAGCGCGCTCGCTCAAGGAGGACGAGGTCCCGCTCGTACGGAACGAGACGACCTCGGACGGGGTGGTATTTGCGAAGGATGCATGAGCGGTTTTGACAAAGGCTTGATAACTCAACCAGTAGCGCTTATTGTACACGAACTGACACGCAAGCAATAACGGGATCACGAGTTCTTTCTGTACGATGGTTATGAAGGAGTCGGAATCTGTGTCACCTGTGGCTGTCATAACGCCTTGCATTTTGCAGTGTGCCGGTCACGAAGTGACCAGGATGCAGCTGCAACCAGCATCGTCGCTGGTGATGTTATTCCCTTCAGAAAGCATCAGATTGTGGGCTGTGAGCGTCGAGTCTCGTATGAGTCGTAGGCACATGCAGTATAACCATGTTGCTTATTCCGACGGAGACGGAGGAGACATGGACGGAGCGCCCGACACCTCCGAGGTTGCCCGGACCGCACTTCCGCTCCGACCACTCGGAGTCCGTCCAATCTTTCTTTCCTCTGTCCTTCGTACTACGCTGCACTCAGCCGGGTAGCTGGGTTGAGGTATCACTCTTCTCCTTCTGGCTCGTACGGGACATGCCCAATATTTAACCTGTAAAATCAAACTATACGACAGGTGCGTGATCGTGTGGCCCAAGCTGTATGCAACTCAACCACTGGCAGGTCAGTCATAGACTAAACTAACGTACCAGCCGTACTATGCATCAAAGTGAAGTCTTCAGACGCTCACCACAGCCAAGGCTTCTCCCGGCGAATCATCCCAGAGGGCCCGCGTTGTCCCAGCATTTGTTTCTCCTCCATGTATACCGCTGCCTAGAGCCACCTCTCCCACCGGCGCGGTGCTTGTTCGCGATCTCTGCGTCCAGCACGTCAATGCCCACTATTTTGGGATTGAGCCACGCAACGACTGGGATCTGCTTTGCTTGGCCGAGTCGTGTGTAAGGGAGAACAGCAGAGGCATTCAGATATGGTAACCATCCTGTTGTACCCTTTACTATCGTCTAACATGTCTAGATTGTATATGCCTCTGTATGATCGATATTCTCGACTCGCTGCTGATCCTCCTCGCGCCGATGTGCATTTGATACAGCATGGTTCTATTGCTCATTGCTGCTAGCCACATTCGATGGTCGTGTCTGTGACAGAAAGCGGGGGTGTCTTAAATGTAGGGCCATTCTGCCGAGTCCTGAACGAAAAAGATTCCTTGTAGATATGCTCATACAAACTACTATGCAACAGCAATCGGCCTCGTCGCACCCGCCGCATCAGCATCAACATCAGCTTTCGCTCGCCCAATCTCTGCAAGACGCAACCGCGTTCGCTCCTCCTCGAGCATCTTCTCCTGCAACGCCACACGAGGGGGTACGATCCGCCTCCGCTCCGTCGTCGGCTTGAAATCCAAGCTCTCCACCCCGAGCGCACGGAGCGTCTTGCGCTCGACGAGGCTATACTCGTCCGGGTCCTCTCGCGAGAACTTGAACGGTTCCTTGAGCGCGACCGGCGGGTTCGTGATCACGCGCGGGATCCGGAGGTGGTTCTTGGACGCCGAGTGCAGCATGAGCGGGTGTAGGAGCACGACGTCGCCCACCTCGCCTGTGAGCTCAACGAATTTCGTGCATCGCTTCGCGCATTCGGGATGGGACCAGAACCCCGGGTCGTCCTGCGGGTTCTCCGCTGTGCTCGTGCTCGGGATGAACGAAAGGTGCTTTGGGATGACACCCTCGGGGTGAGCAGCGAGGTACCGCGCAACGGCGTCAATGCCCTCGGGTGCGATGTACGTCGCACCGCCCATATGCTGGATATTGGAAAATATAGGGATGACGAGGAGCGCCTGCTCTGGCGAGTCGAGGTAGTGTATGAAGAAGTCGCCGTCGACGTGCCAGTTGTCGAGTTCCTGAGGCGGGAGCGGGGTCTTCTGCTCTGCGAGCGCAGGGGTGCCGAGGTTGACGATGAAGGAGTCGCCCCAGGTGCTGCTCGCCTCATCGATGCGCTCTTCTCCGCCTAGCAACTCTTTCATGATCTCCCATACCTAGTGCCCGAGAGTATCAGTCCCACCTATCGCCTGTTTGCGAGGCACCTCAGGGAGAAACAGACACACCCTAGGCGCGAACGTCGCGACAGGTTCGCGCGTATGCACAGGCATGTGGATCCTGTCACGATCGCGTGGCCACGTCTCAGGGTTGGCGGGGTCGAGTCCTAGCCGCGTCCACATCTCGCGCGTGAACTCGGCCGCCTTCTCCCGAGAAAACGCTTGCTTCACGATGAGGTAGCCGTTCTCCATGAAGAAATCGATCTCGTCCTCTGTAGCATTGCATCCGTGAGGTCAGTATCGCTGTCAACAGGGATAGATTGCGCGGAAGCAGTGTCTTTCTTCGAGTTGGAAACGAGCCCTTGAATTCCACGAAACGAAAGACACTCACTCGTCATGTGCTTGTATTCCTTCATCTTCGCAAGCTATTGGATGGCCAAAAGGTCTGCGTTCCTGAGCATGAATTAGTCTACCGACCAGCAAGGGCAAGAGAGAACAGAACAACAAGTCACGAGAGTGAAGTATGGAATCGCTCGGTGCTGACAGGACGAGGCGTGTGCTGCCTTGGTGATTCGAACAACTGGTGCCAGGGCTCGAGATCCCAGCCCGGGTCTTAGACTCGTCGTCGCAGCGTCGCTCTCGGCGAAGACGCCTTCGGTATAAGTACGCGGGGAATCCTCGGACGGGTCACCTGGCCCGCCCGGGCCTGCTTCATCCTCGCACGCCCCAGCTATCTCTGCCTCGAGCCCATAGAAAGGCTGCGGCAAGGTCACGCCGCATTAAGGTGTGTCCCTGTGACAATGGGTTTGTCAGAAATAGAGCCTCTCGGGAATGCGGAGCAGCGGAAGACGACGGCAGGACGGCTCGATGGCGACGAACGTGGAGATGAATGCGTTCTGCGTAGCTTCGCATGTGGTGGGAGCAGTCGGAGACAGAGTTGAGACGTCTAGACGTATAGGCGAACGATCCCGGGCGTCGAAAGCGATGAAGGAAGGACGACGATCCAGACACAGAAGGGCATGGATGTAGAGCCTAGATACAGGTACTGGGAAGAGGGATCAGCAAGCCCTTTATACAACGGTGGGAACGCTACCAGATCAGAGACGGATCGGTTTCCGAGGTGACAGGTACAGTCAAGGAGATGTCCTCGAATACACTAGTCCGTCGTGAATGCAACCAGCTAGCTCGCAAGAGGAACGGGCCCGGGGTAGCGTAGGGATGAAGCAAGGATAGTGAGATTGGTTGCATTGTACACGAGTTGCGAGGGTCGACTATTATACAGACTGCAAGAGGAAAGCTGCGACTAGACCTGGAAACAACACATCTTCTGTTGTGCAGCTTAGCACGGTTCTAGCAAGGCCTATACGTCCCGACGCACCTACGCTGGACAGCCTCGATGTTAGACACAAACGACGCCTTTACTCCATCGTCCCTGCCGCCTTCTTCAAGATGGTATCATCGAAGGGGTCTCCGAACTCTGCATTTACAATGTTCAGCACACAGCAAAAGAACATCACTATCATGAAAGAGAGATACGCACGGTTCCTCAGCTGGTCAACAAGACCCTGCTCCAACAACTCATCCCTCTGTCCCCTAGCCGCCGCGAGAGAGCTCTGCTCCCACATACTCGTGTTCGAGCCAAACGGTCCTGAGCCAGCGTTCGAGCGTGTGTCCTTCCTACGCGCCTTGGGCTCGCGCGCGCCCTCAGATCCGCCGAACGCCAAGGGACGGCCGGGATAGTGCCTCTTCAGGTTCGCGATGGAGACGAACGACTCCTTGCCAAAGCTAGCCATGGGCGAGTCGAGCATGTCGGACAGCATCTCGTCCTCTGGGCCCGTTGCACGAGGTGGAGAGCCTGAAGATGAGTCTGAAGAATCTGCCATGACGATAGTGGTAGTAGGATTGATGTTGGGCCTGTGGCGGGGACGAGGACAAGGACAAGACGCGACAATGGAGCGCCTATCAGAGTGTCTGTCCCGATATGGCAAGCAACCCCGTTGGAGCGCACCTAGCAGACAAACCAAATGTGGGGAGAAACTACAACAACACCTCGATTGACGAGTACGGCAGTTACAAATCGTAGTACATCATAATTGAACACTACCGTCACAAGACACCCTGACCTTCATCCCGACTTCGCATCACGCAAGGCTGGCGAAGCCGACCGCGTTGTCATCTACAGAGAAGGCAGTGTAGACGTTCTTCATGAAGCTGCAAATCGTGGACAGTGAGGATGCGCAGGAAGCTGTGTTTGTAAATTAACTCACGTGTCACCAAGGAGCCAGACGTTGTTGGGCATCTGGAGGTCGGCCGCAACAAGAGCACCCGCGCATGTGCCCTCCTCAGTCTCACCGAGGTTGAAGCTGTATTGCGGAAGCGTCAGATGGTTCCAGTGACTAATCACATCCATACGGATACTCACTCATCGGCGCTGATCTCCCAGGTCTTCCCGCCCCAGTTGAAGGACACCTCGGGAACAGAGTTGCACGGGAAGGTGTAGTAACCATAGTAGCTGTCGTAACCAGAGCCACGGATGTTGCCGTAAAACTGCTCGACGACGCTCTCCTCGGCCGCCATAAGCGTGGTGCCAGAGTCGATGATCGTCTCAAGGCCGGAAGCGACAGTGCGGCCGTTGAGTTGCGCCGAAGCGCCGCCGATCTGCCAGTAGCCCTTGTCGGTGGTGACAGGATGATACTCGATGGAGCCGGAGTAGAGGCGCGAGTTCGTGCCGCCGATGTACAGCTCGGAGCCAGACTGAGCGAGCTTGAAGGCGAACACGCCCTCGCTGACCTTGTTCTGCTTGACGGCAGTGACAAAGAAGGGGTCCTGTAAGAAGCTTGTCAGGTCGTGAATACTGCGGTAGATGACGGTCACTGACGCTGTTCAACTCAGAAAGGGCGGTGAGACCAAGACCGAGCAACCCATCCTCAGGGTCCTGGGAGAACTGCTGAGACTCGGTGGTGACGGCAGAGAAGCGCTGTCCAGTGACAGTGACGCCACCGAGGGTGACTTTTATCAAATCGTCAGAATTCGCTCGAAAATTGGCGGATGTACGATATGGCTTACCGGTATCAGAGTAGATGGGGCCGCTCGCGGAGGACCCGTCCTGGTAGCCGATCTCAAAAGTACCACGCTGCGATTGGCTCGTGGACGAACGCGAGGGGTTGTAGGTGCTGTGGCGGCTGCAGCCCCTGCAGCTGCTAGAGGGGACCCAGAGGTCGGAAGAGCCGGTATCGAAGTCGACGGTGAAGCTCTGAGCGGGCGTGCCGATAGTAAGCGGGCCCGTCCACTCGAGGTCGTCGTCTTGGTCCTTGAGGGACACTCCGGCGCGCTTCTGAAGCTTGGCGAGGTCAACGTTGGGGTAGAGCTCCTTGAACTTCTCGGTGCCGAGGTTGCGCTCAAGGTTGAGCATGTTCCGAGCGTACTTGCTGTTTGTGAGAAATCGGCCGTCAGCAACAATGGTGAACTACGAGCCAGATGGTCAACAAAATACCTCTGGAGCTTGACCCGGGCGGCGATGGCCTTCTCGCCGTCGAACGTGCCATTAGGCCTAGTCAGGGAGCCCCGCTTGACGAGGGGAATGGACGTGCCCCGCTCCTGGACGATGGGCGTCGCGGAGGCGAGCAGCGCGAGAGCGACGGTGATCAGAGCAGTCTTGGAGAACATGGCGACTATTGCTGATGCGAAGCTGAGGCTGAAGCTGAGAGCAGGGCGAGGCTCGAGAGCTGAGCTGGCTGACTGGAGAACAGGGGAACTCCTGATGAAGTTGAGGAGGGCGAACGAGCACCCTTTTATACACGGCCAGAAGGTCGAACACCATGCGGACTGCTTCATAGCCGCTGTAGCGAGGAGATAGGCCAAAGACTGAGAACATGAGGTCTCCAGAGACATGACGGCAGTACTACTGCCTTCGGCCGGCGTCGACATTACCATCACTGAGTTACACATCGTACTCTGGTGTGTTGCCGTCAGATATTTGTGCAGCTGTCTGTCCCTAGTAGAGAGTACTGTATACCATACCAAAGCATACATAATGTAACCGAACGGGCTGCTCACATTCAAATGGATTCATGAAGACACAAACGGTCAGCAAATGTAGGGATGCACTGACAATCATTGCATGACGCACTTACCGTGTCAACCTCGTGCTTCTATCGCGCATGACCAGTGAGTCGTCGGTGGACTGCTGGAAGCGATGTGCCGTCAGTCTGCCGGCGGTAACACAGAGTACTGCTCTACGGCCGACCCGAGGCATCAAGCATCCCCGGTGATCATCATCTCACTTTCCTATACTCGGCTTCGGGCGGCAAGCACGGAAATATTCGGTATGAATGTCAGCGACGAGGCATTGAACGACGAAGCGTTATCGGCGGTCGAGGACCATATGTTGTGAGCGACACAGCCAACGCTGCATCGTGTGGTGACGATGCATGATCTGCTTCTTGAGCTGGGATTTTGGCAAATACTCGGCGTCAGTCAGCGCTAGGTGTACCCGAGTGCTGTCGGTCGCCGCAGTTCCATGATGTAGCGGGAAGGACAGTGGAGAATGCGACAACTTTGCAAACATGAGACATATGGTAATGATGTCGGGATTGGCATGTTGGCGAGATGGACTAGGTGTGAGGAAATACTGTCAAGTGCAGCGCATGCATAACACACCGAGCCCTGTAAAGGATGTGCTGACTTTCATGAATGTTCGTGAGGCGCAGCACAACTACAAGCAGGTTAAACTCAAAGGAGAGGAAGTTGTGGACGAGTATAGGTGGTGCACGTGGAGGCCACGCGAGAGCGCTGGAGAATATGACGCGCCGTTGCGCCGCGCCTCCAGCTTGCCGTTACCCGTACCCGTTTCCTCTCCGTTCCCAAGTCCTCGCCCTCTTTCTCACCCCTTCTGCCGTCCATCTTGTCTTTCTGCCATCTCGACCAGCCCCGGGATTACTCACCTGCCGACATAAGCAACCCACCAGCTCAGAAGAAAGGCCGGCCACACGATGCACGCGACCAGGATCGCGCGTAGCGCGACGCGTTCCATGCGCATTATCGCGCTTCCGCTCACCCCGCCCTGCAAACCCATCAGCGGCAAAACGGCGGAGCACCTCACCTACTACCACTTCATTACCCCTCCAGATAACAGAAAGTCGACATGGTCCAAGTGGATTGTCGCGAAGGCTTCCGACCTCTGGGCTGGGCTGGGAAAGGCCCCCGAGGGCAACTGGAAGGTATGTTTGCCTTGCGACGCGTGGCGAAAGATGCTGAGTGTGTTGTAGCGTAGAGCCTTTTTGTATGGAGAACGGCTTGTGGACCGGTTAGACTTTGAAGAACTCGCGCTCAAGTCTCTGGACCCGTCTCTCGGCCCGCGACTCTCGAATATCGTCCACACCTCCAAAGAGAAGGAGAAGGCAACCCCAGTGGTATGTGCTTCCCGCTCTGCCCTCGCGCGCCGTGCCAATCCGTTGACACAGTTGTCCCTTCGCAAACACGTCATCTGTTCCGCTGGATGTTGACGTCAATCAGCAAATACCTCTCATCTACCCACCCTCGGCCTGCACATCTCCCCTCCCTCACATCCAGTCTCTTTTAGCAAAGCGCACCCCAAGACATAAGAAAGGGTTCTGGTTCTGGCTCGCGATTTCGCCCCTTACAGCGCCTTTCGCGCTCATCCGTACGTACTCCCCCTTCAACCGTCTAGGCCTCGGCCCTGACATTCCCGCCACATGCAGCCATCATCCCGAACTTCCCATTCTTCTTCTGCGTCTGGCGCTCATGGTCACATTATAGAGGTACGTCCGCATACGCATCCACATCCGTATATTCCGACGCGTCTAACCACCTACCTACAGCATACAAGGCCTCCCAGTACCTCGAGGGCTTCGTCAAGCAAGGCGCCATCATCCCGCAAACGAGCCCCGAGCTCGACGCGATCTACGCAAAATACGCACCCGCGCCCCTCCCCTCCCCCTCCCCAGACTCAGAGAAACCTCCCCCGCCCCCCTCCGAGCACGCGCGCGCCGCGTCCAGCCCGAGCGAAGCAGGAGAAGCAGGCGAACCCGCGCCAGAACATGCGCAGCAGGGACAGCAGGGACAGCAGGGGCAAGAGGAGACCGCCGCGGCGAGCGCGTACGGCCCGCGGCTGCTTCTGCGCAAGGAAGCCGTGCCGGAGCTGCAGAAGCTGCTCGAGCTGCCTGAGGACTCGACGTTCGCCGCGGACGTGTACCGCGCGCTCGAGCAGGCGCGCCTGCGGCTCGAGGGCGGGCAGAAGGCTGCTTAGCGGCTTAGCTCCTTAGACCCGCGGACGAGCGGCGAGCGGCGGTCGCATGCACATGTGCAGGTCCCGTCCGTCCTGCAAGTTCTGCTATTCACTCCACGCACCTTGAGGCGTGCCGTTCGGGATCTGATGGACTCTCGGGCTGAACCCGTGTCGCGTTCCGACGCTGTGTAGTCCTATATACATACATATATAGACTTGTATAACGCCCGCGCGCGCAATACTCACTGCTCTCGGAGCGCATCCTGAGGCCTGAGGCCCGAACGCGCTCCTACGGCCCCCCCTACCACCAACACCTACACCACCTACCACCTACCACTCGTAGCTCCCAGTTCCCAGTACAACCCACCTTGCACCGTGCACATGGGAAGAACACACGCATCTTTGATAGTACTGGTACACCGCGCGCGCAACGGCAGAGCGCACATGCGAAATAGATTGTACAAAGCAGACGACATGCAACATGCATTTGCCATCCCGACGATACCTGAATCGATAGACAGAGAGACAGATAGACAGACAGACAGACAGAACGAATCCGAAACACTGGCAGGACAACCGAGTGGATGAGCGGATGGATGAGTAGTTGAGTGAATGCGATACGACCGAATCTCCTCGAAAGCGTGCGACAAAGCTACAGAGTGTGTTGGAATGGAATAGCGTGGGTGGGTGGGTGATGGCAGCAGGAGGCCGGAGGCTGGAGGTTATGATACGAGTATGTGCCCGGAAGATTACGACGATGTTGAATGTGAACCGAGAACCCATGAGTTGAGAGAGAGAAAAGACACGCGTCGTGGTGGTCGCGCTCGACCGACTGACGACCACTTTCAGACCAGGACGCGCACAATCACCCCGCCTCGTCCTCTGCCTCCTCGCCCTCCTCGCCCTCCCCATCCACAAACTCCTCTTCGTCCTCCTCATCAAACTCGCTCCCCCCATCGTCCTCCTCCCTAAACCACACCACCCTCTCGAGCGGCTCGTCCCACCGCCACGGCTCCCTCCACCCCTCGCCCTCCCTCACCCGCGCCTCCTCCTCCTCCATCTTCTCCGCGCGCCACCGCGCGCTCCTCTCCTCCGTCTCGCGCGCGAGCGCCTCCGAGTCCTCGTCCCGCGCGCCCTCGTCGATCTCCCATCTTCGTATCCGCCGCCCGTGCGCGTCGCGGAACGCCGCGAGCTGGAGGAGCTGCTTTCCCGTGACGCCCGACACGCGCAGGCTCTCGAGCGCAGGGAGTATCGGCAAGTCGTCGTTCTCCGCATTTTCTCCGTCGTCCGCAGCCGTCGCGCGCGCCTTACCTTTTGCCTTTGCGCTCGCTCCAGTCGCATTGTGCGCGCCTTCCTCACGGTCGCTTGACGCCTCAGGGTCAGCAGGCACGCTCTCGAGCAGCACGTCGAACGCGCCCTCGCTAAGTTGCGAAAAGTCAACCTCGAGCCGAGTGAGCTTCTTCGATGCAACGAGGAGCGCGCGCCAGCTCTCGACGGTGCACCTCAGCGCAGACACGGACAGGCGCTCCAATACGGGCAGTTTCGGCCCAGGGCTCGCTGACGCTGTCGCGCCGACCGCACTGTGGCCGCCGCCATTCGGGAGCTTGACGCCACGATACCGCGGGGGCGCGGCGAGGAAGTGGACAAAGGGCGTAAAGTCCTGGTCCTCAAAGTCGAGGCCGAGATGGAGAGAGCGCACGTTGGGCATGTGGAGCGTGCGGAAGAGGGCGACGACGTAGTCGCTCTCGAGGTTGTTGAGCTGGACGTCGCGGAGGGCGGGAAGGTGGATCGGCTCCACGGATGGGGGCAGACGTGTGCCGGGGGGAATGACAGCGTCAGGTGGGGGCGGCTCGGCCCCCCACCAGCCGATGCCGTCGATGACGGGAGAGGCAGGGGAGGGTGCCGCGCGAGGACCCGAGAAGAGGAGGGAGAGCCGAGTGAGGTTGGGGGATGAGTCGAGCATGGCGCGCCAGAGATCGAAGGGCATGCGGACGTTGTCCGAGTGGAGGGCGAACTCGACCGAGGAGAGGTTGCGGAGGAAGGGGGAGCGGGACCAAGGGAGGTTGACGCCCTGGAGGATGATGTGCTTGAGCGAGGGGAGTTCGCCGCCGAAGACGACGACGGGGGGAGGACCGATGTGATTGAAGAGACGTTCGGAGGTGCGCCAATTTTGGACGTGCCAGAGCTGAAGAGTCTCGAGGGCGGGGGCAGTACCGCACGTAGAGAGGACCTTGCGCGCAAAAGTTTTGCACTCGAGATCTGCGACAATTAGATGGAGTTCGCGCCAACGGTCGATGTGAGGGAGGACGACGTCGAAGACGGGGAGAAACTCGTCGCGGAAGAGGAGGTCCTTGTGTAGCTGGTAGTCGTCCTCGGAGCAGGTGTCGACGTAGATGTCTATGGGAAGACGGCCATTGCGGGAGAGATAGACTTCGCCTCTGGACATGTGAGCGCGTGTGCGAAAGTGGATGGTGGTCCAGAGGTGCGGCGTATGGAGGGCGACCTGCCTCCAGTATCGGCAGACATGGGAGACGAGGACTTCAAAGGTGGGCTCTTCGCGGATCTGTTCGTCTGGGATGGGGTCAGAGTCTACGCCGAGCTGGAAGATGCGGGTCAGGAGTTCTACTGGGAGAGAATGGATGGGGGCCATGGACGCATAGGAGAGGGGGATGGGCATAGAGACGGGATCTGGGGAGAGGGAGGGGGGAGGAGAGAAGAGGAGGTGTGGGAAGGGAGAGGGAGAGGAGGAGAGGAGGCAAGGAAGACGATCCGCGCGCGACCTGCACTCTGCCTAGGGATTCCCATTAACGCACTGACAGCTTCCGAGCCCTCTCGCTCACCTCGCTTCCACTCCCAGCTATCCCCATCGTTGGCTGCTGTCGCGTCGGAGTGTGTGGAGGAAGAGAGAGGCAGGCTGGGCTGGGCTGGGAGGGAGGGGATTGGGACTGGGAGTGGGATGTGGGGCAGAGCAGCTCTCTCCTTTACTTATCACCCCGATTCGGTCCCTCCCCCGCAATCTCAGATCCCATCACCCTTCCACATATGGCAATGGAAGCCAGACGGCCCGTTCTCTCTTCAATCAGAATATCTCTTCTCTGCTCACTCGCATTCAGGCCATTCTAGCCGCTACACGCACATCCATTCACACAACAATATACGGCCACCATTTCCACGCTTCCTCCGCCTCCACCATCTAACACTAATCCCCTTGGTCTATACGCGCCAACACCTCAGCCGATATCATAATCACAATCCACCGTCTTCCAACGACCAACGCCCATTACGCCCCATTCCCAGCCCATCATACCTTCTCCTTCTCTCTATCCCACATTCAGCCCTTCTTCGCCCTTTCTCCGAAGTATTCACGCCCCAGGCCCCTCCATCCCTGCCCTGCACGCCCTTACCTCTACTCGGAACCCCTCTCGCCTACCGCCATCTTCTTCGATTCAAACCGCTTCAGCCCACCCGCGTGCCGCCCGTGCCCTTCGACTGGTTCTCGCGTCATAGCCCCTCCGTCATCCATCCCCCCCCTCGCCGCTGGGCCGCTGCCCGCCGCTGAGTTTCGTGCCCCCATCTCCTCTCCCCATCAGCCCTCTGATCCACCATCGCCCCCAGATTCAGATTCACACCCGCCCCCAGCGATCCAGCGCCCTCCGTCCCGCGGCCCTCCTGCCTCATGCACCATCATCCGACATCCTCTTCCTGGCGCTCTTCCTCCTCAGATCTGTTCCCTCTCCACGCCTCCAGTCGGCCTCTTTCGCCGCGACTACTGCGCCACTCAAACATCTTCAATTGCACTCCGCTCGTCCCTCCGTGCTCCTCGGGATGCACCCTGCGCGCGCAAGTCGTCGACCAACACCTTGGTGCTAGCATCCCGTCCAATGACCATCTACTTTCAGGGCCATCTGAACTGCGTCCGCGTGCTAGATTCAGAATAGCACCGCCTGCACATCTCCGCCACCCCGCCGCGTGCTATATCGTCCCCATATGCGAATTGAATCGCTAGACCACTACATACGTCTAGGCCGTTCTTCCGTGTTGTCTTCTGGCGCCCTGCAACGCTATGACAGCCCACGACGCAGTTTGGAATTTACGCAGTGCTTTGTAGGTGCTCAACGTCGCCTCTGCCATCTTCATCTGCCTTCTGTGTCTGCGCACCGAAATGACCTCACGCTAACCGCTCTCATCCTAGCCATTTCCTTCCGCGGCGGCACGATGGTGCACGCCCGCACACAGACGACATCCACTGACGCGCACGTCACCAGATCGCTGCGCACTCGCCCATCTCGCCGTACACACCCGAATTCCGAATTCCTTTCTACGCGTCTCTCTGGTCTGCGCACATCCTTCCTCCTGTCGGACCCATCCAAGTCCCGAGGCTTCCGACCCTGACCATTTTGAGAATCCACATCCTCTCCCAAACTGGCTGATTTTGGAGTACTGCGCGTCCACGAACTTCCGTCCACGGCTCGCACAATACTATCAATATCATGGCAGGCAAGACCGTGCATTTTACGATCTGCCAACGTGCCATGCCCGTCAACGAGAAGACAGTGATGTACTTTCGCTTAATTGTGCCAAATGGTGCACGACGGCCTTCTCCTCGTCTCCTCTCTGAGCACCCTAAACGTTAGGACTTCCACGCGCCCGCAGCCGCATTCTGAACAAACCCTCCAGCCTCCACTTCAAGAGATCGCGCCCGAGAGGGTTCTAGACGCCCACCACCCAGGCGAACAGAACACGGCGTACGCTAATACATTCCGCGAAGAGAGGTGGAGATTAGTTGCGGGGGATTACACCTCCTCCCGGCTCTCGTCTCCCTTCACGCCTCTTTCTCCCTGGAAAAAACACAAAAACTTCGGTAACTACTCCATCGGGGAGCGCAAACGAGATGTAGCAGGCAAGTCGACCGGTCATGAACATCATCTACGGATAGAGGTGTTCTAAGTGTTGCCGTCGAGAGCTCTCATCAGGCCTCAGGCCTTCGCCGGTCCTCGAGCTCCACGGGCGTGATCCTCGCCAAAGCCCGCCTCAAGCTCTGGGTTCCACATCGACGTCCGCATCGACGTCGCCGTCAACGTGTGTTCCGCGACCCGCAACCCTCGGTCCTAGGTCACTGTCACCCCGCAGCTCGCATTACTCCGCCGAGGCCGACCTTCGACCTTCGACGTCCCTGCCTCTCACTCCTTCACACCTGTCGGCCTCTCCCTCCTCCTTCTTCGTCTTCTCTTTCCACTGTATCTTCTACGTCTCCTGCGTCTTCTGCGCCTTCTGTGTCTTCTGTGTCTTCTGTGTTTTCTACGCCCACGAGCTTCAATTGTGTCTCCCGCGTCTCCCGCGGCTTCCGCCCAACGCTCCTGGAAACCACCGCAGACACTTCTCTGACGCCACCGAGGGCGATAAATCGGCTCCTCGTGCACCACGCTGCTCGCCTTCGCCCTCTCTCACTCGCTCGTGCCGCCTACTGCTCGTTGTGCGTTGTGAAACTGTATCGCTCGGCTCTGACTCTGACTCTGACTCTGACTCGAGCGAGAGTGGCCTTCGTTTCTATCGCCGCCGCAGCGGGCAGAGAAGACTCAGACGATCAAGCCTCGCGGTGCCTCCACCATCAAGCGTCAAAGGCTCGTACAGTAGACTGCGCAGCTGCGTTGTAACTTGTACATGCGTCCGACTCGGGCGGAGGAGCTTGGCTGCGATGCTGTAAGGGCGTGTAGTCAGACTGTGCCTCTCGGCAGCGCGCCATCACTGCCATGGGCCTGCTTCTTTTCGAATTCTAGGATGCCTTCTTCAGCTTTCGTTGGTTTTGCGGGCCAGGGGCTCGGGCGATATCTGCGGGCTTAGGACTGGACGGCCATGGAAGAGTGCTCTTGCCCTCCTCTTATTCTCTAGCTTTCTTTGGACATCGATACCCGAGTAGTATCACTTCGCGGTACACGCGCTCCAAGCTACGGCGAACGACGACCCGAGCCTCCCTACATCTATCGCGACTTCCGTTGCATCTGTACTGGCTAGGACACGCAACTACTGCTCGGTGTACGACGCTTCCTGGGTATCTCTGAAGGTGTCTCGAGCTGTCTGTAGATGATTGTACGCCGCACCGCCCGTCTTGCCGGGTCGATCGCGATTCAAGGCGTGCTGCCTCATCCTCACGCCCATCCTGAAGCTTAAGCTCGAAGCCCATCCTGACGCTAAAGCTGAAGCCCGATACATGACTCAAGATCCACGCACGAAACCTCCGTATTCCATTAGGGTCTCAGGTCGACGCAGTTGCAGATGTTCTTACACGGCAGCTAGCCAAGTTGACTAAATCCCCCTACCACAGCGCCGACGCATATACAACTCCCCCCCCCTCCCCTCCCCACAGGACTTCCTCGCTGCCAGCCGAAACGAGCATCCCCTCCGAGCCTCGACACCCTAAATGGTAAACCGCCCCTCCACTCGCCCTCGCCCCCACCCCCGCTAGAGCCCAACACGCCCGAGTCCCGACTTCTAGCGCAAGATCATCGATCATCAGGCACGCGGAGCTGGCGTCGGCACGTACCAGGGAACCGCCGCTGCAGCGCACCACGCCGCCGCCGCCACTCGTCAACCGTCAACCGTCGACCTGGCCTACCGTCGCCCGCTAACCGCCAACCGCCAACCGTCGACATGGCCTACTGCCTACTGTCGACCTGGCCTGCTGCCTACTGTACTACTGCCTGCTGTACTGCGCGCATCGTCGACGTGGTTCGATATCATCCCAGTGGGCGTAGAAACGACGATGAGAAGACCGTGACGCATGCCAACGTTTGGCGCATGGCGCATGGCCAGTTAGCAGCCACCAAGTAGCAGCCACCAGTCCCCCTCCCATGCAAAACGTCCACCCACTCATCGTGACGCCGGCGACCCGGAGGAAGGCCAGCGGCGTCGCGACGAGCGTTGAGCGGGGATCCGAAACAGAGTAGAAGAGTCAGAAGAGCCGTGTCATCGTGTCATCGTGTCGTCGTGTCACGATTCCCGGAGTCGTCGCGGAGCCGCCACAGAAGGCCTCTCCAGCTCAGCACTCAGCACTCAGCGCACAGTACCAGCGTAACCTGATACGGGAGCTGTCGAGGCGAATTCGAACCCGCGAACCGCCCCCGCCGCCGTCGACGTGTCGACAACGAGCGACAACTTGAATGTAACAATGTATCGACCGTCCATACATGCACATGTGTGACGTCAGACGGGGAACCGCAGCTGCACACTACACGGGGTCTGCTCGCTTCCGCCGTCTCCGATTTCTTCGAGTTCTTCTGGGGAGGCTGCCTGCTCTCGGGGCGTTGACGGGATTTGGAAAGGATGTTGCTTGTTGCTCACCAAGTGTACTTCTCCTTTCGATCCAGAGACTAGGGTACGTACGTTCAGTGTGGTGTACGCGCAGGCGATGAAAAGTTGTGTTGCGCATGCGTAGATGCGACCTCCCCCGAACGCTGCTGCAACTTCTTACTGTATTTACTGATATGCGACCACAGTCACACCCAATGCCTGGGCATGGATATGGACGCTGTTGTCGGCGCGAACACGATCTTCAGAGCCGCGTATTAGTTCGATTAGGGTCTACACGTAGTACTACAATCAAGAGCGCTGTCTGCCTGGACGAACAGCCCGGCCTGCACCAGGCGTCCAAACCAACCGCAGCGACAGACTGGTGCTGAACGAAGTAACGAGGAAGGAGCGCTAGCACACGCTGCGCGCGGCGTCCCGAGAACGCGCGCGCGCTGAGACGTTCCGCCCCCTATTGCCAGCCGCCATCGGCATTGCGCACCAATATCCGCGCGTTGTTCACGAACGCACGAATGAGCTCGTCGAACGCGCCGCGCTCCAGCTCCGACGCGTTCGGGTCGCCGCGTTTCGCCGCTGTCGCGAGGAGGTACTCCGGCCGCGCGAGTTCCAGCTCGAGCTCGTGCAAGATCTCCGGCTGCGCAAGGCAAGACGTGTCAGCGGCCGCGACGGACGAGCGACGGACGCGCACCACGAGCCACGAGCGGCGCGCGTGCGGTCCAGCGGATCGGAATCGGCCACACACCTTGGAGTTGGGCCCCGAGGTTGCGGTGACCTGCGTGAGGTCGATGACGAACTCCTCGTGAGAGTAGCTCATCCGGTCCTTCTTGCGCGAATGCGTTGGCGACCCTAGTGGCGGCGGCACTGTTCGCGCACGCCCATTCGCCCACGTCAGCCAAACTCAACTCAGCCATATTCTGTCCCATCCCTTCCTCGCGCGCGGTATACAACCGCCTGCGCCGAGCACGCCATCTCTCGTGATGGAGCGTGCGTCCCGGCGCATGGAGGCGCGTCGAAGAATTCGGGGACACGGCGAGAGAACGTACTAGGGACTTCGAGGTTGACGCTGATACGCCAGTCTGCAGCTCGCTTGGGGCTGTAGATATTCAGGTCCGCAAGGCGGATCTTGCGCACGGTCGCGAGGACTTCGCCCGTCTTCTCGTTGCGCGTCACGCGGATCTTGTCCCCGCGCCCGCTCTCAGGCGCGTAGAAATTGTCAATAAGGTGCAAGTGTTGGTACGCAAGGGTCGACGCAGGATGTGCAGACGAAGTCGCCGTCTTGAGGTTGTTCAGCAGCTTGTTGTAGTGCTGATGTTGTTTCTGAGAGAGGGTGAAAAGGGATTGCATGCTCGTGTGAGGGCGGATAAAGGGTGGCGGAGCAGCGCGTGCGTACTGGTGACATATTGGATTCAAACCGGAGGTCGATGGCGTTCGGTGTCAGGACTATACAGACGATAGTGCACACACACGCGGACGAAAGTGAGCTTCAAACGTCGGTGAAAGAACCCCGAACGACTGGCGGAAGTACGCACTGGTCTCAACGAGCACCGGCATCTGCAATCGCTGCCCGGTCTCGCGGTCGCGCAACACGCCAATCTTCGCCTCGACCTCCACAATCCCGTTCAGATCCTGCGGGCGTGAGCTGATCTGAAAGTGGATGAAATCCGCAATCTCGCGGATGAACTCGTCCATCGGCTCGACGCCGAGAATCGAGAGCGACAGTGGCGGGAGCGCGCCCGAGTGCTGCCCAGAATCGTGCGCGTGTCCGTTTCCGTTCGATACGGCTGTCGAATGCATGCCGTGAGAATGCGCGTGGGTGGCAGAGGAGGGGTTGGTGGCGGGGACGGAGTCGGAATGGCAGGGGCGCTTGGATGGGCGGTCGGCGTCGTGTTCAGAGTCTGAAGAATGCCGCTTCCGGCCGTCCATGTAAAGGTATCTCAGGGGTCTTAGTTTGCAAAAGTATAGCAGTACGCGGTGGAAGAGCACAGACGGACGGAAGCGGTGGTCGGAGGAGGATGGAGGAGAGGACGAACTTGAGCTTCAAGCTGCAGCCGAGCATTGCCCAAAACGGAGACGCGCATCTATCTGCGGCACGTGGTCTCTCGGTCCGCGCCTCCGCAATTCCTCACCACTTCTGCAGCTGCAACGACAAGGGCGGACAAACGAATGCTTGCAACTCCTGGTATGTATTCATGATTCGCGCTGATGATGATGTACAAGCAGAGTACAGGTATAAATAGTCCAGCGTATCCGGCCGTACAGATCCTAGTCGATACTAACACTAATCGTCCATCGGAACGTCGCCATCCACGACAGGCGCTGGTGCGCTGGGATTCAACAAGGCATGGAGCTCGTCAAATGCAGACTGCGTAGCCTGGAACAGCAGTTTCATCAGCATCCCATAGTCACCGTCTCCGTTCGCCCGAGTCTAGGTGAGTGACCGTGAGCAATCTTCAGACAAATGATGGTGCTGCACCTACCCAATTCAGAGCGTGGTAGTATTTATTTTGCCATGGCACAGCGACCGTCAAGGGAGGTAACCTTCGGCGCAATAACGGAATGGAAGCAAGCAGTCGCGACAACCTCCCATTACCATCCTATGATATCATCATCAGTGACCGCCTTATCGTGGGTAACAATCCCAATACCTCGAATGGATGAATAGTAACGAAGACGTGGCTGATCCAAGCTGCTGCGGCGAAGGGATCTACGTCTTGCCTCATGAGTTCCTAGCGAAGAGCCTTATCAGTGTCTCATATAATACTCGACGCAAGGAAGGCGCCCACATTGAACCGCGAACAAAATGCGGCGAGTTCCACGTCCACCGAGTCGAAAGGACAGAATTGGACCTTGACGTCTTTCCCAGCCACGCTGACGTTGATTGCGCAATGCTGCCGGGTCACGCCAACGTGCGTGAGGGCCAATTTCGAGTTGCCGTGTTGTCGGATGGCGAGGATGTGATTTGTGCGCATCAGGATCTTATGCAAATGACAGACGGTCTCCATCGTCAACTCGAACGCGGGGTCTTCAAGCAGTTTGTAGATTTCGTCCATGGCCTGCGCAGTGGTAGTGAGCATGTTGCCTCCAACCTACCGTGTAACGTATGAACCTTTCGCGTATCTTGCAGTATAGCTAGCGCTTGCCCATGATCGCGCACGACGCCTCCGGCAGTCAGACTCAAATCGGGTACCTCGACATGACTAAAGAACCCTTCCTGTGACAATCGAATGGTTGCCTACACACGTCGTCAGCTGCGTACAAAGCCGGAAATGCGATGTGCCAAACCGGGGCATTGAACTGGAGCACGCTCTCGATTGCATTCGTCTCGAGACAGTGGTAATTCAGGTATGTGGCGAGCGCGATGTCGGAGGAGCTCAGCTTGTTCCATGATTCCTGGAAAGCGACATATTCGGCGTGCTGGAGTTTGCATGAACTCGCGGGCAACCTGTCCTGAGCCACATTGGGCCGCCAGCGCTGTGATGGGGTATAGATGCCCGTATTGGCCTTGTAGGTATTCACTGCGAAGGATATACAAGAGCGCCTCAGATCGTGGCGCGTCTATAGATATCGTTATCACGCACGGGTGTTCACCGCGTCAGTCAACACCTTGATTCGCGCTTTCTGGAGCCAAGACGAGAAGGCAGTGTCCTTCAGGACGCGTTGGAGCTGTGCGCGTGTGGTTGACGTCTAGGATCAATGTGTACAGCACCAGACATGTTCTACGCACGTCCAAGTACATTGCGTACGCGGTGACTTTGCTGTTCAGGGACCAGCGCATATCCGCGACGCGGAGCATAAGGAAGGGGACGCCGGGGTACTTCTCGAGGAGGGACTCCCAGAGGCGGCCGACGGCGGCGCACTTGATATCGTCAGAGGGATCAACCTCGAAGGATGCTAAGAATTCCTTCGCATCGTCTTGTCCCAGTTCCATGGGAACACTCTGGGTCAAGAGGCGGGTTGAGCGGCAGTCGCGACTAGTCGCGCGTCCAGATAGCGCATGCGCACCGTGACAGAGAGATGGTGAAGCTGTGGCCGCTCGCCGTTGACAAAGCGCGCGAGGTGGGGGTTATACATGATGAGAGATGGTACAATCCGTTCCGTTCAGACCAAACAAAGAGGTGCGGATGGGAGAAGGACGAGTAAGTGGTCCATCGATGAAGGCCGTCGATGGACAAGCTCAAGCTCACTTCGGCTCCCAACTACTCCAGCACAGGCGCCCAAATGTACCACCTCCAGACTCCGGCCACCGCCCCCGAGACTCCGGACACTCCCATCCGTCCACGTGCCGCCCCAGGCGTCTCTTTCCCCGCATTTCGATCCCGGAACTTGCAAGGTCCTCTGTCCAACCCTCATGCACTCGCCCTCTGCTCTCTCTTCACCACTACCACCATGATGCTCCGGACCATCCGCCTTCGCCATGCCCTGCCCAGGACTCTCCGTGGATGCAGAGGCATGGCGGGCACAACGCCTCAGATGCCGGGCCCGGGACACGCTCATGGCCATCTACCCTCTTCGACCTCGCCCATCACTTCCAAACTGCACTTTTTCAACTCCGTCATGGAAGGTGGAAAGCAGATCCCAACCTATCGTGTTATTGACGGCGCAGGGAAACCCCTCGAGGGCGCCGTCGTGCCCGAGGTGCGTCTGTGCCCTTCTTTCAAATAAGCTCGATGTAAACTCTTCTTCACCTAGATCGACGAAGCCCTCGCTCGGAGAATGTGAGCGCAATCTCCGCGCTGCGCCGGGAGCTGTACTTACATAGTCCTTAGCTACGAGAATATGGTCCAGCTCCCAATCCTTGATGACATCCTGTACAACCTCCAGCGGCAAGGTCGCATCGTCTTCTACGTAAGTCTTGCGCCGTACCATGCGTATTCCCACTCACATTGGCGCAGATGACTGCCGTAAGTCTCCATTCTAAAGGGGTCCTGCGCATGGCTTGATACAGTACGCAGTATGGCGAGGAAGCTGCCATTATTGGATCCGCTGCAGCATTAGCTCCTGACGACGAGTGAGTGCATCCTGTCATTCCTGCCCGAAAGCTCACCGAACGCAGGTCCAAGGGTCCTCGGTAAGCCACATGTGCGGCGTATAGGCCAATGTGATTTACTGAGTTGCGCTTCAAGCTCAATATCGTGAATCCGGCGTGCTACTCTGGCGCGGTTTCGGGTACGACAACATCATGAACCAATGCTTCGGCACTCACCTCGACGTCTGCGGCAAGGGAAAGCAGATGCCCGTCGTAAGTTCCGGCCGCCTCCCCGACGTCCCCGCGCGCGCTGACCTGATCCGCCTAATCCGACCTGCAGCACTACGGATCGAAGGAGCTCCATTACCACACCATCTCGTCGCCGCTAGCAACGCAGATCCCACAGGCAGCGGGTGTGGGCTACGCGCTGAAGCGCGACCCCGCGCGGCGCGGGAAGAACTGCGCCGTCGTCTACTTCGGAGAAGGCGCCGCGTCTGAGGGCGACTTCCACGCTGGCATGCTTCTCGGTATGTCCCAGAGCGCGGTCTAGGTGTATGACCAAAGATGAACTCTGATGCGCCATGATAGCGTCGACGATCCCTACGCCTACTCTTTTCATCGCGCGGAATAACGGGTTTGCAATCTCGACACCTTCGTCAGAGCAATATTACGGCGATGGTATCGCCGCGCGGGGCCCCGGTTATGGGATCCATACCATCCGGGTGGATGGTAATGATGTCCTTGCAGTATACTCTGCTGTCAAAGAGGCGAGGCGTCTTTGCATCGAAGAGGGCCGTGCAGTCCTTGTCGAGACAATGACGTATCGGTACGCACGTTCAACTCGATGATTGAGAGCATTCGTATGCTCAACTGCCATTTTTTCAGTGTTGGACATCACTCTACGTCAGACGACTCGTTCGCCTACCGGCCTCGAAAGGAAGTGGAGGACCGCAAAAGACTAGATAACCCCATCGTGCGCTTCAGGTTATTCATGGAATCGCGGGGCTGGTGGTCCAAGGATGAGGAGGCTGCGTTGACGAAGAGGATCAAGCAGGAAGTCATGGCAGCGTACAAGAAGGCGGAGTCACTACCCAAGCCCGAGCTCAAGGAGATGTTCACGGAAGTATATGGCGGTGAAGAGCCTTGGAACATCGTGAGTGTGCCTTATCTCACCACACATATCTTCTACGTGCTGACGGGCGATGGCAACACCAGAAGGAGCAAAGAGAGGAGCTGAAGAGACTAGTCAAGAAGTACGGCGACTCCTGGGAGCCATGGAAGAGCGAATTGAAGAAGCACAAGGGCGAAGGCAAGGATTTGCTTGAGTAATGCAATCTGATATAGCCGAGCCTGAACTCTTGTATATTTCCACGAGCTTGTGGGTGCAATGATGTAGTCTATCACTTACTATACGATGATGCTCTTTGCCACGCGTCGTAGTCTATGAACCATGGCCCCGGCCCATAATACTGCATGATACTAGGCTTCACCGCAGAGTTCTTCCCTCGATTTTATACGTCCTCAAGGCTGCGCTCAAGTACGCTCTCGCTTACATGGGAGACTTGTACTAAAATCGTCCGAGGGGCGTAGCTTGCCCTGGATGAGTCGCGAGGAGAGGACACCACGGTATCCAGGGCGTCATGACGCGACGCGACGCGACTTTACACGATCATGTGATGAGTTCTGGAGAATGTGATTGGCCAGTGGGGAGTAGGCTGTTCTGAGCGATTGAATTGCCGGACGGAGCGAGTATATTCAACGCCGTCACCTCGTTAGCTCCATCTGGCTCGCCGCATTTGAGTATGCGCTTGCATCGACTTGATAGACCGCCGACCGGTATCTGGGACCGACAGCCTCGCTCTCACACCCTGCAGAACAAGGCAAAGTTCAAAATTAAATCATCAAGGGCTCGTCCAGAAATCCGAATCTCCATAGAGACGAGCAGAGGACGGCGCCTCGCCAACCTCCACCGAACCATTCCACCCACGGGCCCGGGCCCATCGCTATCGACGGTTGAGCGTTGAACGCGTCGGGCTATGGATCTATGGAATCACCCAGATGGTCGTCGCGCGTTGGAAAAGCGATGTGGAATGCAATCGCCATGCACTACTCTCCTGCGGCGACGGCGACGGACGTCAGTGGCTGGTGGTCGTCGTTGGAGATTGGCTGCAACGGTCACTGAAGCCTGCAAGTTCCCATGTTGTGGATGTAGACCAGGAACGGAGGCTGATCATGACCTCTTCTGCCATCGCTTAGACATTTCGCCGCATATCATATCAGCCCAGCCCAGCCCGACTGCGCCAGCAACCCGCCGGCAGCGTCTCCGCCTCTCAGCTCAGCTCTTCCTCCCGCGCCTCTGAATCCTTCCCTCCCTTCTCCTCCTCCCCCCTTCTCCATTCGGTACTCTCCCCTCTTCGTCAGTCACAGCCTCCACCGCCACTGCGACTGGATGTCCCAGTAGGCTCGCTCGCTGTGCACCAAGCAGGACCAGCTGGACCGCGTCCGTTCCTTTCGCGGCTGCCCCCCTCAACGTCTCCCTCAGGCCACCCACGCCCGACATTGAGCAGGCTCCCCGATGTTCTCTTCCCCTTTTGCCGCCCTGGTCGGCTTTGGCTTATCCTCTTTTCTCTTCGTCGTCCCTGCCGCAGCCCGCTTTGCTTCCATAACCTTCTCCGAGGTCAAGCAGTGCGGCAACTTCACCGTTAACTTCGCTGGTGGCAAGGCTCCCAACGCGCTTCCTCTGACTCTTAGCATCCTTCCCATTAATGGCACGCCGGTGTTCATCCCTCTCCCCGAGGATGCTTGGAACTCTACCGCACAAACGGGCGCGGCGATCACCTTCCTCCCTTTCCCCGCGGGTACGCAGTTTATTGCCTCACTCGACGACGCAGACGGCCATGGCACCGCTCTCGTCTCCGACATTCTCGTCATCGACCCTTCGCAGTCAAACGACACCTCATGTCTGCCCACGGATCCGGCACCCTTCGTACCCAAATTCACTGTCGACAGTCAGCTCCGGCAATGTGAGTCGTTCACCGTGGGGTTTGATCCCGCACAGGGCGTATCCGCGCCTTCGATACGAGGCTTTGTTCCTCAAGGAGCCTCGTTCCCCCTCAACCAGAGCGAAGATGCCACTTCTTCCGGATTCGCGGCGTACATCATGGACGCCAAGCGCGACAACCAAGTGCTCTTCTTGTTCAGCGACGATAGCGGCTACAAGGAGACGTCCGCGCTACTTCCCGTCTTTGGCGACATCGAAAGCAGCACGGCCTGCATCCCAACTAACCCACTAGACAACGCTGCCTCGTTGGAAATGAAGTCTTCCTCAGAGCGCGTCACGCCAAAGTACGTCATCGCTCAAACCCTTTCATTTCGCCCGGGTCCGTCTTGACCGAGCCTTACCTTCTACAGAATCGCAGTAATCGTGATCGCAGTTTGCGGCGGCGTTGTAGCGCTCATTGCGATGGCCATGGTGACGTGGTATGTCATCTACAGGCGCAAAGTCCGCGCGCAGAAATTCACCAAGCTGGACGAGGCACGCACCCCGACAGCTGGGCCGGACATGGAAAAGCAAGATCCTCGCGGGTTCTCTCCTCCGCCTCGCATCGTAACCTCTGTCAATACCAGCCCGATCTCACCTGTGGAATCGCAGTACAGGGATCTCACCGACTACCTGCGCAATCCGCCGTACACCACAATGGGGAGCGTTCTCGTGACGCCGACGTCGCCTGATGGTAAAGATCCGTTCGGCGAGCAGGGCACGGGCTCGCTCCTTGGCTCGCTCTCGGCGCGCGAGAGTTTGAACGCCAAGAACGCACTCGGTGCAACCGCTCTCGGAAACAACGGCTCGACACTCGTACCGCCGACCGCTCGTAATTCTCCTGGCATGCGTTCTTCTGCGTTCGACCCCTCGACGGAGCGCATGCCAGGCACGTCGCCCTACTTTACCCACCTGGCTATCACCCCCGACAACTCCCTCGCGACGCATCCGGACTCTGTTCTTCGACGTCCGGCTAGCAGCCAAACGTCCGCGTCGGTCTCGTCGCAGGAGATCGACCAGATCCTCGAGATGGCGACTATCTACGGCGGTCAGGAAATCCCCGAGCTCCCGCAGCCCGTGATGACCGCGCCTGCGACGCTGCGCTCCAGCGCGTACATGGCCGGACGCGAGTCGCGCCGCACCTCGGGGGTCATGAGCCCTCGCCTGAGCCCAAAGGGGTCACCGACAATGACGATGTCGCCCACGCTCAGCCGGAGCGACAGTCACGTTCTGAGCCACAGCGCTAGCCAGTCAACGCTAAGGCTCAACCGCTTCCGTGAACCGCCTCTCGCGCCTCTACCCTCGTCCCCGTTGGCCTCGCCTAACGCAAGGCCGAGCTTCGATGTCGACGGCGTCCCTGTACGAGACTCGAGCTCCGGCGCTGGAACGTTGCAGGTCCCGCGCCTAGCGGCACCACCACCATCAGCGTTGGGCCGCAACGTCTCATCGGCGACGCGGAGTTCGGTGTACAGCGACGACGAGGACGCTGATGGATTAGATGGCTTCACGATGCTCCAACCGCCCCCGCGTGCGCGCGCTGTCCAAAGATAACGACCCCCGGTCCCGTACGGATTCTTTTTCTTAGTTTCAGGCTTGTGATGCTCCTTCATCATCTTCCTTCCACCCCATCCGCGCTGCGATGGGATCAGAGTTACCTTGCATTCGCCGCCCCTAGTCCCTTGCAATTTGGCCCGAGTTTCCGTCTGCCCTTCATGCCGCCTGGTTGCCCTGCTGGTCACTTCGCCCTTACCTGCCTTCCACCTTCGCTGTGCATATTGCGTGGTTCCCCAGTTCCCGTGCGTCGTTGCACCGCGCCCACGGCGCCTTTCGCTCGTTCGCGGACGATTGCATCTCCGCCGTACATTATGCTCGTATTATGCCGCTTGCTGCACTCGCTCTCGCTGCGGTCGGATTGCTTCGCGCTGCGTCCCGCATGGCTGCTGTTTGCTCTGGAGGAAGTGATCCCATTGTATCCCTAGTTGTAGTTGCATAATGTAGGATTACGGCGCCCACGACGGATTCCTACACGCAACTCTGCGGTGATCGAGTTCCGGCTGAACCACAAAATACCTGCATCAAGCCCCGCTGACGTACGTATGTACCCGTCCCGAGCTCCGCGATGATAACACTGCGTGGTTGGCATATGAAGTTGCGGCGCATGTCAAGTAGGATCATGATCATGATCGTAGGGTACTGCAGCGACGATCCCCCGTCTAAGGACTCTTCAACGACCCTTGGTTGCATCACTGCGTACATCAGACGGACAAGCATCAGTTGGAAACAGGCGGATGAGGTCAGGATGCTCACTCACAGATGGAGGTGACATAGAGGCCGCCCGGCACCAGGAAAATGAGCAGAGCAGGACGTCCTCACAACCGTAGGACGACAGGCCTAGGATCCACCATCTCCTCGGAGCTCCGCTTCTCCCCCTTCCCGCATCTCTTGAGCTCGTGTAGCAGCAACGCAGCAGTACGCCGAGCGTTGGGATCATCGGCGGTTGATAGAGATAGGTTATGACTCCGGGTCCTTAGGTAGCTTCGCCGCTTCCTCCTTCGCCTTTCGCCTGCTGCCAAACATGAGCTCGACGTAGTCCGCACCGCCGAGCACGGGCCCGTCGCCCTCGCGCTTGTGCTTGCTCGCCTTCGCCTTCAGCCCTGCGTGCTTTTTCTGCTCCTTAGGCGTAGGTGCCGCAGCGGCCGCCTTGGGTTTGGGCGCAGGCTGGGAGACGGAAGAGGACCCGGCACTGCTCGTCGTTTTCTTCTGTTGTTGCGCCGATCGCGCGGTGTGTTAGTTTGCTAGCCCGTGTCTTGGCATACATGTTTTTGGAACGCACCTGTCGCTTGTGGAACTTTGCGCTACGCCCCATGGAAAAAGTGTGGACGTCCTGAACGTCTGTAAGAGGGTTGGGAGAGCTCGAGAAAGGAAGGTGGGCGCCTATCCATCTGCGTTCGTTTGAGCGCTTGCAAGTTTTGTGGTCCAGATCGAGGCCTGTATGATTACACATGCATACTCAACTCAGTGGATACATTCGTCGTAAGGTCTCTCTCTTGGTCCGAGCCAAGCAATCCTTCAGAGAAGAATGCAGGATTAATGATGGATATATAACATACACCATGCATGACTTGGATGCATGGAGAGTACAGGGCAAGCGTAAGTGAGCGGTGGTAATACTGTGAGAGAGGGAGAGGAGGAATCAAACAAATCGACGAGAGAGCGTTGAGGCCAGCATCAATCGATAACTTCAGGAAAGTCGAGAATGACCACCTCCGATGCAGCCTGGGGTTGCTCGGGCATTTTACGCACGGGAACCTTGAACTGGATCTTTGGCTTCCCTGGACGTACGAGCACGCACGTTAACCCATCGCGAAGGATGAACTTCTCGTGGCCAGGTAAGATGTCCTCCTGCTTGATACCATGCGCATTCTCAATCGAGCGCATCTGCATTGTGATCGGCATGCTGAGCCAGGGCGTGTCGGGGTCTGGGACGCCCCAAAGTTCGAACTCGAATGGAGAATTCACGGGCTCTCCTGAAGCGCTGTCGACGAAGTCCATGCAGTATTCGGCGGATATAGACCCAGGGAAAAGGCGGATAGAGTACTTCGTGTCAGGGATGGGGCGTATATGGACGTATTTGTTGAGTTCTTTCGGAAGAGGCTTCATCTTACGAGGGGTGATGTATGAGTACGAACTTCATTGAACGAAGCAGGCACATACCCCGGTCGGCTCAACACGCCACGCCAACGCTTTAGCAACCATTTCCTCGCATTCTTCGAATCCAAAGAATTTGATGTCTTTGATATATCGCTCATCCAGTGCAGCGTAGACCTCATCGACGGAGCCTTCCACCTTCTTCTCTGCCAGATAGAGTAGTTCCCAGTCGCTACGTGGCTCAACGCCGGGATAGCGCGTCTTGACCTGCTGGACGCAGAGGTCTCGGAAGAGGACAGCACCGGTGGCGGAAGTTGATAGGGTCATAGGTATCGAAGAAGGCGGATCGACGAATGCTTGGGAAGAAATAGCTTGCAACTTATCTTCAGCCGATGACGTGGACTTAGTATGAGGTCCATGAGCTCGTTTTGAGGTATCATACGGTCGACACTTCGCCTTGGGCTACAAGGACTCTGCTGTGACGTCTTCACAAATCCAGCCACATGAAGTACTACGCACCTGGCGTGTAGCCTTGGCCTTCATCGTGTCTGATGATGCGCGGGATGATCAGATAGGTTCCCCGATGGAGGTGGTGGGGTAAGAAGGGAATGGCGAGTCGCGACAATGCCTGCATGCCAGTGGCAGTAGGGTTGGTCGTCATTGGTCGAAGAAAGGAACTTGATGAAGCGCCCGCAGGAAGCGCTGATACAGGACTAAAGTTAGTATAAACGCTTATGAAGGTGTACATTTACGCGTAGTCCGACCCCGGAGTCTCCATACAAGTACAATCGTAGGGTATATACAGTGTAGGTATGTTACATACGTGAGTGATACGCTAGGACAGCAAAAGCAGAACATATGCAAACGACGGCACTATCGTGAGTGGGAATTGGGTGGGGGGGAGAGGGGGGGGTTATCAACAAGCCGGTTCGGAGATGAGCATCAAACTATGACCTTGGGAAGGTCGACGATCACTACGTCCTCCCGGGAGGCCTGCGGTTGTTCAGGCAATTTGCGCACAGGAACAGTGAATTGGATCTTCGGCTTCCCCGGACGTATGAGCACGCATGTCAACCCATCGCGAAGGATGAATTTCTCGTGGCCAGGGAGTATGTCTTCCTGCCTGATCCCGTGTGCGTTCTCAATCGACCGCATCCGCATTGTGATCGGCATACTAAGCCAGGGAGTCTCGGGGTTTGGGACACCCCAGAGTTCGAATTCGAAGGGGGAATTTACGGGCTCTCCCGAGGCACTGTCCACGAAGTCTAGGCAGTATTCAGCAGCGGAGATGGACCCAGGGAAGAGTCGCAGGGAGTATTTGGTGCCTGGGATGGGACGAATGTGGATGTATTTGTTCACTTCCTTCGGTAGTGGCTTCATCTACCGAGCGAAGTCATGGGTGAGTGTAGGTTGTAGTACTGAAAGAAGGTACATACCCCAGTGGGCTCGATACGCGAAGCCAAGTGTTCCGTCACCATTCTTTCACATTCCTCGAATCCGTATTCTTCGATGTCACTGATATACTCCTTGTCTAATTCGGCATAGACTTCCTCTGCTGTCCCTTCCACCTTCGTCTCCGTCAGGTAGAGCAGTTCCCAATCGTTGCGAGGCTCAATTGTAGGGTAGCGTGCCTTGACCTGTTGCACGCAGAAATCTCGGTAGAGAACGGCACCGGTGGCGGAGGTTGGGATAGACATAGGCATGGAAGGGGATGGAACCACGTATGCTTGGGTAGTGGCAGCTTGAGGCTTTGCTTTAATCGTATCCCTGGGCTGCGAACGGGTCTTGCGGCCCCGCTTCGAATCGTCGTACGGCTGCCGCGTCACGGCTGCCTTGGGCTACGAAGATCATCCTTCAGCTTCTCAACAATGTCAGACACACGACTACGCACCTGTCGCGTGCGCTTAGCCTTCATCTTACGAGGTAACTGCACTTGTGGCTAATTTCCCACCTGAACTGTTCAGCACTGGCCCAACTCTGTTGTGGCGCCATCACGCGCGCGGCAGCTTGCGAATCTCTTTTGTTCTTACTCATGTCGCCAGGACTTGCCACCCAAGCCAGAACCCTATCTCCTCTCCAGCCTGTGCCCGAAATCATCTCGTACTATTTCCGCTAGAGTAACAGAGTAATCGAAGAACCCCCTAACATGAAGGCCAAGGCAACGCGCCAGGTGTGTACTCATGTGGCTAGGTTCGTAGAAACTCAACCAAAGGTATTGTAGTCCAAGGCGACGCGCCAACCCTACGACCGAACTCGCCAAACTCTCGCCAGGTCCAAATCATCTGCGGGAGAATCCTCCCAGGCCGGCTCCGTCCCAGCATTTGACCCTCCCCCATGTTTACCTCTTCCGAGATCCACCTCTGCTACTGGCGCAGTGCTCTTCCGCGACCTCTGTGTGCAGAAAGTCAAAGCACACTATCCTGGGATCCAGCCACGCAATGACTGGGAGCTGCTCTACTTGGCGGAGACACGGGTGGAGGGAACAGCGGAGGAAATATATGCCGAGCTGGACAAGGAATATATCAGAGACATCGAGAGCCTCGGGTTCGAGGAGTGCGAGGAGGCTACTGCGGGTACACTGAATTGGGTCGTCGAGCCAACTGGGGTGCGTGCTGTGGGCCTCAGCGCGTTGTTCACATCCTCATGCGTATTCTTTCTGTAGGTGAAGCCGTTCCCAAAGGAAGTCAACAAGTACATCCACATCCGTCCTATCCCTGGCACAAAATACTCCATCCGCCTCTTCCCCGGGTCCATCTCTGCCGCTGAATACTGCTTGGACTTTGTGGACAGCGCTTCCGGGGAGCCCGTGAACTCGCCGTTCGAGTTCGAGCTAAGGGGCATCCCGAATCCCGACACGCCCTGGCTGAGTATGCCGGTCACTCAGCAGATGCGTTCAATAGAGCGTATACATGGCATCAAGCAGGGCGACATCTTGCCCGGGCACGAGAAGTTCATTCTTCGCGACGGGCAGACGTGCGTGCTTATCCGCCCAGGAATGCCGAAGGTTCAGTTCACTGTGCCTGTACGTCAACTCCCGGAGTCTCCCCAAGCTGCACCGGAAGAGGTTGTCGTTCTCGACCTCCCGAGGATCATACCCCCTTAGACCTTTCCCGCCTCTACCCCGCGGACACAAACATCGACGATGCCCTTGTCCATGTTTTGATATACCTCGCAGTGTATATACCCCTTTTGTCTCGTATAATCTCTTGAACTGTTACCGACGCGACGACATCCATCGTGACACACCATAAATCGATCTCAAGGTATGAGTGAATATGATCAATGGCTCGCCGCTGTACTAGCCACTGCTAACTATTGAACCGGTTTCAAACTCACCGTCTCCAGTCCTCCAAGCTTATCCGCCGTGCCCCCTCGTCCACCACCTCGACGATCTCCTCGGCCTCAACGATCGACATCTGGCTCGTCCATGTTGGCAATGAATTGTACTCTGGTGAGCTCATTGCCTCCAGTGCCCACCACAACAACTCTTATTCAATGCCCTCAGCTAAGTCAGTGAACACCGGAAAGGAGTGACTGATATCACTAGCGATGGACTGGTGGGAGCTGTTTTACACATCACTCTGAGTACAGGGAAGCTGGGTATGTCCGTATCTTACAACCCTCTTTCTCCGCAACAAACAATCCTTTCCTAGGACCTCTTCCATCCTGACCTTTTGATGTAATCCCTGCCAGCAGCGTCCGCCGCCTTTATCGCGCCAAACACTAGGTCCACGTTGATGACGCGGTCGAGGTTCCAAATGGTTTCGCCTTCGGCGCACGCTAGCTCTGCAACGCGCCGGAGTTCCTCGTCCTTCACGTTCGGGATCCCGAGCTGCTCAAAGTTCACCGGCAAGTCCACAGAGAGCATGAACTCGATGTAACGATCCAACTCCGACGTTGGGACGCCGTCCAAGACGAGCTGGCATATCGTGCCAAAGGCAACTGAAGGTAGGTCTCAGCACGAAGGTGAGTGGAGTCAAACATATCGCGACTTGCCTTTCTCGCCGTGCAGGAGCGTGTGCAACTCCTCGATGGCCGTCATACCGTTGTGAATCTGTATGGAATCTCAACGTTTGAAAACTCCGGAGGACATACGAGAACTCAGTACTCACGGCATGCGCCGCCGCTAAGCCTCCCGACTCGAAACCCAAACCAGAAAGCAGTGTGTTAGCTTCGACAACCGCCTCTAGTGCGGGTGTGACGGCGTGTGCCCGGTTAGCCTCGTATGCCTGTTTTCCATACTTGAACAGGATCTCTTCGCACTTCTGGCCGATCGCGGCCGAGACCTCCGTGGGGAGTCCACCGCCGAAGTTGGGGCTGTTCAAGCACCGGCGAGCCTCGACGTTCGTCGCGATCGCGTCTCCCATTCCTGCCGCCAAGAAGCGCGGCGGCGCCTTGGAGATGACGGTCGTGTCGACGAGAACGACATTGGGGTTCTTGTCAAAGAAGGTGTAGCAACTGAACTCTCCAGAGGGGCGGTACAGCACGGAGAGGGCTGAACAAGGTGCGTCGGTCGACGCGGTGGTAGGGATGATGGCAACCTGGACTTTGAGGTCGTCCGCAACGGTTTTCGCGGTGTCGATCGTCTTGCCACCGCCGAGTGCAATGACGAAATCGGAGGTCTTCTCTCGTCCGAGAGCGCTGAGGCGGCCGACCTCTTCGCGCGATGCCTCTCCACCAAAGACAGCACGGTGTACGTTGAAGCCCGCGCCTTCGAGTGCCTGTACAAGCTCCTTTCCGGCTGTGGTAAAGTCTTCTGTGAGCAACACAGAATTGGGTGTGCGATAGCACGAATCTACCTACCGATTCCCCAGACGATCTCATCGCAGAGGAGAAGTGGAGCGTTGCCCAGCTTGCCGAGATACTTGGCTGCGTTATGGATGGCGTATGGCCCCTGGATGTACTTCGATGGGGACTGGAAGAGTCGCTCGGTGACCTTGTTAGGGTTAGGCATGTTGATCAAGGGGGAGGAGCTGGGGGACGTGCAGCGCCGCCGTCGATCGTTTATATACAGTGCGCTGCTCTGCGGCGAAGACGGAACGTGCTATATCCTCGGCGCAGAGTCGATGGTGTCAGGACTGCCGCCACGCCTAGATTGTCTGTGGCGTCCAGGCTCACGCGAACCCAGTCTCAGAAGTGTTCTCATTGGACCGCCGAAGCTCTCCCACTGCGAACTGCCACACAGTGACACACGGATATTCGCCATATATTCAGGCACTATTCCTGAATGCCATCTGGACCATCGAGTGTGCTTCGAAGGGGCTCGAATAACAGTCGAGAGCAGAACTTGCCAATGCTTCCTGCCGAGTCCTGGACACGCTGAGAGCCGCGAGTCCCAAGATAACTACCCAGCCTGGGCTCCACATGCCGTGTTTGAACGGTCCGAGCACGGTCCGTCCATCTAATCCGACAGCGGCCGTATAGTGTAAGAGGAAGGTTGACTCCGTGTAGATACTCATGTGAACACCATATACAAGCACTAGCTTAGTCGTGACACGTCGGTGGCAGAGGAGCACGAGATGGAGGGATTTTTGATAGAGATGGTATTATACATACATGACAAAGCTCGAAGGATACCCCGCGATCTCACAGACGCCATGCTATTTCACCCGACCGTCAACGACGCGTTAGGCACCAGTATCGTCGCGTTCGTACATTTGTCTCCTTTTAGCTTCGGCTTGGTTGCGCTCGTATCCGCGTTGGACCTCCTTCTCCCAGTCCGTGCCGAGCCACACAACGGCATATTCACTCAGACCGACGATAAACAGGGCGATGACCTGGCCTGTTCGACACCCATTAGGATCGCGTGTTCGCGTAGACTATAGTGAGACCATACCAATCCAAAGCCCTTGAAGGCCGAGATGTGTGCTGGGATGGAAAGCTAGCGTTATACCGAGTGGTAGGGCCAACACATAATATGCGACGAGATTGAACAAGGCGCCAAGATGCTGTCGACCTATGAACAGAACCTGTCAGTTGACATGTTGAACTCCGACCCGGATAGTCAGATACCCTGTCCTCGAAGTACTCCGCCGCATGAACCCGCCAATCCATCAGCAATCTGTAGAGTGTTCTCAGAAACTGCGCTATCACAGTGCTCAAGAGACGCACCTGGAAGGAAGCTACAAGGGGCATAACTTTGCTGACAAGAATGACTACTGCCTCGTCGTCGCTGTAGATATACCCAAAAACCTGAATGCAACCAACATTAGCCTCTGAAAGTGCACAAGGATATCTCTACTCACGTCCTTCGTCATTAGGAGCACAATCATCACGACCGCTCCTACAACGACGCTAAGCAACGCGGATGCACGGCTAGCGCGCTTTGCACCAAGAGCAGATCGCGCTCCGATCAGATTTCCGACTCTTGTCGAAGCAGCAACACCTGCATGAGCATCAGCGACAACAGTCGAACATTCAACGTCAACATGCCCACATACCAATCCCGAATGGAATCGTGTTGAGAACTGCAGGGACGATAAGATGGGGGATTACAATATCGGAGGCCTTGCCACTCACTTTGATCAGTGGTCATGATCACCGACTGCGCGGCGAGGGGAAGAGATCCAAGTCGTCCAGCCGCTAACGCGACGATCTCGAATGCGGCCCTGGTGAGAGTTAGACGATTGAGTGACCTTGTCGCGAGTGACCTACCATTCGGTTCCGACCATGAGAATACCCGGGATGGCAAGCTTCAAGAAGTAGAAGCAGCTTCCAAGGTCGAATACGACGGCGGGCCGGAATCCGGTCCACGTCTGATTTTTGCGGTGCGTCGGGGAAAGATAAGTGACAAGGATCAATAGCGTGAAACATAGCCAGAACGTGATGGAGATAGCGAGGGGCGAGCCCAGCAGACCGAGAGGGGTGTAATGCACCAAAAATACGTTCAAAGCCACGTTCACAGGCGCGACCATGAGCAGTACGTAGGTTGACGCGCGCATGATCCCTGAGCCAATAGGGGTTAGATAGGGCGAATCGCGATTGTTACGGATACACGCACCCTGGCACTGAAGATATTTCTTGAGACTCTCGAAGCCGATGTACCCGGGCGCTCCCAGGATCAAGACGCGCAAGAAGGATTGCACATCGCGGCTGAGTTTCTCCTCCTCTCCTATGAAGAGCAGGATCGGTTCGATGTATGCCCATATGACAGCGACGGGGATGAACAGGAGGCACAAGAGGATGACACATCGCTGCAAATGAACTGAAACGGACGGGCGATCCCCTCCGGTGAACGCTTGCGAGGCGAGAGTATCGAGCGCTGTGGTTCCACCCAACGCCACGCACCAGCCTAGAAGGAGAGAAAGAGTTTTAGTCTAACCGTCTGCGGCGAGAAGGTTATCTACTTGCCGACCGTGGCTAGCATGAACGAAAATGCCGCGACCGAGAGCTCGTCTGGGCCGAGGCGCCCGGTGATGAGCACCGACACGAATTGGATAGAATTCTGCAGCACATAAGAGAGGATCACTGCAATTCGAACGCGTAAAAACAATAGGAAAAGGCGTGAGTATGTGTGAGCGAGGGAAGACTTGAAGACTGGGGGGAGACGCACCTGGAACGGAGTCAACCAGGAGAGAGGCAAAAAGCGCCCACAGCGCTTCGTCTTGCACTTCGCCCGGCCCGCCATGATAGGAAGTCGTGTCGGTTGGCGACAACGCTCTTGTGCCCTCGGATGTCGCAGCTTGGGGCCCTCTCGGCCCTTGCAGGGTATTGCCACATAGCAGTGGCTGTCTTTCTCCTGACGTCGGTTGTGCTACCATCTGGAGCGAAATGCGATAATGACAACTGGAGACAAGTGGGACTCTGGCAACTTAAGGACGTCTGAGGCTGGTGCACCTGTCAGACCGACAACTCCCTGCTCTTATACCTTGTGCAACAACATGATCTCTTATGTTGCTCTAATATCATTCCCTCGGCAGCAAGCCGAAACGGACAAGACTATCCGATATCCCGGGTACCACCTGTGGTGGACAAATGCAGTGGGTACTTATCAGACGGGCGAGTCGGAATTGTAGAGCATTGGCTGGCCATGTACAGCATCGGCATGCCGCTTGCAATTTTCTCCTGGCTCGCGAGCAGACAGTCGGACTCACAACGCCATGAGTCATAGGTGGGATAACTCCGCACGTCCGAGCGATTCCGTACTCATCCAGAGCACGGCGGTTCTGGGCTTCTTGGTATGAGCCACTATCTCAACGCATGGTGTGACAACTGACACGATGCCTCCAGGCGGCGCCCTTGGTCTTCGACATTCTATACGTAATGACTGTGACCGTGCTTCTAATGCAATAGTTGTGCCAACTCCAATCATTCCCGCCCAGAAGGAATCCGAGGTCATGAGACAGGCAGTCCAGGATCCAGGGGCGAGATCACACCTCGAGGTTTGCCTCATCGGCAAGCCGAAAGACTTATAGCGGGCGACCCCATCGATACGCCCTCACTGCAACAACCCGCGCAGACCTACTCTTCCCAATGCAACTCACCATCGCTCTTGCTGTTCTCGGCTCACTTGTCGCTGCTGTGGTAGCGCATGATGACCATGAGCACGACATGCAGATGCCTCTCGACTACGTCAAGTACCCCTACCAGGCCATATACTATCCAGGCGACAACGATGGTAAGCTTACACCCACCAATCTGCGAACAACCCTCGGCATATCTGACCCCACCCAGTCACCGCCGACTCTATATTCTCAGGCATAACGACCTTTGCCAAGCTGCCTTGGGTCAAGTGCCTGGGCAAAGAGAAGGATGCGACGTTTGACATCGCCTTCATCGGAGCGCCTTTCGTAAGTCATGCCTGGACGGGTTGGTGCAGGATACTAACGGCAGGGCCAGGACACCGGCACATCTTACCGCCCTGGCGCCAGGTTCGGTCCTGCTGGGATCCGCGCAGGCTCGCGTCGCTTGACGCTCTACGGTGGCTACAACGTACCGCTTGCCGTAAACCCTTTTCTCTCGGGTCTCAAGGTTGTCGACTGCGGTGACATCCCAGTGACCCCTTACGACAACAAGTACGCCATCCAGCAGATCGAAGACGGTCACAAGGAGCTTCTCCATCGCCCCACGTTCTCGCCCCTGGGGAACGACACCCTGACCGGGAAGCCACTCGTGCCCATCTCTGCTGACGGCAAGAACCATCCTCGGATCATCACTCTCGGCGGCGACCACACCATCGTCCTCCCTCTCCTCCGCTCGATTTACAGCGCCTATGGGCCCATCTCCGTCATCCACTTCGACAGCCACCTCGATACTTGGAAGCCTGAGGTCTTCGGCGGCGCGCCGTCGGAGCAAGCTGCCATCAACCACGGCACGTACTTCTACTGGGCGAGCCAAGAAGGTTTGATCAAGAACGGCTCATCAATTGCAAGTATCTCTTCCCTTACGTCCATGCGTTATGCGCTTGGTTCTTCCGCGTCGCGGAGCCCCGGTGATCCTAGTTGAATTTTTTCTTGCAGCACGGCGCAATTCGTACTACACTATCCGGCCCTGCTGACTACACCAATGACGACGCCTCGGGCTTCCAGCGCATTGAGGCTCGGGAGATTGACACTATCGGTAGGTTACGTTCGTCAGCTGGTATTGTGCGGAGTTTTACAGTCGCTCACTGGCAATCTACCTCACAGGGACGGACGGCATAATCAAGAAGATTCGGGACACGGTAGGCGACAAGCCCGTATACCTATCTATCGATGTGCGTTGCTATCCATGCAGTAAACACGACGCTCTGACAACTTTACATCTGACCAGATCGATTCCATCGACCCTGCCTTCGCGCCAGCCACTGGAACCCCGGAAACCGGCGGATGGTCCACGCGCGAGCTGCGGACGATCCTGAGGGGCCTGGACGGCTTGCACATTGTCTCCGCTGACATCGTGGAGGTCGCGCCGGCTTACGACACGAACGCTGAACTCACCACGATGGCCGCCTCTGACGTATGTGTCGTGAGATCTTCTCACATTTGTACAACCGGTCTTACATAGCACATCAGGTTCTGTTCGAAGTGCTGAGCGTCATGGCGAAGACTCCGTTAGGTAAGGTCGCTCAGTAGGGTCGAACTTGGCGTTACGGCATCGGTTTCTGGCATGACATGTCTTTCTCGAGTGGTACTGCGTACGGTATAAATGTGTCTCCGGTTTATTACGAATGCCGATGCGTGCCCCTTGGGAGGCCTTCGATCCGAGGCAGGCGTTTGTCGTTCTTCCGCGTTGTGTTTGCCTCGCGGGTCCATGTACAATCAGTCTCATGAGTGGCAGCGATCCTTCTGGAAAAACGCATAAAATGATTCCAGCTGAGTCTTATCTGGCGTGAGAGTTGCACATCGCTGTACACAATTCTTTTATCGGCTAGTCCAACCTCGTTCATACTCACCTTCCTAATCTGCACATGCACCACCAGCAGTTCGCCTACGACCTTGGCCTAGCGCCCAACATGTACTCAATTTCCCCGCGACTGCCATGTCTTGTCAGGTTGACTTGAAGCCTCTGATAACTGTGCGAAGTTCAATTGAGGCATACCCACTCACATCTCAGGTGATATATTCTTTTCCATGCCGTTGAGTCTCCTCAAAACTATCCGCTCATTCTGATGATCGAGAAAATTATCATCTTAAGCCGCAATGTTGCCTGCCTCGAGGCCGGTATCTCCAACCGACGGTACCCCAAGGAAGCGGCGTGTCTATCGCGGAGCTGAAGGCAGCCCGGTATTCCGTCAGACACCGAATGTCGCACCTCTCCTATCCGTAACTCGGACAATGAATAGCCTCTTCGCTAAGTCCTGGGTGCATTAGCCGGTGCGTAGGCCATGCTGAGGCGCATACAATGACTCAGTTCCGCCTCTAACGGCCACAACAGTGCGTTGAGACCCTGGCTGAAGGCCTAGCTTGGAGCCTGGCTTCTACACCCGAGCACGAGACCAACGTCAACTATGCTCTACAAATGCCATGCAACTTCGTCTTACGGCACTTTGCCTCGAGGTTAGGGTATGTTTTCATTGAGTACGGTTCGCCTAGCCCAACTGGACATGATGAACAATACATTACCCCGCATCCCATTTAGCAGGCTCAAAAAAACGTCAGAAGCGCACCATGATCGTATTGAGCGGTTCGTTTCGATTCTTCCGCTCTCCTTGTCCGATAAACCCTCTCGATCCGGGTCTCAGCTGACGCAGAACACATGCACGCGCTGACACGCTGTTACATGCCAGAGTTCGCTGCAATGACACATGATGACGACGACGCCAGGCTCCCGTAAGGGACTACGCTCGCCCGTCAGAACCCTTCCGTAATCGCAAGCGATCATCAGGCCTCTCCTGCGGCGGGAGACCTCGGCTCCCGGGCGAGTGTGCTAGCGTAAGGCCGCACTCAAATGAGCAAGCATTCAAAGTCCAACTCGGCAGCTTCGCGAAGCGGGTGTGAGTATGAGAGCCCACGTCAAACGCGCCCCAAATCTCATCCTTCCCGACGTAACAGGATGGAAATGCCCAGACACGAGGCGATCGTACATCCGCCAAGTCAACTGCATCTCTACCTTGAGCGACAGAACCTTTGCTATCTCATCTATCGGTCCGTACGGCGTCGCTCTATCACTGACCGTGTCCTGCCGGCAGAACTCGCAGCCAACGCTTCTACACGTGCCCGTGCCTTCTACGCCTTTCCGTCCTCCATGGCGTCCTGGAACACCTCAAACTGCGGCCTGCGATCCGAGCTGCGACCGCCAGGAGCACGACATCCCCGTCATGCGGCACAGTGTCCGCGGCCTATCGCACGGGTGAATCAGTGGCACCTGCGCGCCCGCGCCGGAGGTACGTAACACCATGTCGGAACGTGTCCAACAGTGCTCTCGTGCTCCCTTTCCTGGGTGCCGACAATCATAGTCTGGTGTGAAGCGTGTACGACATAGACCACAATTCTATCCATTGTGACAGGCTTCTTCGAACAGAGAGCCTGCACGTTGTTGCCCACGCTCCCCGAGTGCTTTTGCCCGCTCTGTCACGCAATGATTGTGGGTGGTGTAGGTCGGGCTTCTGTGGGCATACCGTGCCATTGTCGTTCGCTCCCCCCGACCCCCCTACCCACCTAACCTCCCAGTGTCCTGTACAATATCGGTCAGGCGGCCCTCTGAATGCGCAATAGCACCTTCTGACACTCTATATCGGCCTTGCAACATCCGAGAGGGTACCGGGCTCAAAGTCCCCAATACAGCTTATTTCAACGATTTGATGAACTATGTCATACTACAAGGGCATGTACTACGACGCTATCAACGGAGGCCTCCATGATAGACAGGCTCTTGGTATTCTCCAATTCCTCACACTGATCTGTTCAAGCTGGCGAGGCGCAGACAGTCTGGCAAGGGAAGTCACACTACACGTACGTCTTTGCGGCTGTTTCGCTCGCCCTCCTAATAGCCCACGTCTGCGTCGCAAATCCCACTGTTAGCATCAAGGGGGCCCACCCGCGCAGGCATTGTAAGGGCTTACGAGTTCGTACGTCTTGATGGCATCTTCGTATGAGCTCAGAATCCGGTCGTGGGGATTGTTCCCTTCGATGACGTTTACGAAGGTAGCGAGCTCGGTATAGAAGGGGTCATCCTGGATAAGAACGGGGCATCAATATGTGCCCTTGAATAAACGGCAGGGAACGCGGCTCACATCGACAAAGGTATGCACCTCTAGAGGCAAGGCAGATGTCCTCAATTCCGTGTGCTGCGGCAGGGTGTATGGGTCTCGTACCTTCCTGCTCTCTCCCGGGTCTCCGGATATACAGCTTGGGAGTACTGTACGGGTCGACGAGCTTGAACTTGTACCCATCCGCGTAGACTTCAAACTCAGTGTCGTAGGTATTCCCTGCCACCCGTCGACGATTAGTCAATTATCCTTGTATAATCAAGCTCGTAAGATCACATACCATGCAATGCAATGACGTGTGTGAGGCTTCCTACTGCACCATCCTTGTACTTCCACGTCGCACTCGTCAGTCTGGGTAGACGGTTCTCTGGCGGGATAACTTCTTCGTCGAAGCGCTTGGCGGAGAGTTGGCCTGGAGCCTCGTAATGCTGCACATTGTGGGCTACGACGGAGCCTAGCTGGACGTCACCGCCAAAGTAGCGGGATAGATCGCCTAAACCGTCGTTTAACGTATGTACGGAGAGCTGAAAGTAAGGAACGTAAGCGTACAGAAGTGCGTTGCTTGCTCGACGATTGCTAAACGTCGTGGATCACCATGAGCGGCCAGGCCTAGAGGTGAAGACGAAGATCACAGTACGTACGGCCTCCGGAACGAGTCTTGTCCCACCACGCCTGATAACACAAAGGTCGCTCAATCACCGCGGTGCACAGAGCCAAACACAAGCGCGCGCCTCACCAGCTTCCTAGCCCATTCGCTGTGCGCTACTCAGCGTCGTTCTAGACCAGATAAAGGTTGACTGAAGCTTACTAGGCCATGACGTATCGCGCGTTCGTGCCCATGACCACGAGCCCCTCGTCTGCGATGATTCGCCTATGCGCGTGCCAGTTTTGCATGAGCACACACGGCTGCGCGAGCGTCCTGCCCTGCCCTCCGAGGCAGAACTCACTTGATCGTCTGCACCGCTGCGCGCCGTTCTATCAGCACGTTGAAACCCAGGAGGCTAGCCGCGATCAAATTCTACCTTTGAGGTATCGCAGCATGTAGCCGACGCCGACGATGCTGCCGTTCTTCGCGAGCATCTTGGCGACGCGCCAGCACGCGTCCTCGGGGCCGCTGCTCACCGGCTTCTCGACGAAGAGCGCGCATCGGGGAAACGCCTTCACGAGCTGCAACTCAAGGTCTCGTCCAGGGATGTCAGTACCTCGCGCGAATGGCGGGGCGCCGACGATGGCGAGGCTGTGACGAACAGCTTAGAGGGCCCATCGACTATGTGCCTGTGCATGGTTTCGTGGAGGACGTACTGAGGGACGTCGGGAAGCAGAGAACGCGCGGCTTCCATGGCGGTAGGGTATACCTTGCAATCTGCGTACGCGCTCGCAACAGGCGAAGCAAGCTTCTCATCGATGGCTGCCTTGGCGCGTGCCCCGTCGACGTCGATGAGGGCTACGACTCGCAGGCGAGCACCGAGAATTCTGGTGGACAGCTCAGGACGGCGCGAATATATCCGACAACCTGTCTATTGCCAACCTTTCGAGCCGCAATGTCTGTAGACGTACGTTAACAGCTGAACATGAAGGACGAGTCCTTAGACCCACTTACGTGATTCCACGGTCCTTCGACAGAACCTATAGCACTGGTTGCGTCGAAACATCCTCAAACGATCTAGCGGGGACCACGAACCAAAGTTGATTTCGCCTGCGCCGATAAGCAATACGTTGATAGGCTCCGACATGTTAACGCTACTGCTCAACCCGAGGGAGGATGAGATAGCCAACGACTGTGGTGGATCAGCAGAAGCCTGGCATGACCTGTAGCGTGTCAAGTGTGTTATCTACATGATCAGCTACTAGCCAATCGGATGAGCAAATGGCTACGGATTGTGGTGTTACAGTACGCAATGTTTCCACCCAAGATTTGGCGAACATCGTTGCACATAGCACATGTCCTGTTGCCCAGGCTCAGATTGCAGACCGTCAGACAGCATGAGGCACGCTAACGGACGCCACAGAGGGACGCAGCAATTGCAAGATACTGATATTTGACATGAGGCAGATGCAGACTGCTAGCCAGTACAACGTCTATACCCATAGGTATCGAGTCTCGCTACTTGCGCGCGTAGTTGAGCTGCTGGTATACATCATTGTTGCGACAGTCGAGGATGTCGCACGACCCACGGACATGACGGACACTGTCGATATGTTTTTGTACGGTGACAAATTGTACGACGCTTACTGGTGAGAAGATAGGTTTACATACCTCATTTCAAGGGGATCACGGACGCAGTGAGAACCCGCAGCGACGTATGTCAAATAATACGGACATAGCTGCTGTTGCGCAGCCCAATTGAGAGTCTGGGGGGTCTCACAGTCTGATATCGCCGACACGGCTAGAAAGAGGCGCGGACTGGCATATTACAGATGCCGACACAGAAGAGAGGTGAGCACTGAGCATTGGACGGATTGACTCGGTTTTGAAAGCAACGTTCCGTGCATAGTGTTGGTCCGTTGTGAATAGCATAGCCAAGCCGGTGTAATGGTGGTGTGTTGGAGAGAAACGTTGAACAAGGGGGATCACGGCGTCCGCGTCGAGGAAAGAGGCTCGGCCGGTGCAGCTGCGGGGACCACCGAGATTCAGATCGTCTCCACCGCCCTTGTCCTCTCCATCCATGTCCCTCTCCTGCTAACCACTCTACTTCCACTTACTACTCTACTCATCATCCTCTCTTCTGCTTTCTAATACTCACGACAAGACGACTATGTTTTCCGCATGCGCGGATAACCACTGCGCATACGCTCCTAGACGCAATGTAGTCATCGCCAGACAGACGCCCTCTCCCACCCCAGTAGCCACCTCCTCCCCGACGCCTGGTACAAACCCTGCTGATGCATCTGCTGCCCCTTCAAACACTCAGGCTTCTACCGATCTACCACAGGTATAACCTTGGCTGACTCCCGCTTCACTTGTTGTGCATAGACCTCACATATCCTCTGCCCAGTCGCGTCAAAGCCCCCGCGTGGATGAGACGGCTACTGCTCCACCCGCCTCCCCCACGGACAGCGGCGGCGATCAGGACAATAACTCCGGCCAGTCAGGTCACTCTGGTCAGTCGGGCCAGTCTGGACAGTCTGGCCAATCGGGACAGTCAGGACATTCAGGACAGTCAGCGCAGTCGGGGCAGTCGGGACAGACTGGGCAGACGGGGAATACGTCTGGCGGTGGTGGTAGCACAGGGCAGAACACCGGCAACACTTCTCTGCAAACATCTCAGGGTCAGTCGGATGGGGGGACTACGCAGCAGTCGACAAAACAGACGTAAGTTTCTCAATCTTCATATACGAGAACATTGTGCTTTACACTCAGCACAGGTCGGATCCGACAAGTCCACCCACCTCTCCGCCAACCTCTAAGCCCAATACTACACCACCTGCATCCCAGCCTACCTCTGATCCCAATTCGCAACAGAGCACGGATCCCTCCGACAACACCACGAGCCCCGACGCAAACACTACTGCCCCTACTGGTATCAATAATGGCACTACCACCGATCCACTGACTACACCTCCCATATCTACTCCGACCGATACCCCAACAACCCCTGACGCAAACGCCGAGCAACAACGCGACTGCACAGACCGGGGCGCAGAAGACGATCACCTCTGCGATAGCTACGACGGTCATCGACGGCAAAACGTCTACTATATTCTCCGCGATCCCGACCACGCAAGTTAACTCGGTGACGGGCTCGAGTAACTCAGTCAAGACCGACGTGATCGCCGGCTCCGTCGGCGGCGCTGCGTTCCTCATTCTCCTCGCCGCCGTCTTCCTCTTTTACCGCCGCCACCAGCACAAGAAGATATCGTTCTTCAAGCGTCTTCAGCCCAAGCCCCGCGCGCGCCTCCTGGACGAAGACGACGATTACGACCTCGGCGGTCCGCCCATGGCCCGATACTCGGACTACCCCGCCTCCGTCGCCTCTTCCCAGACGCAATCGCAGACACACGGTCCATTGACGCCGAGCTGCTCGCCCAACGCACCCTCCTTCGGGGCCTCCCCATCCCTCCTCGGGCCACCCATGGACCCCAATCGCACGCCTACGCCTAGCGGCAGCAGCGCAGGTCCAGGCGCAGTCCCACACCTGATGGGCATGCGCGCCGAGTCGGGCTCGATCTTCCGCGAGGCGGTGTGGCCGCCTCCGAGCGAACACAGTGCGCTCCTCGATCCGATCGTGAGCGCGTCGAGTGCGGTCGACCTCGGCCGGATCGTCGACGACGTCATGGGCTCAGGGTCCGGTGGTGGGAGCAGCGCGGCCGGCGCTGGCGCCCCTAGCGCGTACCGCGCCCCTGCGAGTGCGAACGCAAGCAGGACATCAATGATCCCTGACGACCCCTTCGCATCCTTCGCGTCTCTCAGCGTCCACTCGCAGTCGCAGTCCCAGACACAGTCGAGCCCACCGTCCGCGATGCACTCGCGCGAGACGAGCGAGACGCCGCTCCTACCGAAGAGCTCGCGTGGATACTTCGACCACCGCGGCACGACGCCCGAGCCCCCGGGCTCGCCCGTGCCGATGCCCAAGATAGGCCCGCTATTCGTGACGAACATGGACCCGCTCTCGCCCGCGCTGTCGACCCCGGGCAGCCCCCCGCCCGGGACGCTCGCCGCAGGGCAACATGCGCTCGGGCAGGGCGGCGCGGGGTCCCCGGTGCAGACCTCGCCGACACAGACACAGGGGACGCAGCCGCGGAATTGGCTCGAGCGGTCGCCGAAGAAGGCGGTGAGGCAGAGCTTGGATAAGGACAGGACGGCAGGCGGCGTGACGTCCCCTGTGGACGCGGACGTGACGGAGGTAGGGAGTGCAGAGCAAGGGATTGGGGAGGCGCTGTGATCGCGTTCGATTGCATCGGCCCGCTTGGTGCTCGCATGGAGGGCCGACGCGACGCTACCAACGAACAGCAAAAGGTCCGCTATAACAGTCGTCGGCCGCATCATGGCGACTTCGGTTCACGGCGTCGCAGTCAAGCCTCCACAATCCACCGCGGACAACAGGAAGGTGCAGTCATCTTCATCACCATCTCCTTCGACGGACGCACGACGGACGTATGCCCGGACATCCATACCATGTTCGCACTTACCGTTACCCTTCTCTCTCCAGACGTTACCCGAACATACGCTAGGACTCCCGACGCCCCTCATATCCTCCAACCCTACCCCACCCCTATTCGACCTTTCGGGACATCTATCCCTTGTTAACTCAAACATCCACAAATCACGACCCTTCACGCCTCCCTCCACATACTACCACCCCACCCACCTCGCCCACCTATGTATAGCTACGCCATAGACTTTGCTCTTCGCTCGCATCTCCTCCTTCGGATCATCAGGATTACTACTTACCGGTACCACTTCGTACTCACCACCTTCCTGGCTTCTCCACGGGGCGCGACGCTCTGACAGCGCCGCACAGAGCTCCCCGGGACGGACAACGGGATTCACGGACGGACACGGACGGCTGCGTTCCTCTTCGTTGTCACTGTTTACTCGCCAGCGTGCGCTCTCTTCGCTCTGCACTATCCATATGCTTAACTTTTTGTTCGCGGAGTACATACCTACACCTACACTTACCTCCCTAGTGCTTGCATGCGCGTATTTCGTGCGTTGGCTTGCGTTGCCTCCAGTATGCGTCGGCTGCGCGCAAGAAATTCGATAGGATCGATCGCAGATCTCAGGGATGCATGCGGATCCTCCTGAGGGCGTGCACAGCATACATACGTATGTATACAACCACACAACATCATCATACTGATCACTACCGTGCACCGTGCGCGTGCGCAGATCGACGCAATGGCGAGGTAGTCCCGGGAAGACGTCATGGACGGCGTACCCTCGACGCCTGCGGTATCGAGACTCGAGAGTGAAGCTTTGAAGCCGGGGCAGCTTGTTCGAACGTTGAATGTTGAATGTTGCAGGGTGCAGGTTGCTTCGTGAATTACAATACATGCAGGAAAGCAAAGAGGAGTAAGTGCTACTAAGTAAAAAATGATGAGGCGTAGTACCGATGCCTGGCGAGCTGGGAACTATACACGGGTGGATGCAGAGGCGGGAAGGGGAGTGGTAGGAGTAGTCGTTGTCTTCGTCGTCGTCATCGTTGTCGTCAGCAGGAGGAGGAATCGGCGTCGATGGATGGGAGGAAATGCATGGCGAGGGTGGATAAGGATCCAGAAATGAGATGGAGTCGTCCGCTGCGCCGGCGAGGTGAAAGGCAGGCCGACGGGGAGTGACTGGCGGGTGGAGTGTATCGTATGCAGGTGCAAGCGTGAGGATGAACAGAAGGCAAGAGGGGAGGCATGGCGTGGCGTGGGCGTGGCATAGCATCAATACATTAATGCAGAGACGTCGCAGCGCGAAGCCTGTGCGCGGTGGCGAGCAGGGAGGACGGTAGGTGGGATGAAAGAGGAGATGAAGTCGGAAAGAGGAAAGAGGAAAGCAAGGAGAAGCGGAGGGAGGAGAGCACGTCTATATGGCGTTGTGCTCTTTCCCTGATCCCTTCGCTCGGTATTCGGGGCCATGCGCCCTAGGCATCGCGGACGAGCACCTCTCGCAGCAAAGGAAGAAGCGTAGGCCATCGTCCAGCGGGCCCGGACACTCGACCGCCATTCATCGCACCACACACCATACCTATCTAAGACCCCAACGACCCAAAAGCAAACGCACCGTCTAATCGCAGCCCAATTCCACCACACTTCTCTCTCCTCTCCTCCCATCCTCTCCGTCTCGCCTTTCTCTCTTTCCACGAATCCTTCAAGGATCATGCCGGATCGAATCATACCTCGGCGGGACCTCCGACGGCTCCTCATCCTCCGGCGTCGCATCCAACCGCCCCGCATCCTGGTGCTGCACCACGCCCGACGGCCCACTCGCACTCGCGCCCGCAGGCCCATCGGGATTGGCGACCTGCCTCCTGTACTGCATCGCCTCGCGCTCCTTCGCACTGGGGATCACCCCTGGGTTCGCAGACGAGCCCGATGTCGACGGGTCCGTGTGGCTCGTGTGCGTCGTGGGCGCGAGCGACGGACCGGGGGACGGGTGCCGAAAGTCGCGCCCGGGGACCCCCATGCCCTGTTGGGCGCCGAACGAGGACGTGTTCGTCGGACTGCTCGGTGGAGAGGCGCTAGGCGGGCCACCCTGCATCGGGTACTGGTTCGCAAACGCAGCGTAGGCGGAGTAGTCGGGGTACCCGTGATCCGAGCTCGAGGGCGCGTAGTACGATTGTGACGGTTGCGTGTATGCGGATGGCGGAGACGTCGCACGGTGGTCCTTCCCTGCACCCGCCATCGCTGCGCCCGCACCGGCACCCGCAAGACCTCCGGCAAGGAAAGAAGGAACCTGCCCGCCGTACTGCCGCATATCTGGCATTCCGGGGCCAGACCCCGGACCTGCGGGAGGCATCCCTGTAGGCTGAGGGGTGGGCATGCCGACGCCGGAGGGGTTGTAGCTGTAGGGCTCGATTTGGTCTGCGGCGCCGAGGTCGATGTCCGGGAGCGTGCCACGGTTGTCGCCGGTGACGCGATCGGGGTCGAAGTTGCCGTCAAAGTCGTCACGACGGCGGCGCGCCCTGAGAATAAAGAAGAGGACGGTGGCGAGGATGGCAGCACCGGCGACGCCGCCGACGACACCTCCGACGATGGCTCCTGTGTGTGATGACGACGAAGCGGAGCGATTGGAAGCACCGATGGTGGGGGTGGACACGACAGTCGATGTGATCACGGAAGTGAAGACATCGCCATTGGAATTTGTGGCGCTATAGTCTGATCAGGACGGGTGGGAAGTGAGGTGAGGAAAGGACGTACATGACGGTGCGCGTCTCAGTCGAGGTTGATTGCGAGGCGGAAGACGACGAAGTTTGGGAAGTGTCTGTGTTGGTTGCAGAGGTACCGGTGGTGTTTGAGGTGCCGGTATCGGTCGCGGTGCCAGTACCCGTGCCCGTGCCAGTACCCGTAGCCGTGCCAGTATCGGTTCCAGTTGCTGTCGCAGTGCCAGTGCCAGTATCTGTATCTGTTCCGGTGCCAGTAGGAGAGGTAACACCAGTGTCTGTGTTTGTGGTATCGGTAGGAGTGGAGGTGGGGGTGTCGGTGGTTGTGCCGGTGGGTGTACCAGTGGGGGTGCCGGTGGGGGTGCCTGTAGGGGAACCTGATGAAGTCGGAGGATCAGCAGGGGAGGATGTGGAAGCAATATGAGAAGGGTGCGAGGAGGACGAGGCAGAAGACAGACCCTGAGAGGGTGAAGAAGAGGAGGATGTTGCGGAGGTGGTTTGAGACGTACTGCCAGGATCAGAGAGGACGGCGGTGGACTGGGAGGTGGAATCGCCGGTCGTCGTATTGGACGACATGGTCGGGGACGGAAGAGAAGAAAAGAGAGGAGAGGCGTAGAAAAGGAGATAAGTGAGGGAGGGGAGTGGGGAGGTGAGAGAGGAGTCGCTTCGCCTGAAGCGTCATTTCGTGCTCAATCGGCCAATCGGCTCTCTCTGCCGCCCCCGCCACAGCGAGACGCCGCGCTCGAGAGTGGCCCACGTTCCAAACACATGTAGGAAGCGTACTCACCAGCAGCCTGGCGGGCGTAGAGGGCTCCGGAGTCGGTCATCGCTGCCTGCTCGTCGTTCTGGTCAGACATCAACATCCTTTTCTCTCCGCCCGTTTTCACCCTCTTTCGGATGCGGTCACAAGGTCTGCCCCTGTCCACTTTTTGCTTGCTCGCCATCCTCTCCTCCACTCCCTCCTCCCTCGCCGTCCGCCCCCCATCCCTACTCGCTCCCGTCTGCCCTTCCAGCCCATGCCCTCCGCACGTTTTCCTTACTGCAAACTCCCGCTCTCTTAGAGCTCTCTTCTCGCTTCGCCCACCTGACTCCGACCTCGGTCTTATTTCTCCGATCTCTATTGCCTTTCCTCTCCCCGAACACTTCACGGTCCAGTCTGAGCCCTCTCGACCGTCTCGTCACACCTGGCCTCTCTGCACAGCCTGCAGTCGCTCCATCCTCCGGTCCGTCTTCGTCGCAACTCCTCCCGCAGCGCTTCTCTGCTCCGACTTGCGTTCTATCGCACCACTTGTTCCACCTCCCTCATCTTCCTCGCTCAACCTACTCCAGCGGCATCTCGGCATCTACACTCTCCTCAGGTACCTTCTGTGTCGCAGCAGCGCTCGTTCCTTCACCTGCAATGGTCTGCAGACTGACAGTAAGTTCGCGCTGGGAATGGTTACCACAAAGTAGAGTAGCATGAGACGTCCGGGCGACAGCCGCGCGAAACGCGCCCGTTCAACGAAGCTCCGAAGTTTCAGGCCAGGAGACATAACAGGCGCCGTCGAATACATGTCATCGCTCGGCGTAGCCAAAGTCTGCCTAAGCATAATCCTATCATTGCCTTCTATTCCACGAGGTACCAATCGGTCGACCAATGGTATGTCATCTATTCCCTGCAGGAGACCTGGACACCTCCGTTTTCAACATCTTGAACAGGTACGTACACTGGGTAACTGCGCTCGTGCCCAGAATGCTTTGTACTCTCTTCTGCGCACCCGCTATTCACAACCGTCGCCACCGCACGCGTCATAGGACTCGAGCGCCATAAAAAGCCATGCACGCGTGCGTCCTCATGTTGCCATTTTCCCAACGCCCAATTTTTATTATCGCAGCACTATTCTTACGCGATGCGGCTTAGGCGATGTGTCGCATGTTTTGCACGCTATATCTCTCGCCATGACCAGAGCTGTCCGGGATGCTCAAAACATGGTGGCGTCAGTATTTGCACAGGGGTGCTGCGCATCCGGTAAAAGTGGGAAAACGACAGAAAGACGCACCGTGTTATACGTACGTCCCGCCACAATGACAGAAGCTTACAAGCATGTTCGACGTCGTAACCAGAAGACGACAACCCCGCCACCATGCAGCCATATGGTAGCGTGGACGTGCGCCTTGATCTCTTCGCCAGACTGTGGCGCATACATCTGCTCGAACGGCGAACGACTGCTGCGCATCGGGCGTCGTGTACTTGATATGTCCGTTCATCGCCAGCGTTCCGATATCCCCTTGACGGGTACGATCCAAGTCTGCAGCGACGTCCTCCTCGGCGCGCCAGATGAATGCGCAATCTCGAGTCGTCTTCGTGCAGGGCCCATACGCGTGGTGAGACAACTAATACAAAATCAATCCGAACGAGCTGGCCTCGCCGCACACACCACTTACTAGCACCGCAACCATATTCAAGATACCCGTGCCGCATTCCTCTTCCCGCCACCGCGCTTCCTCTTCTTTGCCTTCTCTCCCGATTCCTCACCCTCCGGCGCCGGCACCTCTGAGCTACCCACCGCTGCCCGCGTCACCGCCTCAGGTAATGCAGCCACGCCTTTGCCGACTCCCTCGACGACCTTCCCCGCGCCCCACACCAAGCCCCCTGCCGCGATAACCCCCACGCCGGCGAGCGCAAACGGGATCCCGACGATGGTGAGCAGGCCGATTCCGAGCGCCTTGCCGGCTTTGACGCCCGCGCTGTCTGTGCTCGGGCCGAGGCCGTCCTCGTTTCTCCTCTGAGTGAGCGCCGTATGAAGGTGGGGGCGAAGAGGATCTGTTCGCCATCGGGACTCTGGACTGGTCGTTCGCGAGCTGCGTTTCCTAGCGGAATATACAGTATAGACGCGGTGGCGGTTAGCACGGGTTTCTGGGTACGTATACGCTTCTATCGTCCTTACCGAGCGAAGAAAGAATGGTGATACTACCGCGGTCGCCTCCGCCTCCGAGCAGTGATGAAGCAGTGAGTGCAGGATTGCTTCGACCTCTCACGTTCACCTCTCAACGGCTCGTTCTCTTATACAGTCAACGACGCGGGACCTCGATCGGTCAGCGTCAGGACCGCTACCGCAGCACAACGCCTTCCCGAACGCTGCGGTAACTTCTCAACGCGAAAGCACATAGCGTGTGACGTATCTTAATGAAAGAGATGTGCTGTACGGTTTAGGGCTCAAGCTATCCCCATTCCGACGGTCGGAACAGACCACAAGAGAGCTTGTAGAAGACGTCGCGGACGTCCCCGCGGTAGGTACAGTATGTTCCAATTCGTGCGATATTCGAGCATGTACTGATCTCGTCTGCTATCCGCCGAAGTGACAAGCTATTTGTCTCCGCAGAGGAGCAGCTTAGAGTCTGTTCGTTATGAGGAGACGCGTCTACAGAAGAGATAGCCGTCAAGGATCTAGCCTGTGCTGATGTCCATTGACAATGGGCACGCATACACGTCTATTCGACCTCGTTGCAGCTCAGCAGGACAATCAATGCAATCGCTTGTTGATGGTACAAACCCTCAACGTCGACCTCCGCTGTGGCGCCAGCTCTCGCTACGCATTCACACGATGCATCGATATCACGCTAAGTACAGTACAGCTAAATAGGAACGTACGGGCACAGTCCGGATAGGTACAAGGAGGCATACTGTTCTCATCCAGCAGAGAAACCCTCTGATATCCTCTCCCTCAATAGGTAAGGCCCCTAGATCGCCTTGTGAGTCTTCAGAGGATGCACTCGGCGCAGCCACCCACATCAAGCCTAAATGCAAATCACAATCGCGCACCGTTCCCGCGCGCACCATCTGAATCGCGCCGCCCGTCTAACCTCCAAACCCACGAACCCGCAGCGCCCCGACGCCATCACGCACACCCCCCCGCCCCCGCCCGGCGCTCGCTCTCACACGGCAGCCGCACCCGCAACCTGCCTGATCTTCTGCCTCCTCGCCTTCTTCTCCGCCCTCCGCGCCGCACGCCTGTCCTCCCTCGCGCGGTACCACTCGTACGCGGTCTCAGGCCCGAGCGAGAGGCCCTTCCCGATCGCCTCGGTGAGCTTCCCGCAGCCGTAGAGGACGCCCAGCATCGCTGCGATCCCGGCGACGATGACGAGGAGGGGGGCGTAGACGATCGCCTTCATGCCGCGCGTGAAGGTGCGCATCGGGCCCCGCCCTGCGTCGCTGTCGTCGTCGTCCTCTCCGCCCTTGAGGTACTCGTGCGCGCCGAGGGGCAATGCGCCGACGCTGCTGTGCACGCGCTCGGCGCTCGATCTTGCAGCTGCTGTCGAGTCTCTGGCTGGCAGCGCTGCGGAGACGAGAGGGGGGCGTGAGCTAGACGTCTCCCACTTCCTCGCATGGCGGAGGTAGCGTGGACTGACCGGGAGGAGAATGCGACGGCATGGCTTGGATCTCCGCGTATGCGGGAGGTGCGCCGCTCGATGTGGATGGCCCTTGTTCAGGCTGCATCGACGAGCTCGGAGGCAGGAGCGTGGTTTCCCTGGGTTCGCCCCGCCGTCTCGTCTTCATGTCAGGATGCAGCGGCGTTGGCCCGGTTTCGCTTTGCGGGGACTGGGGCGCGTTCTTCAGTGGGGCGAGGTCGATCATCGTGACTTGCCAACGGGAAAATATATACTAAGACAGTGACAAGCCCAGCAGACGGCGTCGAGGCGAAGTGCAGCCCAAGCCTGTGTAGGGCCAGCTCAAAGGAACGACGACTTCGTGGGGTAGGGGATACTGCCACACGTAGCAGCCAAGGGGACCAACAGTGGTGGTCGTGGTCGTGGTCGTGGTGGTTTGCTGAAGCTCAAGTTCGTCTGCGCATGGCTGGCGTTAGTGATATTTGACAGCTCTGAGGCCTCGGTCCGAGCCCTGCGTCAATCCCCGCAGTCATGTCGCCGCAGCGCGCGCAGACGCGAGATCTCACGCGCACCGGTTAGCGTAGTGCATCTCAGTACCACTCTGGCTCGCCGGACTCACTGGGGGCTGCGCACGCTCCTGTGGTGGGCGTTGTCATTGGGCCCTGGGGGCCCACTGCGAGCGTCACCGTGTTCCTTTGGCAGGCGCATCTTTCTGCAATGATCGACATGTCCTGTCAGTGTGCGCATCTGAATTTATGGGGTTTAGATGTCTCACAGATGGGAGCGCTCACCGGCTGCAATCCAATGTGTCTATAAGTGCGTACTGAGCGGAGGTATCTTTCATGAGTGCGTTTGACTGACCTGCTTTTGATAATACCCTCGTAGACCTTCAGAGCTGGTGGGGTCCTCGCAATGGGCCACCGGTGACAGGAAAAAGTGGGTCGACCTGGCGTTCAGCTCTCGCTCAGTCTAGGGATTCACGACTCAAACGGACGGCTTACCGAGGTCGAACGGCGCTGGAACCATCTTCCCATCCGACTCCAGCTCCCTAGGAGCGAAAACGAAGTAAGGATGAGTACAGTATAAGTAATCGAGGAAGCGTACCCGTCGCTATCCCTATCCACGACTCTTCAAGGCAACTTCAGCTCACTGCCGCCCATTCCAGCCTATCAAGCCGGCCGAAACGCCTGACGTTCGCATTGTGGGCGAGGCGCCAGCCCTTATACGCGTGCATCTTCAGCGCGGCTCCATCCGCCCACCATATTGTGCCATCCGGCGCCGGAAGAACACTATAAAAGAAGCATGGCCGCGCATGTTTCGCGTCCAGGTGCTGTGCAACAGGCCTCTTTTCGCCTTGTCCATAGCGGACTGTCGCGGGGATGCCGTACTGTGGACCTCTACCCGTGCCGATCCATCCTGTATAAATACGAGTGGTAGCAAGTCGAAGGGAGGACATAGCAGTACCTCTTTTACGTCGACCTTCCACCTTACTCAATCCCCGCTATCGTTCACCCCACCTCAACACTACACACGATGAAGTCCATCTTTGCGCTCGCTGCCTTCGTTGCTTCCGCCATGGCCCAGGGTGTGGTCATCAGCGCCCCAGCTCCTCTTGCCACGCTCACCGCAGGCGAGACCACCATCATCGAGGTCGAACGTCCAGTACGTATTTTGATGTCGTCTATACCTTGCCTTCCCCTCAAACTGACTCATCTGTGTCTAGGACTCCCTCACCGGCTCGCAAGAAGTCTCCGTTGCGATCGGCATCCAGAGCTGTGTCGGACGTGCACCCGCCGGGACGTGCGACGGCGTGGACACCTCCGGCAACATCGGTACCAGCCCGCTCTACGCTGGGCCGTACACCCCCCAGATCGCCGGGGAACACAGCGCGGCGCTCGTCCAGAACTTCACCGTCACGGTTCCGGACTACCTGCAGCCGGGAGCGGCCGTCATTGCCGTCGCGCATTTCTCGTTGATCTCGGTAAGTCTTTGTGCCGCTTATTGCGACCGTGCGACTCGTAGGGTATTGATGAACGCTATTCTTGACAGGGAGTTGAGATCTTGTTCGAGGTGGTTAACCAAACGGTCATCATCGACAACTGAGCGCACCGTGGTGTGCGGAGGTTGTCGCTCGCCGGGGAGGGATCGGACATTCCCTGCATACGGACATATTCAGGTATTAGCCTGAGCGGCCATGCGAGACGCGACTGATGTGCTCGTTCGGACTCCGGACATGCAGTACTTTAGTATATCCATATCAACATGTAGTATAATATCGCTTTATGCTCTTACCTTCACTGGGACATTGTCGTATATGCGCGTAGGCATAGTAATCATGATGCTCTTATGGACAAATCATAGCCTGAGAGGATGCGTGTTCTCGGTTCTGGTGAGTTGAACTTTACAGTAAGCCACTGGCGGTTGTGGCGTTTTAGTGGCTGTGATGTATGCGTGTCTGACTCGGAGAGCTTCTTCGTTCAAGTCTGCAATTCACAGTCACTGTCAGCGGTTCTCCTTCATATCGACTCTCAACGTTTAACTCTAGATTGTGTGCTCCCTTTGGTCATAGAACCGGACTCGCTGTTATGTCTAAATCATCCAGCTTGCCTTGCCCTCTCCCATCCACCTAGGAGCAAGTCTACAACGTATCTTCAGGCAAGAGCTGCCAATCTCTAGCGACCAAAGGACTCGATGTGGATGGAAAGACAAAGTATGCGTAAGCCTCTTCATGGACACTCTTCACTGCCACCGTCAAGCCGCGCATATGAGGTGAGGTTCTCTACCCTAAGGCTGAAACGGTTTGAGATCGTGCCGACTCCACTGCAGAGCATCGGCGCGTGCGGTGTACCCCCGCCATCACGCAGTCGCATGCACGCTCGGTATATGCGCTGGTAGAATACGGCATAGATTCGTGAGTCAAGACTCAGTTGGACGCCCTGGTGCTGCGGTGGCATGGTGAAGTTTCCAATACACAATGCTTTCGCAATTGGGACGACCCGTAGGGCGATGTCGCGCCGGAATGGAGAAGTCTGTCGACATTTTGAGCATGGAAGTGCTAGGATGGTGCTCGTGGACGCGAAGACGTCGTCCATCTTTCGGGTAGGATGTGATTGCGAACGAGAGCGATTGACACATATGAGGTCCGATCGGCTGCTGCGACTCGGAGGTACGAATATCCTGATCTCACCGGGTACTCATGCATCATGAATAAAGTATTTCCTGATGTATTTGGTGTATCCTATGGTCAAGCGCCGCAGCCTGCTCTCTCACTCCTTTTGCCCTTGCAAAACATCTCTGCGTTGCGCTAGGTTCGTACTACTACAAGCTCGAACTACGCAATGCTACCAACGAATTGGGTAACCGGACTAACAAGGCGCCCCGAACTGCGCGGCGAGCAATCCTTGTACGTCACACCACCGCCCTCTTACAGACTCTCGGAGCGACCCACGTTCACATTCGGTCCCGCGCTTGCAGTGTCCGGTGTCCGTTCGCCACCGTTGCCACCCACAGGAGAAGGGGTCCATCCGCCGCTGCGATGCGTGAGCCGCCCGGGTTTCAAAGCTACGCTTTCGGTGCGTCGGGTATGCTCCCTGTCACAGGACAAAAGAACACTGAGCCGACCCTCCCTTCCGGTGTGGTCGTGCCCGCTGGCCGTTAACTTCGACTGGGGCAGCTGCGCGGCTTGGGTATGAATGGCCTGCCGAACGTGTCGTTCTCAATCTAGCTTTGCACCGCTTGGGCCAGGTCCGGCTTAGAACGCCCGACGTACCACCACTCAGCCGACGTCAGCGAAAGGTATAAAATCCATCCTGCAGAACGGTTTACTCCAGCATCCAAACACCAACTCTTCAGCCTACTCTTCAACTCAACCCTCGACATCCTTCCCATCACCATGCAGTTCATCGTTGTCCTCTCTGCCCTTGTTTCCCTTGCGGCTGCTCAAGGAGTTCTTATTAAGGCTCCCCCGCCGCTCTCCACCTTCGCCCCTGGCGACTCTTTCATTGTCGACGTTGACAGACCTGTGAGTTTTATAGTTTCTGCTGCGTTTGACAAGCACTAAGGAACAACGCACAGGACACGCTCACCGGCTCCCAGGAGGTCTCTGTCGCTATTGGCCTGTTGAGCTGCGTCGGCGAAGCCCCTGCTGGAACGTGCGACGGCATCGACACGTCCTTGGAGATCGGGACTGTCCTCTACGCTGGCCCATACACTCCTCAGATTCGTCCTGGTGGAGATGACCTCTACCAGAACTTCACCGTCACTGTCCCCTCGGGCTTCACGAAGGGCGCGGCTGCGCTATCCGTTGCACACTTCTTCCTGGACGGGGTGAGTCGTTACGCCGAGACTTGGATCAGGATAGCCGTATTGACATATCCTATAGGCGCGGGCGTGGCCTGTCGTTGAAGTCAAGAACGAGACGGTCTTCATTAACTGAGCCGTTGTAGCCTGTCGGACGCCGGACTCGGACTACGATCGAGTACACATACCCTCGGTGATACCCTAATGCCACGGACATGCGGACATCTCTCTAGATATAATGCTGTATAGTAATCACGACTCCATGCAAACACGCTCATGCATGCCAACTTTACGCTGGCCCATCAATCTGTGGTAACTTGAGGACCATGACGTCATGGCTCGCGCTTGTGAGTGAAGCACTTCGACCTTAAGTACCATCTCGTGGCAACACCTGCTTGTCAGCTATTGGAGCACGCAGATGGCTGTCTCTAACGTCGCGCGCTACACCTGCGAGATCGTCTTCCACAGCGCTGCCAACGTTCCACTCGCGGACCTCAACGACCTCTCCTCTGACCCATACATTATCGCCACCCTCATACCCGGCACATCCGGTCCGAATTCGAAAACCCCGCAGTCCATCTCGTACCGTACGCCCACAGCGCGCCGCTCTCTCAACCCGACCTTCAATGCACGCTGGATAGTCGCAGGCATTCCTTCTTCAGGCTTCGCCCTCTCCCTCTCTTTGCGTGACGAAGACCCAGGCGATCGCGACGACACGCTGGGCAAGGCTGTCATCCGCTTCCCGGATCCACACAGAGACACAGGAGATGGGGCGCGGGAGCTCAAGAAAGGCTGGGACTCTGGTGAACGCGAATATAAGGTGCACAAGCGTCATGGGAGCTTGAGGACGAGGCTGGGCACGTATGTCGCGAAGGTCGTCACACGGGGAGGCGTCGGACATCGTGTACGGGTTTTCGTCAGCGTTCGCGTGTTGGGTCCGGCGCCGCACGTAGAGGGAGAGGACGCGGGACGCGTTTATACCCTTGGACCACGTAAGTGCATCGCAAAGTCGCTACAAGTCCTGTCTGAACCATCGTCTTGTAGATGTCTTCGTTCGACATTTCTCGCCGTTGGCGACTCATTTAACCTCTGTAAAGTCGTTCATCGTAAACCGTCTCCAACTCGCCGGGCCCGTTCCAGCCGCACTGCGCCATCGCTACGTCGGCTTCGCACCCTTCGTGAAGGCCATGTTCCGCGCGCGAGGCATCGAAGGCATTCTGCTCAACCGCGCGCTGCATAAGCAGCACCGAGCCATTTACAAGTGGGACGGAAACACTATCTGGGGGATCGTTGGGGAAGAACAATCAGAAGACCGGGCTGAAAAGGAGGCCCAACATCGACTTGGAGATGGTTCAGCTCAGCGCGAGCAGCCAGATGAGGCATTCGCAAGGAAGTTCCTCGAGATGACTGCGTATGGCACCGAAGGGCGAATATTCACCTATGTCATTATGCTTGACGGCGAATGGCGGTTCACCGTACGTTTCTTGGCTGCAGAGTGAATCAAGACTGTACCTAACGAGACATACAGGAAACGGGAGAGGAATTCGCTATTCAGCTGCTAAGCAAACACACGATGCACGCGGACGTCGCTGTCGAGATCGCGTACAGCGGTGAATTCTTCGTGCGCCGCATACATTCGTCGAAAGGCGCTTCGAGCTCACGACAAGCAGATGGTGAAGGCTCTGGCGCACAGGACGAGCCAGATGGGGGCGAGCGCGTCGACGAAACGGAAGGCGAGGCCGACAATCCCGATCCGAGCAGTTTGCCTCCCTCTGCATACGAGCTCGTGATCGACAACGATTCAGGAACGTACCGTCCGCACAAGGACTTGCTCCCCACCCTCACTGTATACCTCTCGCGCCCGGAGAACCTAGGCGCACTCGGTCGCATGCGCGCGATGGACGGGTTCGACGAGCGCCTGAAACGCTGGAAAGAGCACCGACAAGAGATCAAGAAGCGTGCGAGGGGCGGAGACAAGGTCAAGGGCGCTGTGCGCCAGGCGAGCATCAGCTCGTCAAGCTCGAGCGGGTCGAGCAGCTCGGTATACGATGTAGAGGAGCGGGAGGCTGCGGAGGGTGCGCAGCAGGATGCCGAGGTGGAGCGACAGAAATTGGAGGAGCAATACGAACGAGAGGCGCTGACGGACGACGGACAGCGAGCAAGGGATAACGATGATCACGACCAAGCTGCGCAGGGCGAGGAGCAGGTCTTGGCGAAGGACCAGGGCTAAACTCGGCGTTCGAGCTCTGACTAGGATTGTTAACGATATATCAGTGTTGTCGTACGTCCGGTGCAATGATACCCTATGTTGCGAGTGCTAGCAGTACGCGAGCGAGCGCTACCGTCAGGCTGTTGCGGCGTGGTGTCCAGAAGACTACAGTATTTGACCGTCAGACGGAATGCGGTTTTCGCGCGATCCGCTGCAAACGCAAGACCCGGCGTAGTCTTCCTGTTATGTCGCGCTTCGGTGATATACCTTCAATGTTGTATAGTTTTGATATGGCGAGGGAGATAGCTGGGCGGGGCACGGAAGAAGGGGGACAACTTGGCGGCACCCAATTTGTCGGGATGACCGCCAGGTGGAAAACCCGAAGCGCCGTGATGTCACAGAGGGATAGTTGAATGTAATTTCCATTTCTAAAACGTTGATGTCCATAGAATTTCAGTAGGGGTGCTCAGAATTATATGGGCCCAAGCCCTCCTTGCGATGGTTCAAAGACCTAGTGTCCTCCCAAGGGCACACTGTGCGTAAAGCAGGCGGTCACATAGGTCACGATGATGTCACATATCCCCGTTCATACCTTCGGCCATTCATGTTGCATTCCGCTGAATGTACTGAGTCAGGGAGCAGAAGGCCTCACCACATCATTGGCCCACCAAAGAGCCTTTTTTGGGCAGCTTAACGTTGTCATCTGATGTTCGCGCAACGTCCGAAGCAATCACGTGACGTCGCCCTACATGCGATACTCATATTACATGCAGCGCGAAGTACAGCTCTCCCCGCATGTTCATTCTGAGTGTGCAGGTGTGTGTGTTGCGCCATATAGGATATATTGAGGGATTCCCGCAGTGCGCTGTTAAGAACCAACAAATTATATTCACTGATTTCAATTGGAGAGTATACATATTGTTCGTTGGCGAGACTGCAATGTGCAGGAGGGAATCGGAACACAAGCAAGTATCACGATGTTAATACGATTGCTTCATTGCACGGGGTGCGCGAGTGGCGCGTTACATGAGGGAGGACAGCGCTGGTGATTTTCCACCTGGGGGTCATTTTCCACCTGGCGCTCAAATACTGTACTAATGTCGGTGTAATATGTACATGAATGAGATGTAGATATGTAAGGAGGTGAGTAGGCTATCGACAGTCCAACACAGATGTATGTTACAAGGTCCAAGCCGGCGATGCGTGAGTCCGAGAAGTTCGTAAGTCCAGAAAAGTCCGAAGACAGAGTTGAGTTCAATGCAAGGCCATTACGATGCAGCGTCCTTCATGTCCGCGTATGCGTGCCGTACTCGCAGCTCTTAGGCCGGCCTTTCTCTGCGCGGGATAAGCGAGCTATCGTTCTCTTGATAATTCTATGTGCGTATCTCGCTGCGCTTGACGTTCTGCTGGACGATCAGCGTGATGTTCGCGACCTCCATGAACGGCATAGCACCGGCCTACGCGAACAGAACCACATTAGCCCACCTTCCTTCGGTCACGAAGGGCGGAGATGCACAACAGTACTCACCCCTATGAGCGAGAAGTGGGCGACCCCGAGGCTGACTTGACCATTCTCGAACGTCGACGGCACGGTGACGGTGAAGTTCTGGTACGGGGGCTTCCACGCCTCCTGGCCCTCGACGAGCTGGGGGTTGTACGGCCCTGCGTAGACGACGTTGCCCAGCACCTGGGTCACGTCGATCTCGGCGCAAGTACGGTTCGCAGCGTCGCCGTAGCCGGCACAGGGCCAGAGGCCGATCGCGATGGAGACCTCTTGCGAGCCAGTGAGGGTCATCTACGAGGCTTCTGTGAGCAGCGAGGTAGAACAACAGCACGAGGAGGTACGTACGGGCCTGTCAACCTCGACGGTGATATTGCTGCCTGGCTTCACGGTGGACCATTCGGCAGGAGCGCCGATAGCTATACGCTGGCCAAGCGCAGCGAGGGTGAGGTAGGCGAAGGTGAATAGGAAGAGTAGGGCGTTCATAGCGTATAGGGAAGTCGTTACGAAGGTTGGATACTTTGTGGTAGATGGCGGTAGATGTTTTGTGGCGTAGGAGAGGTAGTGCGCTCGAGTCTGCGGGACAGACGGTCGATGGAGTAGCTCTAGATGGGCAAAACTGTGAGCCTTTTATATGTCCACGAAGTGAATACGCAGAGAGGGACTCGAGCGTTCGGGAAGGCTGTGCGCACCTATATTCGAACAATCATTGGCCAAAGCGCGGCCGACTGCGGCAGGCTGCTCCGCTCATGAGATGAGCGTACTATTCGCCGGGCACGAGGATGCGGTCATCATGTCTATACAACGTGTGTCAACGCGCCAAACGTGCCGAAGTTTTGTATGGCCGGGGCCTCCTTCCGCCAATTCCATTCACCGCGCATGTCGGACCTTGTCGGCGATGAGCCCACGTCTCGTCCGCCGCACGCGGAGAGACGTATACGAAAGAGTGGAAGTACAGTATTGAGAGCACGAATACTTGACTCTAGACCGATGTGTGGGAACGCGCGATGGGCTCGATGGAGGTGGAGCTGGACGAGACATGTGAGGACTGCGAGGCTCGATCGTAACACGAATTAGCCTTTTCGCTCCCAGAAATCTGTGCAAGTTGCATCGATGTGTGAGGTCAGCCGGTGTCATCCATCAGCTCGCCGCCACACTATGATGCATGTTAAAGCTGGTGGTGAGATGGGATTTGTACCAAGCCTCGTTCAAGAGAGATGGGGTCCCGGGGGTGAGGTTATAGCCATTTGAAAGGGATATACAACTTAGAGCACCCATGAGATTCTCTTCCTCCACGCTTTTTAATTTGAGGGCCGATGGTAGGGTGTCGAGGCTCGCTCGGAGTCTCGGACCTTGCGAAGATCGGCGTTCTAGCCTGTGGGTTGATGTGAACTTGCTGGGGGTGGCATCAGGCACTATTATAATACAGTCATGTCTTTGCCGTAGACGTAGACATATTCCTTGAGCAATACTTGATACAGGCCTCCAAGCTAGCAAGGTGATGATGGAGGAGGTCAAGCTATACTTCAACGCAGTGCGCACTTAATAGGCGCCCATTGTGAATCGCGTCGCGTTGATCACGTGCTCCATGAGCGTCAGTTGTCACTAAGCGCCGTTCAGCCACCGCGCGTCGCGCGATCGAGACTCGTTATGCATGGTGGCTGTAGGAACACGCAGCTCGCAACGCTTGCGCAGCATTTGCCACTACACTGCTGCGTTCTCCTTGTATATGCACTATTGTAACCACCACCAGCGACACCAGTGAGAACGAAATCGTGACGTTGCAGAGCCATGCCAGGTTTTATTCCCGTGTTCATAATGGCTGTTTTACTCGGCGCAGCGTCTTTCGGGACTGGCATGTTGCCGCTCTCAATCGCGTTCTCAAGTACGTGGTCTTGTACATGTTCACGGTTGTTGAGTTGCTAACAATGGTACGGTACGGTAGAGTCCTCATTGGCCTCTCTAACCTCTCTGGGCACAGGTTTGCTACTCGGCGCGGCTTTGGGAGTAGTAATACCAGAGTGAGCCACAATCGACCTCGCACGCATTTCCAAATTGCTGATGTCCGTGTTGGCCAAAGAGGCATCGAAACGATCGTATCTTCCCAAACATCGGGTATCTTTCCGACGTCAACTATCGCGTTGTCTCTCATCGCGGGCTTCACTTTCATGCTCATCGTCGAGCGCCAAGTCACCCACCATTCGCATTCATACGAGGAGTCGCACGATCCATCAAGTTACCAACAACCCAAACCGGATGAAGACTCCACAGTCGAATTTGATGTAGAGCTCGGGGACCTCGAGCGTACCGAGGGAATCGAGTCGGAGCGACCGCCGCATCCGCCTCCGAGCCTCCCGCGCAGCGCACCTAATGTCTCGGAAACTCGCCAAAGAGCATATCCTCTTACTCTGGGCTTGGTCGTGCACGCGCTCGCAGACGGGCTGGCACTAGGCTCAGCGGCGCTCTCAGAATCTGGTCTAGATCGCACGTCTGTGGACACCATCGCCCCAACGGGACTGTCCGTTGTCGTCTTTCTGGCGCTCGCTGTGCACAAAGGTCCATCATTTTCTATTCTATCTGTGAGCTACACTGACAATGTCGTACGAACAGCACCTACTGCCCTTGCACTTACCACGTCCCTCCTTTCAACGTCATTTCCGCATGCACAATGCAAGAGGCATCTAGCGATATTCAGCGCGGCGACACCCATCGGCACGTTGCTCTCATATATGGTACTATCCTACTTCGGCGCGGATAGCCACAGCCACTGGCCTGGGATCGCCTTGCTCTTCTCAGTGCGTCCGCCTTAGGTCTCTGTATGTGAATTGCTTGGCTTGACGACCTAGTAGGGAGGATCGTTCCTCTACGTCGCGACGGTACTACAACCGTCTCTCACGCATTCTCAACCGCAGCCGACCGAAGACAGTGGTACCAGAGGACGGCTGTTGCTCACCGTCGGGGGCATGTTCGCACCATACTGCGTTGCAGCGTTATTAGGCAGCGATCATGGCCACTGAAGTACTACTTGCTTTGACACACTGGAGTCACGATTCCAGCTAATAGAAGGTGGTAGCAGTAGATATTGTACTACTTATCAGATCGCAGTCTGCGAAGTCGACAGCCATCCGCCGCTCCGCTCGGCGGGCTGAAAACTCGGTATCAGAGCCCGAGCATCGCATCGGTCCCATGCCCCAGTGCACTTGAACTTTTGGCTTTCATGTGCGATTTCATGAGAGCAAATGCTTGCCTTGAAGGGTATATATGGGATATCGTTCACTCGTGGTGGAGGTGTAGCCTCACCTCATCCAGCCGGCAGGGGGCTTCCATTCAAGCTACTGTGAGACGGGAAGCGCCGGCTAGGAAACAATCCTGTCTAGACATCACGAGCAACTATCCATTGCTCCAGCTTCCAGTCTGAAAGCCGTATATCATACACTGAAGGCTGAGTGGATCCTTGGGGGTGTGTGCGATCTGCGGCTGGGAAGGAGAAGACAAAGAGATCTGGACGGAGGCGCGCAAGGACCGGTGGCGCTGCAAACCCGCGGCGGCGACCCCGGCCGCGTGGTTCAAGTCGCGTGTGGATTCGAGAGAGCTGCTCCTCGTCGCCCAATTTGAGCCTCTCTCTCCTCCTTCCCTCTCTCACCCTTTCTCTCTATCTTCATCCGCCTCCCGCTTCACGACCGCCACGACTCAGAATATCTCATCAAATACAGCCAACTGCTGCCGCCTGTCCGTCTGTCTATATCTGCATCGCATCGACGTCAGAGGCCCCATACAAGTACCCGTATATTCTAGGGCTGCGAACTTTGCGCTGCGCAATCCCTAAGACTCCGAGTGGCGCTCGCTCTCCGAGTCTCCGTTGCTGACATCTTGTTCCCATCCTCCCGTAACACCCTAAGACCCGCTTGCTTTTCTTCTTTCCTCCAAACCGCCATCCATGGCCATCCCACCTCGTAGGGTACCGCCCCCGAGCGACCACTACTACGCCGTTCCTCAGAGCCCTCCTGGCAGCCGACGATACCAGCCTCAACCGCAGCAGCCAGTTTATGCCCAGCCCCAACCTCAACCGCCCGTGTTTGGCCAACCACAAGCGTCTAGCAGCCACCTGAGCAATCGTAACGATACCACGCAGGGCGTAGCGACTGGGCAGATTGGCGGAGGCTATGGACCGTACTCGGTGAGCATCGCGCTTCTTTGCGAAGGACAGGGCAAGGGCTGACTTTGTGCAGTACAACCCCACAATGGCCAGTGGGCGCTATACGTCCTCGAGGTTCAGCAACGCTCCTTCCGAAGCCTCGATAGGCACTACCAATGAAAAGACGACACACTCCGGCGCACCTCTCGCGACGACGACGACTGTGCAACAATACCCGTATTTGTGGGATACCAAGGACCCTGACCTAGACGACGCGCTCCACAATCCTGACCCCGTACGAGATGCGGCGCTAGACCGGAGCTGTACGCCTTTCTCCTCGAGAGGGTGGATGAACGTCTCCGCGCTTGTCATTATCGTCGCGGGCATCATTGTCCTCTTCGCCGGTTATCCTATCATCGACCATTACATCCACGAGCCTCCATCAACGCCAGGCTTCAATCTAGGCGGTGTCAACGCTTCTGGCCAAGTCCCGAAGCTCACGAACTTCCCGTATGTTATCGACCCCGCGACAGACCGGTCTGTGTATACGCGTACAGGCACAGACGGAAAGACATACAACCTCGTCTTCAGCGACGAATTCGAAACGGACGGTCGGACGTTCTGGCCTGGCGATGATCCATTCTGGGAAGCCGTTGACCTCCACTACTGGCCTACTGGCGACCTGGAGTGGTACGATCCACGAGCTATTACGACGGAGAACGGGAAGCTGGTGATCACAATGGACGAGGTGGAGAACCATGACCTGAACTTCCGGAGTGGGATGATTGCGACCTGGAACAAGTTCTGCTTCACGACCGGGTATATCGAAGTCCGTGTCAGTATGCCTGGCAGTCCTGAGGCGCCTGGTTTGTGGCCCGCCGCGTGGACGATGGGTAACCTGGTAAGTAATTTCGGTGGAACTAGTCGCGCGTGTGTCTCACTTCCGCTATCAGGGCCGCCAAGGTTATGGCGCTACGACCGAGGGGATGTGGCCATACAGCTATGACTCCTGCGATGTTGGCACATTCCCGAACCAGACGGATAAGAACGGGAACCCCGCGGCTGCTGCGACAGGCGGCGACGGTGGCTCTCCGCTCAGCTTCCTGCCCGGACAGAGGCTCTCCGCGTGCACCTGTCCAGACTCGGACCACCCTGGCCCCTCGACAGATGTCGGTCGCGGCGTTCCCGAAATCGACATCTTCGAGACACAGATCGACGTCAGCCGCTTCCAGGCCCAGGTGTCGCAGTCGTACCAGACCGCTCCCTACAACTACCAGTACGAGTTTGTGAACACGTCGGACGTGACGCCGATCTACGACAGCTCGATTACGAAGTTCAACTCGTACAAGGGCGCTCAGTTCCAGCAAGCCGTCTCTGCTGTCACGGACATCGACAACTCGAACTACAACGACCAGGGATACTCGACACAGGGCTTCGAGTGGTGGTCGGATCCAAACAACAGGCAGGATGGTTACATTACCTGGTTCGCTGACGGACAACCGTCATGGAAAATGACTGCAGCAACTATCGGTCCTGACGCGACAACGGAAATCAGTCAGCGGCTGGTCCCGGAGGAGCCTATGGTAAGCATTCACAAATACATCTGGTAGTACTTAACCGCTCACAGTCCCCGTAGTACATTGTCATGAACTTGGGCATGTCGCGTGAGTACTACGCGTTGTTCGTATGCATACAGCCCGTTGACTGTTTCCTCTACAGCTGGATTCCAGAAGCAGGACTTCAAGCACCTCACGTTCCCAGTGAAGATGTATATCGACTACGTCCGTGTGTACCAGCGTGATGACGTGAGCGAGGGAACGACGTGCGACCCGTCACACCACCCTACTGCAGACTACATCAATAGGTACGTGGCTTATGTGGAATCGTCTTCAGGATCGGTTTCTCAACTGCGCATCTGCAGGCACCTGAACGCGTACACGAACCCCAATCTTACGACATGGGATCAAGCGGGCTACACCTTCCCGCGCAATTCGAAGTACGACGGGTGCTGATGGCTCGCCTGCGCGTTCCGTCCACTCTTGCATATCTTTCTGTCTCCAGTCACATCTATCGCATCTTTACGACCGTGCACGATCTCTCATGCATTCATGTACGTATACACGTATAGCGGACGCCATGTAGTGTATATCATTCCGCTTCACATCGCTACTACATCCATAGTACTTCTTTCCATGCGCTCGGGGAGTATCTCTCCTGCGAACGGACGCACCCCGCCTTTCCGGCTAGTTCAAATTGCTTTGCACATCTCTGGAGACGTGATGTAGACGACCCGGCCTTCCAGGCCTTAGCGTTACGAACTCTACTTTGTCGAGCTGAATAGATTCCTCTCACTCTACGCATCCTAGGTAGCGTGCAAGGGGCGGTTAGGGCTGTGGCTAACTGGGTGTGGCGAGTAGCGATAAGCGGATTTGGTAAGATCACGTGCGAATCTTGCGCGCGCTCGCGGTGTGCGCGGTGCGGAAAGGCAAGGCACACTTCTTGGCCTGAGTACTCCTCCTCCTGCATGCCGTCCTCTCCGCCGCCTGGCCCTCCATACCCCTAGCTTCGGTCCTGTGGCCCTAGCATCTCCGTCTAACACCCTCTGGCCTGTGATCTATGAACACCACTCTCCAATTCCTTTCGAGTTCAGATCGCGGCGCGACCACGAACCTAAGCGCTAAGAGCGCGGGGATTGGTACACACAAGAGCAGGGTCGCGTCCTCAGCTATGGTTTCGCAGAAGTGCGTCACGTCGAGTCTATGCGATCTGCCTGAGGGCTTACAATATACTCCGATGACAGGGATGGCTCTGGCCCCTGGAAGCAGCGGCCTACACCCATCGCAACACCCGCCAGACAGGTACGCTAAGCCACTGCAGCTATCCTTACTCCGCAATATTCATCTGCGTGTGCCTCGGCCGCGGGTAAGGCTGCAAGTACTTCCCGTTACTCCGCTGCAGGCAACCCTTTCAGCAGTGCCCGCATGGCGGACACCTTGGCCACTCAGCGTAAGACCGGTGCCCAGCTTTCGACCACCGGGAACAATACGTCTTCGAAGACCGTCCTGGGGGACAGCCGTGGCGTTCGCCGCCCCGATTACCGTGTGCCTGCCAACCAGCCCACCAAGCGCCAAAGGGTAGACGACATGAAGGCATCGAAGTATTGGCCGGAAGGTGGTGAGTGCCCATGCCATACCAGCCGTCTCGTGTGTTGCGGCAGTGGTTCTGACACGCATAGACGCTGGTCCGAGCAAGGGCAAAGGGAAAGCTCCGGCCAATGCTCGCAACAGTGCCGCTCAGGCTGTAGTCGAGGTCATTTCGGATAGCGAAGATATGGGCGTAAACTACCCCCGCAACGCCGAGGCTGGGAAGGGACGAGAGAAGGAGTCTACGCCTGACCCGATTGACTGCATCGAGTCTCAAGATCACGAGCCGTCCACATCGACACGTAAACGGACACGGACTCCAACTCACGACTTCGAGACGCCTTCGGATGACGACTCGCGCAGGCGATTACCGAGAGACGGGTTGAGCACAACTCGACTGCGAGACCGCATCGCGCGAAGTAGCGAGCCCGAAATCGTGGACGTCGATGCGATCAGCGACGATATTGAGTCCGCGTCTGGTTTCGACGACCCGGAGCTTGTGCAGCCACGGAGTGTGGCCACTCCAAATGGCCGACAAGACATCCCCAAGGGCGCTGTCCAGGATAAGATCCGCATATACGAGAAGGACAGGACGCTGCCGCCACCGAAACCACCACGACCTGACCCCGTGCCCACAATCGACCTCAGTAAGCAGCAAATGACGCGCAAAGCGGCTATGAAGCCGCGGAATAGCAATGTTTGCTTCTTCTTTCTCTATCTCACAAACGACGAGCAACTGATCAATGTGTGAAATCGCGGCAGGCACAGCCAAGCTTGAGGCAGTTTGGCAAGTTACCTGTTGCCGAGGTAGTCGACCCTGTCGCTACATCGCCATCTGGTTTCAAACCGCCTACGCCGGTCCCGTTACCGTTAGAAGGGCTCTCGTTGGGATGTGCTCTGCGAACAACGGACGTCATGGACCCGGGTCTCTACGTTGGCGTGCAATCCAATGGTCCGAAAGGCGCAATGCTCAAGTTTGCGGAGACCCCTCAACTATCCAGAGTCATCGTTGCATTCAAATTGGACCGCGACTTCGACGTGATGAAGGTACGTTCGAGGCAATCATATTGAAGCAATATGGGAGATCTTAGCTCACTCCGTACAGTTTACCGACCCGAGTGAAGCTTCTGACAGTGGTTCCGATATGGTCATTCAACTACGGACTACAGGATCAGCAAAAGCAAAGCCGCCAGAATTTGTACCAGGTCAGTGACTAGCTGATTGCCCTGTATGCGTGGCCCACTGACGCATGTGACCTTCAAAGGATCACCTAGGCCGACAGGGCTTGTCACTATGAAATTCATTTTGACTGGTGCTCAGAATCATCGCAGTGCATACGGCCAGCTAGTCGGGTTCTTAAGAAAGGAAATCAGAGAGACAGAGGTGTTGAGGTACGTGTCTTGGCTGAATGATCCACAACCGTGCTCATTCTCTAGGAACAACATAGAAACCGCGGATCGAAGAGTGTCTGGGAGGCAGTGGAGAACGCGGCCAAGCATAAGGCTTCCGAACTCGAACGGAATGCCTCACGTCAGTCGCGAACAAACGTGTCCGCCGAAGACCCAGCCTCGGCGTCTTCAGGGCCATCCTCCGCTTCTGCCGGGCCCTCGAACTCATCGACTACGGCAGTGTCTGCGAGACGCAAGGTCTCCGACTCATCCCCGCCACTATCCAGGTATGGTGTTCTGTCTTACAGATTCGTGGGGTGCACTCAGCGTCATCTTTGCGCTTGCAGAACGAGTGATCCTGCTCGGCGGGTCACGCGGCAGTCGGCGCGAAATACACGAACTGCCACACCAGAGAACCCGGACGAGCTGTGAGTCTATCTACGATATAGTACTTCGTCTAGTTCTCATCAATCCGCTTCATCGAAGGGTTTTGGTGTACCCTCCTTCGGGCACGGGCGCCGTGAATATCACGCGAGGTGACTTGAAGCGATTGGACAACGGACAGTATCTCAACGACACCCTCATCGAATTCGGACTCAAGTATGTCTGTGACTTTGGAGAGTGACTATATGCTAATGTGAATGCATGTATTAGGGTATGGCTGGACGGTGTGCGGAAGGAACAACCAGAGCTCGGCGAACAGGTGCACGTCTTCAACTCGTTCTTCTACAAGAAGCTTAACAGCAAGAAGGAGTGAGTCTATCAAATATTCCGATTATGACTGATACCTAACACCGCCAATCAGCATTCAAGAGTCGTATCTGAGCGTCCGGAAGTGGACCTCTAAGGTGGACATCTTCAAGAAGAAATACATCATCGTTCCCATCAACGAGAAGTAGGTAACATGTCATGCAACCAAATAGCCTGTCTCAATCATGCTTCTACAACAGTTTTCATTGGTACCTCGCAATCATTGTCAATCCCGAGGACATGCTACACCCACCTCCGCCCCCGTCGCGTCCCGCACCACAGACGCGTAAACGCAAGCACGAGGAGCAGAAGGATACGCCGTCTACGGGCGACGAACAGAAGGCTGCACCATCCGTGGACGAAGACCAGGTGGTTGCGCCATTGACAGGGGCAACTACAGAGGATGGTAACAGCGATAGCCGAAGCGACACTGCAGCATCAGAGCCCGTCCGTGAGCCAGTACCTGAACCTATGGCCGTCGACCCAGAGAGCGAGGGCGACCAAGAAGTAGAGAAGCTGTTGCGATTTGACCAGTCGTGCAAAATCGCGGAGGCGAAGAAGCCTATGTCTAGCGGTGAGAGCCAGCCGGAGTTTTGGACACATTCCGGCACGCCAGTGAGCATAAGCATTCAGGATGCTGAACTACAATATCCAGAGTCCCCGTCAGAGGAAGCTATGGATGTCGATGCTACGGCCGTACCACAGGAGACCACCCAGCCTCCAGAATCGGATGTAGTTCCGTCTCGAGAAGAATCGTCGTGTGTCGACGCGCCCACCGCTGCTGAAGATGCGCAAGCCGATGCGGAGCTGGAAGGGAGCACTCCGAGGAAGGGAAATTTGGAGAAATCCGAGACAGAGCCGCAGTCAGGGAGCTCAGCGGAAACTACAGATATACCCAAGTGAGTTCATGATTTATCGCTGTCTGCATTTGTTCGCTCATAAACGTAGTGCGTGGATATACACGTTTGATTCTTTGGGAGGCCGGCACCCGGGCGCGGTGAACAAGCTCGCGAAGTATCTGCAACACGAAGCGGCTGACAAGAAAGGATTTCCTTTGGAGGATACTTGTATAGCAACGTACAAGCACGCCAAGGTCAGTCGTTTTCCTCCTAGGCTACGACGGTGCATTGAACCAACAACATGGCAGGCCCCTATGCAGAAGAACTTCTGTGACTGCGGCTTGTTCGTCCTCGCCTTCGTTGAGGCGTTCATGAAGGATCCTGTGAAGTCTGTGGAGCGCATACGGGTACGCGCACCTCCCTCCTCCCGTTCCCCATGTATTCACCGTCTTCCATAGGCGAACAAGGCAGACTGGTATACTGGGTCAATGGAGAACCTTCGTGAAGCCTTCCGGGAGAAAACCATTTCATTGTCGGAGGCATGGAAGAAGGAGCGCGCGGAGAAGGAGGGTATCAAGGATGGCAGCGCAGGTGAGAAGGCCGCGGCTCCGGAGCCCGAGGTCATCGAAGACTCGGACGACGATATCATCGTCGGCGAGATCATCCCAGCCCCACAGGCCAAGGGTGGGAAGAAGAGCACCACCGGGAGAGCCACTCGATTGCGGTGAGGCAGCGCAGGTCTGGATACCGAACTCTATTGTAGTATTGTCTTTCTAGTGCATACAGCTATGTTCCTTTCTTCTGGGTACGCCGCATTCAACCTGCTGTCTCATAGCATTTGCATTGCTGTATTTTTATCCATTTTCCGCATGCTCTCTTGCACTCATAGCTGTCAGGTTTCTCCATCACTTCTAGCGTACATCCATACGGCTCAGTATGATACACAATGTACAGAACCTTAGAGCACATCAATCGAAATTGCCCAACACGTCCTCCAGCCCTTTTATACGTTCAAGACCGGAGCTCTGCTGGAGGCCACCTGTGGGTTTGGAGAAGCGATATGGTCCATGCTAGACGGCATCAGCGACGACTTCCGGCTGGCCGGGGCTTCGAAGACCATCTCAGTCTGCTCGCCGGAGAACGACATAGGCTTTTGCATCGACCTGAGAGGAACAGCGGCCATGTCGGCCTCGAACTGCTCATCGTCGGAGGTGTCGTCCGAGCTTTCACTCTCAACCGGCGGCTTCTCCAGCGTCACTTTCGGCGCGGGCGGGAACGCCTCGACGTCCGAGACCTTCGTGCGTCCTTGCTGGAACTGCCTTGGCGCGAAGACGAAGAAGTTGAGCTTCGCTCGGAAGACGTCGGCGTACACGTGGGCGATCAAGACGAAGCCCGCGAGCGCGACGATCCACAGGAGGGGCTTGGAGAGCGCTGTGGCGAGATGGTAGGCCAGTCCGATGGAGAGCGCCGTGTACCATGGAAGTAGGTATCCGATGTGCAGCGTGCGCGACCAGACGCTCTCCGACCGCGCGATCTCGTGTGCTGACCGCGCGGACGTGCCCCAGCTGTTGATGTACGTGGTGAGGAGGGCCCACAACTTGGTGGGTACGATACCAAGGAAGAACTGTCATCAAATAGGTTAGCATTATTCTTGAGTTGCTGCGCTATCTCACGTACCATGAGCTGGTTGAGGGGGAAAAGGAGCATGCGGACGTCTCGGCCCACGGTCACGGCATAGATAGTCTTCAACAACACGGCACCGCCGATGGTGGTGAGCCATATTACGAAGTGTTCCCAGTGCGCGGGCGTGTACAGTAGATACAGCACCGACGCCATGAGAACAGCGGGATAGTACAGCTGACGTGTCGCCTCAACAGCGAGCCACTGTATACGCAGAGATGTCAGGCGGTGTTCATCGTGGTTTATATAATGACTGACCGGGTTGAGGCTGTTCAGGCGAGGCGAGCTGTATATCGCCTCGCGATACATAGCCCTTGACCAACGGGTCTGCTGCTTGATCCACCTAACGTAGCTGTTCGGGGCATCGGTGTACGCCTTGGCCGTATGCGTGTGGACCGTCTTCAGACCCCGGGAGAGTAGCTGCGATGCCAAGCTGGTGTCTTCTCCTATTGCAGCGTCCTTTCCGAAGTGCGTTTGCATGATCCATGGACTGACAACGTCCATGAGGTCGCTGATGCGGTAGGCAGCCATCTACGCCACTGTAAGCTCACACGCCATTCGAATACTTGAGTAAATACTCACAGGACTCGAGAGCCGGCTCACAGAGCCAAAGAAGCTCTGACACGGCGAGTCCACATTGGACGTGGACCAGTTGTTTAGCGCATAGACGTTGGGGAAGATAGACTCTCGACGGTCGACGTCGACATCTCCGGTTACACCAGCTACATTCTCTTCGCTGAAGAGCATCGCCATCAGGTTCGACGCCGCCGAGGGATCGAGGCGCGTGTCGCTGTCGGTGGAAAGCAGAGCGTCCTTTGTACCGAGCGCATACGAGCCGACTAGGAATGCGGTGAACATCGCGTGACGCTTGTGTGCGTGAGGCCTGCAAATACGATCAGAATAGTGCGTCTAGATGGAGCCGACGGTACTTACTGAGTGAAGCAGAGTGCCCGGTAGTTCGCCCACTTTTCGATGGTCGCCTTGGTGTACAGATAGTCCAGCACGTAGTTCAGCGCACTCTCGTGGGCGATCACGTGTCCTGCAGTAGGCGTTCCCAACAGCCATGCCTTGAACGAGTCGAAGCGGCTGGGCATCTGACCGAGCACGCGCAAAGTCTCCATGTACTTCTCAGTGTATAACACGGATAGCAAGACCGGGAGGTGGACGACCAAGCGCTCGTTCTCTGGGAATGCGTTCGCGAAGGTGCGCGTCATAGCCATGTCTGCAGGCTCGTTGCCGTCGATGACGCTAATGATATGCTTAACGGGATACTGCTGCGCCTTGAGGGACTCGAGGCACTACAAAAATCTTAGTCAAACCGATGGAGACAATCAAAGGTCGCGGCTCACGTTCTCCCATACACGTTCATCTTCCCTATAGCCGACAACAGTGATGCTGCACTCGGGAAGCTTTGGCCTGTTCATGCGAGGCAGAGTCGTGTATGTCTCGTAGCTTTTGGCAATTGGGGACTGCTTGATAACTTTGTTGACTCGACGCCGATTGAGCGATGCAGCTCCCGCGCGGAAAGCGAAGTCTGACGACGCCATGAGCCGAAGGATGAGGTGACATGCAGAGCAGACGTACCTGCAGCCATGAGCAAGCCAAACGATCCGATGCCAAACGACCCGACGTCGATGACCATGAACCCGCCACCGAAGGGCAGAAGCAGTGCGGAGACAGCGAGCGCACCCGCCGCAGCCTCGAATGATCGCCACGCACCGTGGCGGACAGAATAGCGAGAACGCTCGGTAACGTTGTAAGGAGGCACGTTCCATGGGTGCGCCATCGAGTGGTGCAACAGCTGCTCCTCGCTTGGGCTCATAGCAAGTCCAGCTGCGTCAGGAACGACGCACGGGATCTCCGGGTCCACGAACTCGTACGCGGCGGGCACGCCGGGATATGCGTAGCCGCCCTCGCCATTCTGAAGCTCGGCATCGCTGAAAGCAGTTCTCTCGCTCGAGTCGGTGTCCTCTTCGTTGTCGAGGTCGCCCTGTCCGATGATGCCATACGACTTGCCCATATATGCGTCGGCCAGCGCCGCTTCAGCCTCCTCGTGACGCAAGACGCCAGCGCGAGACGCCGGGACTGGCACTGGGCAGCGGATGCGGCTAAAGTCGATAGCCTGGTCCATATCTCGGGGAACCCGATGAGCATAACGGCCGTGCTTGCGTGGCGGAGAAGGTGGCCTCTCCGGAGCAGGGCTAGGCAGGTCCCTACCAGTCGGCTTCACGAAGAACGCCGTACCCTCGTACAGGCCAGAGAACGAGCCAAGCTGGCGCGTGCCCGCGAAGATGGACGGAGTCAGCTGCGGGGAGCGCACCCGGTCCATGAGCGAGGGCCGGCGCGACATGGTCAACTCTGCAAAGGATGGGTTGCGGGAGATGACAGGCGATGGCTGAAGCGAGCCAGGCCGCGAGCGCAGTCGGTCAGTCCACTTGGCGCTACCTCTGAGCGACAGGGGCACATAAGGACTCGGCGGACGAGAAACCGATACCGATTGACTGCGCGACGGCAACTCGTGGGGGCTGACCTCCTGGAAAGTCACAGAAGGGCGGCGGATAAGCTCTTCGGTGGTTTGCTCCGGAACCTCGAAGGGATTGAGGTTGAACGTAGGAAGGTCCTGCTGTTGGTACGTTTGCGACGGCGTATCGAAAGAAAAGTCATTGAACCTGATCTCGGTGAAGCTCTCATCGTTCTCGTCTCTCTCATCATCAGAAGAGTCTGACGAATAGGTAGACGCGGGCGAAGTAGCACGATGACGAGCAGGCCGATCAGCCGCCGGCTTTGCTTCCACTGTGGGCAACATGTGCCCGCGAGAGAGCGAAGAGGTCGGAACAGCCGAGGTTCCTGCTCCATTCGAAGCCTATGGATGTATTAGCATGTAAGCATCTGCGTAAGAACAAGAACGCACTCTAGGGATACGCGAGGTAGTGTTCTGGTAGGAGTGTCTGCGGTCCAGCATTATCCGGGCAGGGTTTGGTGACAGTAGATTCGTGCCAGATGGCATTCCCGGGCGTGAACTGCTCGGTGCCAGGCGACTAGAACCCAGGAACCATTGATGGGACTTGCGCCGCTTGACTTGGTCTGGGCCTTCCGTCGGAGCCAGAGGCGACGATGGAATAGGCAAAGACGCTACTGAAGGGGAGCGATGCATGATGCGGCCGGTAAATGAGGAGTAGCCTTGGAGATCAACGGACAGAAAGGAGAGAGTGCAAGGCGATATGTGGGCGAGCGTTGGGTGGGAGGTTGTAGATGCAGTGAAAGAGAGGTGGACTTGCACGACGCGGAGGCTGGGGCTTTATGCACAATGACGAGATATCCGCTTGTTGAGCCTGGGCTTCGAGAGCGCACGTTCTGTGCAGAATACGACGCCACACATGAGCGTGGATGTACCAGTGGTGCCGATCCGAATGTAGACCAACCGTTGGCAGATTGCCATTTTGAGCATGCGAGCGCGGCACAAGTCAAGAGGGGCCGCCCGTATCCGAATCCGCCTCATAGGGTAGGACTCCGTCGAGGATCCTCGGCAACAGCGGCAGAACGATCTTGGGCGGAAGAACGTCGACGTCGTTGCAGCAAACAGGGGTATAGATCGTCGCACTCACCGGAAATCTGCCGCGTCGATGTCTAGGCCCTAGGTCATTGTGGGCAGTGTCACCAACTCAAGCGAACGGAATTCGAAAGTATTGATCTCGATTATTATGCCAGTGTTTCCGATACACTTGGAATTGGTCCACCTTCCTTGTTTCCTCTAAGGGTTTGATGGCTATGGCAGATCGAGCGTCGTATAGGTAGCCGCTTTTGTTAGCGTTTTTCCGAAGGGCTCTGGGGGAGATTCGATGGATCTGGGCGGAGAATTTTCCCAGAAGCTACAATGTCAACTGGGCTTCCTATTCGCTGGTACCAAGGATAAGTAGAGATTAGTTAACAACCTCTCAAGACTCCCACTCACTTCGCTGCCTTGCTGATTGTTTTGAATGATGCAGCATAAGAAAGGCTTGAAGTAGTACTGATTGAGCACACCATTCATCGTGGTCCGCCTGGTTGCTATGTAGAAAGGTATACTGCAGGGGCGATTTGTGGAAAAAGCTAGCAACAGAGACGCAAGCACTGCAACTTGAAAGGTTGCCAAAGAGGAACGAGCGCGGGAAATGCCGACACAATAGACGCCTTGTACCCGATTTGACCGGAGAGGAAGCGTGGGAATGTGGCGAGATGGATTGCCGGGAAGTCGGGCAGCTCGAGCTCTGGCTTTGCGTTCGCGGGGCACCGGTGGTTCATCCTCTCATCCTCTCTCGTCCTGTCCTCTGGCTGCTGCTCATCCTTGCTGGCCATGTCGCTCTTACAACTCTCGCCTGAGCTCATGGTCCATATCTTATCTTACCTCGACTATCGGGATCTCCAAGTCTGCCGTAGGGTCAATCAGGCCATGAACAAGCTCATCCAGTCCAGCATCCTCCTCCAGTACTCCATGCAATTACAACTCTGTGGCTACGATGACAATCCCAGCTGTCCTCAGGTAATAGCAGATAAGCTGCTTCGTCTTCTACAGCAAGAGAATGCCTGGGCGCGTCTGGACTTCGAAAAGGAGACAACCATCCGCATCCCGTTCACTCCCTCTAGCATATACGACCTCACCGACGGTGTCCTCTTGCTCGGAGAGTCTGTATCTGGTGCTCAGTCTGGGGCTGATACTATTCGCTGGACCCGAATTTCCCGTCTCGTCGCAAGTAGCGACCCTCCTCCGCCCAATCTCTGGGAAAGGATAGATGTCAGCGCGCATGTGATCGACGTCGGTCTTTCTGTAGAGGAACACGATCTGATAGTTGTCGCAACAGAGTAAGTGTATAGACTGCTACAGCGACTGTTGCGCAGTGCTCATATGTTCATGTCATTTCGCTCCGTAGCCGCGAGACGGATGACAATCAAACGCAGTTTGAGTTGCGCCTCATCCAGTTGTCGACCGGACTGAACCATCCTCTCGCTGCCCAGCCTGCGATCGAGCTCGCTATCGTACCCTTACCTCCTCAGGCTGTGGCTGGCCACTGCAGTGTTTGTATAGAGATCATAGGAGATCTCCTCTGTTTCCTCTTCCACTACCCCAGTGGTTCCACAACGCCGCCTGCAATGTTCGAGGTATATAACTGGAAAACTGGTCAATGCTTACAGGTATGATTGCGCCCACTCCATTCCCCCATATGTGCATATTAACTTCATCCCTAGATCCGCGGCTTGGATTGTCCTAGCTATTCGACGTTTACCTTCCTGGCTCCTGATGTCATCGCGCTCCCTAATTGCGCGGATAACACCATTGAGCTGTGCCGCATAGAGTCTACCGCCCTGGCAGAGAAGGCACCTCCGCAGCAGCTCAAGACCTCCTGTATCCTGCAACTCCCCAGTCTTGGCCATGGGCACTCCCTCGCACAGGTTACTTGCCGCTCAGAGCCCAAAGCGACAAAAACGGTCAGAAACGCAGCAGCATTCCGATCATCAGAACCATTCCACCTCAAGCCCGAAAATGCCGTAGTGATATTCAACGTCATGACGCACGACAGCCAGGGCTTCCATGAGTGTCTCACGCTTATCGTCCATTCAGCTGCGCTCCTCCGGGTGCTCGACCAGCAAATCGCTTTGAATACTCCAATCCGATACCCCGAAGTGCCGCCCTCTCCGTTCAAAGCCCCTCCAAATCCCACGTTCGACGAGAAGGGATTGCCTACACCACCTAGTCCCGATCCTCCAGCACCTCCGTCCGCCCCGTTGGAGCCTCCTCGTCTCCCTTGGGCGCAATGGGGTCCAAACATCTGTCGGTGGCTCGAAGTCTCGTTTGGAGCAAGTCGCTGGATTACGACAACCTGTGGGCAACGGTATGTGACTGTTGAGGAGGACCCTATCGATGACGACTCAATGCGGAGCACGATTGTCGTGTACGATTTTAATCCTCATAACGTCCGCCGTCTCGCCGCCCAACATCGCAGGCGACGCCGCTATCTACGTGGCTACCGGCCTGGAGAACTAAGTGGACCTGGGAGCGAGCTTTTCAGCACGGCCGGCCTCCCCGGAGTCGGCGGGGCTGGGGCATATGGGATGGGCATCGGGGCAGGACTCGACACGGAGGGGAGCGCGGCGAGGATGGACCACGTTTCGCTCATCCCGTTCACGGACCCCGCGACGCGCGTGATCGGCCAGATCCAGTGCGAGCCGACGGAGCTCATGGCGGGGTACGCGATGCAATATCGCATCTTCGACGAGCCGGTGCGCACGTCGTTGCCCTTCGCGCAGCTGAGCTCGTACAAGACGTATGCGTACGGTGCGGTGCTGTTGGATAGGAACATGGTGATCGGTGTTAAGGCGAGTCCCGGTCGGTTGTCTGATTGCGGTTCGCGCGCTGATTTTGGTGCAGTTAAGTGATACGGATGATATCAAGGAGTTGGTTGTCCACACCATTCGCGGAGGGCTGTGATTGCTGGACTGGTTGCGAGAAAGCGTGTTATAATATCTCTTGTAGGGCTCTTAACTGTATGCTAGTGGTTGTACTAATGTTTAGTTTACTCATCACGCTTTGCATGTAAAATCGAAATCCATATCATATAATTCCAGCGCCAGTTGCATGCTGCATACAATTCATCGACGGCATATCGCTCACTCGTCAGGCAACTGCTGCCAACTTCGCCGCCTCCCGACCGGCCTTTCGCCCAAACACGGCCCCTCCAGTTAGACCACTGCCTCCAGGGTAGTTCTTGTAGAACAAACCGCCGACGAGCTCGCCAGTGCAGAAAAGACCCGGAATAGGTTTACCTGTCGCGTCCGAGATGACCCCAGCGGTGTCCGGATCGATAGCGAGGCCACCAAACGTGAACGTGATTCCACAGGTCACCTTGACCGCCAAGAACGGCGGCTTCTCAACAGGCAGCGCCCAGTTGGACTTGGGCAACTCGAGCTTCACCGCGCTGGCCTGCGTGGACAGCCCGTCTTTCACCGCGGGGTCCCATGCCTTCTCGGGGTGCTCCTCCCGGAACGCACGAGCGGCCTCGTTGTATCGTGCGATCGTCTGCACGAACGCCGCCTTCTCCTCCAACCCTTTGCCCACCAGCTTGTCCGCGAGCTCCTCGAGGCTGTCCCCCCAGATCCGCTCGACGACGTCGTCCGCATATTCCTCCTTCCTCAGCAGAGGTGCGACTTGGCTGTCCCACACCTGGAATGCGACGCCCCCAGGTTGCGCGAGGATCGCGCGCCCGAATTTGGCGTACGTGTAGTTGCGGAAGTCTTCGCCCTCGTCGACGAACCTCTCGCCCTTGGCGTTGAGCATCAGTCCGAGTGGGTACCCGGACTTGGTGAACTGGTTGCTCAGCTCGCGGTCGCCGCGATCCGAAGGCGCGTTTGCATCCCAGCATGTCGAGTGGCATCCCGTGAAGTCGCCCGTGAGTCGCGCGCCGATACGTTGTGCGAGCGTGAGGCCATCTCCGGTATTGTACGGAGTCCCTCGAACCTAGACACGCAAGTGATAAGCGGCAGGTATCAGCAGGACGGCGCGTCATATCTCGCCTTCGCGCGTTCCCAGTCTGTGCCAAGGTATTTGCCTCGGAGGTCCTTGTTTGCTTCAAAACCGCCACACGCCAGGATGACTGCGGGCGCGCGCAGTCGGACAGGCGTGCCTTCCTTGTCCACGACGAGACCCACGACCGCATCTCCGTCGACCAGCAGCTCCGTCGCCGCCGTGTTGAACCAGGTTTCGATTCCGGCCGCGCCGAGCGCGGCTTGGTGGGCCGCGATGAGGCCCTTCCCGCCGTCTTCCACGCTCAGCACCAGGCCGCCCCAGAAGACCTGGCGGCCGTTGACGAGGTACGCCTGGCGGTGGAAGGCGAAGATGAACGGGACCCTGACACGCTCCGCGAGCCACTGGACGGCGTCCCGCGATCCGTCCACGACTGCCTTGACCACTGCGGGGTCGGACTGGCCCTGGCCCAGACGCATGATGTCGCCCGTGAAGTCTTCCGCCGTGTACGGGTCCATGTCGATGGTCTTGGCGGCCTCCGGCGTGACGTTCCGGACGATGGGGAGCAGGTCTTGCACTCCGCCGTGGACGGTGCGGTGTGCGCCTGCGGTGAAGAACCCGTTCCCGCCGACCCACTCGGGAGGGCACTTGTCGACGATCAGGACGCGCTTGCAGCCCGCGTCGCGCGCGGATAGCGCGGCGCAGCTCCCAGCGTGTCCAGATCCCACGACGACGCAGTCGAACGCGAGTTCTTGTGAGGCGGTGGACATATCGGTGATAGTTATTGATCGGCGTGCGTGGATTGAGGATAGTATATCAATTGTGTGAATAAGTGAGTCAAGCCCGAGGTGACTCCACGGACGGCGGGGCGTCGGGGGTCGGTCGTTTCGGTGGAATGGATTATGGCGCTCGAGTATGGGTGCAGATATACGTTGGTGTCTGGTCCTTACATACTAATCATAGCATAGTTCAGGTCGTGAATACGGTCCGGCGGGGAGGATGCTGCGCCCGGCGGGAGGCCACCGTGCGATCGATTCTCTCAGAGGCGGACGTCGGCGAACGTCACCTGGGCGAAGTTACCACTTTGATGGGTAGAACTTGCCCACACTCCTCAACACTTGCAGTGTCGCGGGGAGGTGTCTGCTCGCAAGCCCGGCGTGTGGTCGTAGGTGAGCCCGTCAACGGTGCGGCTGCTCAAGTGACTATGTAGTGCCATTCGAAGTTTCCAACTTACTAACATAAGCGCCTGCGTTTGGAGTTGGAGCTGATAGCACGTGGGCGGCCTCCCGGAATTCTTGAACCACAACCGCCATCGCATGTCTGGACCCGCTCTTGCTCCTCGTAAATCGCAAGTGAGGCCGTTGGCGCAGGTATCGGCGGGACCATATATCCTGTAATCAATATCCCAACCCAGGGCAAAAAAGGTCACGATGGTGGCTTTCATGAACCCTCTGTCATACTCTACGGTCCGGGCTGCCGAATGCGGGGTATACCTTTCGTGAAGGGGATGCGCTGGGATGAGCAATCGTACCGTGACGCATATCGCCCACTCATCCGCAATCCAGTCAAGCACCATCTGGCACACCAGGCTGCTCCAGATTGACCAAGAACAAACATGACCGACAACATGCGCCTTAACAAGATCTTTGACCTCACAGGTCGTATCGCCCTCGTTACTGGGGGCGGCACTGGCATTGGATGGCAGATCGCGCAAGGCCTTGCTGAGAACGGCGCAAAAGTCTACATCACCGGCCGTCGCAAAGAGACTCTGGAGAAGTCCTCGGCCTCATTCGCGGAACAGCACAAGGGCAATGGAGCAATCATCCCGTGAGTGTCGTTCTCATAGGCATCGGCTACCAATCATGAGCGTGAACTCTGCTGAACCCTAGTAACTATTGAAGGCTTGTCATGGACGTGACCAATCGTGCCAGCATCGCTGCTGCGCGGGACTCTATTAAAGACGCGGAGGGAAAGCTCCACATACTCGTCAACAAGTACGTTGCCTCCTCTCTATTCTTGAACAATGACGACTTACGACATATGCTTGGCACAGTGCCGGCCAGACTGGACCGGTCTCGTCATGGCTCGAAGACCCCAACTCGCCGCAACGGAAAGACCCAGAGACGCTCGGCCGCGCTCTCTTCGAGGGCGAATCGTTTGACGGCTGGGCGAGTCTGTACAGCATCAACACGTTCTCCGTATTCTTTGTGACAATGGCATTCCTCGGCCTCCTCGATAAGGGCACCAGCGATAACCCCGAGCACACATCCTGTGTCATTAACATCACGAGCGTCAGCGGCATCATGAAGCTCTCCCAGAACCACGTAAGTCGCTGTATACGGCACGTTCATGTACAGCAACTCATGACACGGCCACACCTTCATTTGACGCCTCACAGTTCGCGTACAACAGCGCGAAAGCTGCAGCGTCTCATTTGACGAAGATGATGGCCACCGAATTCGCGTTGAAGAAGGTCCCCGTGCGCGTGTGCGCCATCGCCCCAGGTGTTTGGGAGTCGGAGATGACCTACGGGAAGATCACAGACGACCTCGTGGATAAGGTGGGCAAGGGCATCGTGCCTGTGCCCACCAGGCGGTCTGGAAAGTGCGTACTGAGTTCACGATGCGTTCATTTGCACCCGCAGCCATGCTGATTAACACTGCCTGCGCAGGGCGGAGGAAATTGCAGGAACGGTCATCTACCTCGCATCGCCTGCCGGATGCTTCACCAACGGACAGGAGATCGCGGTCGACGGTGGCTTCCTCGCTGTCAACCCCTCCACAGCCTGAACAAAGCAGAAGCATGCGTTAGTGTTAGCGTACTGGATACATGAGGTGTTCGGCACTGGTATGGGAGGCCGAAGAATAAGTAAGGGAGGCCATACGATAAATTACGCCGTTCGAGCGGAGCTGTAGCTATGGGAGCCAGTGTGCGCGTCTTCGTCGTCGTCATTGGTATATGGACAGAAGGCGAATGTGTACTAGTAACGTAGCTAGGGATGCATGCGTGTAAGAGGAGTGATGATGCACAGCGGTCCGGTGTCGTGGCGGTCGTTATGAAGCAGCAGTCATGTCAATGTCGTGCAGGCTGCCTGTCGCAAGCCTAGCGGTGCGTAAGCGTGCTGCGTGCGCGCGAGAACGAGGGAGAGCAAGGTCGAGAAACAACGGGACAGAAAGAAAGAAAGGGAGAATCGTCAGTCATCCAAGCCAACATCGAAGCGACCAAACTCAAGGGAAGCGCGTCTTCTTCGCCTTGGCGTACCTCAGGTCCACTTCCCGGCCGTTCTCCCACACCTTGAGCATGACTCCGACCATCGTCAGCCACTGCAGCGAGTGCCAGTCCAGGCCGGCGCAGTCGCGGATGTAGAGCGCCGTTATCGCGGGATGCAGGTTCGTCGCACTCTGCAGTCGCACGCCGCTCAGCCGATTGAGCACGTCAACGAGTCCCTCCGCCGTCAGCTTGTCGCTCCGGATGAGGGCGAGTGCACGTATTCGACGCCCCGCGCCGCGGAGAGCATTGCACAGAAACGGATATGTTATGTGCGGGCCCTCGAGCGTGAGGGTGAGGTGCGGAGCGCCAGGGTATGGCAGTAGAGCTAGCAGCGACGCGAGGAACCGTTCGTCCAGCCATCCGTAGGCCATGTGGAGGTGGCTCAGCGCAGGAAGGCGAGGGAGGGCTTTCAGCACCATGCGCAGATGTGGGAACACTGAGTCGAGCGACTGGGTATTTCGCGGCGCGGGAGGTGCGATGAGGTACAGCGTCCGCAGGACGGGGAGGGAGAGGTGGGGTAGCGTATACGTGAGTGCAGGGGGAATGTCGGGACCGTCGACGTGCAGGGCGAGCTTCCGGAGTCGCGGTAAGTGGACGGCTCGAGAGAAGGACGCGGAGAGCGCGTAGCGGGACGCCGCGTCGCCCCGCCAGGGGAACGAGAGACGGAGCTCCTCCAGCGCGGCGGATACCTGCAGCATGTACAGCACCTCCGACGCCGCCTGGGCGCCGCGCGTAAATCCATGATGGGTGTAGTCGAGATACGTCAGGTTCTGGAAGAGCGACGGTGCCCACGCTAAGCGGATGCCTTGTATCGTCGCGCGACGCAGACGGGGTGCGTACCCATTGAAGAGCAGGTACTCCTTCGTGTCGTCGTTCTCCGGGTACACGAGCGTCAGCTCCCGGAGCGCAGGAGCTTCGATCGTAGACGAGTGCCCACAGCACCCGGACAACGCAGCGTTCCATAGAAACGGCGCATAGCCCACGAAGCGGACCTCGAGCGAGCGCCACCGGTGGATGTAGGGCAGGACGACGTGCATGCACAGCTGGACGTAGTTGTAGTACGCGAGGTGGGACATCGCCACGTACGGCGTGAGCTGGATGTCAAGCGGGCAGGCCTTCGCGCGGTGTATGCGCTGGCCCCACATCGCGAGCCCACCCTCCCGGAAGGCGACCCGCCGCCAGAGTGCGGGCGTGTGGAGCGCGATGTAGCGCCAGGCTCTGCAGACGTGGGAGACGATGACGGGAAACATGGTGTCCTCCTCTGCGCCGAGCACGAATATATGTGCGAGGACCTCGGTCGGGAGCTGCGTGATTCGATGCGCGCGGCGTGCGACAGGCGCGCGGGGGTGGGCTTGCGTGGCATTGACATGGCGATGGCGGGTGGAATGCGCCGCAGGCTTGCGGTCGTCGTCGGTGCGGTCGCGACGATGTTTGGGCTCTACGACGTCAGGGAAGGTATCATGAGCCCGATCGGGAGACACGCCGTGCGCGCCGGCGTGAGGAAGGATTGGGAAACACCGTGTACTCACTGTATTGAGGTTCTCTTCTCCTGCATGATGAGAGGGAGGGGTCAATCGCTCGACTGAATTAGAGCGGCGCGCTAGACAGCGGGCTGTCGGGACTCACTCTGTGGCATAGAACGCCTTCACCGCGTCGAGGATCGAGCGCGGGAAGGCAGCGGGCTCGTGCTGGCGCGACCGCTTGAAGGGAAAGGGCATGCTCTGGAACCCTCGCTGCGCGTTCGCACTCGCGCGATGGAGGGGAAAAGTTGATCGCGCCGCGCGCCCGCGAGAGGGCGGAGCATGATGTATTTATGTGGGCCGCGCAGGACCGGGGGCGGAGGGAGACAGGGAGACGAAGACGTACGGGTGGCAGTGTGAGGCTGATGCCGGGGCTGGGAAAGGCTGAGTACTGAGGAGGGATCGAGGACGAAATGGAGAAAAAGGAGCGGGCCATTTGCAGCGCACTTCCCGCCGGAGACAAAGGTAAGAGACGGCTACCATCCGACAGGGCGACCGGCACAGGAACCGTAGAATGGAGAAGCGGCCCAGTGGGAACTACAATAAGATCGAAGTCGGCTCAATGCGTCCTCCTGGGCTCAGCTGCCCTCCCCCGCTCGTCCTCTGCGGGCGCCCTCGGCGCGCACTCGTAGCGGCGGGTATCGATCCCATCCGAATCAACTCCTGCGGCTCGCGCTTTCTTACTCGGTCTCTTTCCACGCCCACCCTTGGACAAAACATACCAATCTCGTCCCATCCTAGGGTTAGGGCCCCGGCCCAGACGCCACTCGCCTAGGCGGTGTACGGCATTCTCGTCCTGCGGGAGACCGATAAGGCCCAAAGCTCTCAGCGGAGTAGGTCTTGCACAGGATGGCTTTACATGGGCGCTCCGAACCCAAACGCTCTGTCCCGTAGGCTCACCATCTGAGTGCGCACTACCCTGCCAGTAGCTGCACGACTCCTGTCTGTCTGCTAGAACCTCGGCCGGACCGATGTGGAGACGGCTAGTTGCATTCCTTGTGCATGCAGTGACAAGTCGCAAGATATGCTGTGTCAAGCCACCTCAGCTGAGCTGGCCATCTGTCGTATCGGAGGCTATGAACCCGGCTAGTCCGCTAGGAGACCTAGAAATGCAAGTGTCAGCCCATCGAGACTCGCATGACATCATGAGCAATACTCTTATAGAGCGCTCACAAGGTGGGTCGTTCCCTTGAACTCACTGAAGCTTCGGTGTTCGGACTTGTGACGTCGCTAGTGTGCGTGCTTCGTACTTTGCTGGCCGTTCAAAGCCCGCGACAATGAAAGGCACCGACCGACGGGTTACCCACAATAAGCCCACCACCCCATCCGCAAACGGCAGTCTTCGCCGGCGGTATCGCAACGTGGTCGAACAGCTCACGCGGCTGTCCGCCCTCAAACTCGGGTCAGGGCATTCTTGCGCATTCCAACTGCATGTGGGACACACATCCAATTAATCGCACGTCTGGAAATGCACTCACCGAGGAGCACCCAGTGTGAGATACAAGTCACGTCAGAATGCTTGAACAACACGGTCTGGAGCAGTCGTGGCAGCAATGGCGGAGAAACTATTCGGCTCTGCGCGGTGACAATGTCAGCAATAGGCGTAAGGACAAGCTGAGAGTGACGGATGCGACAAGACCGTTCCCAAAGACCTGTGTGATATCTCGAAGAGAAGGCGTCTCGCACAACAGATGTAGTATATTATCTCTTCACATTGGTGACGACACATTCGCGACTTCGCTACACCATGCCCGCCAAGAGTCGCACAAATCTCTCCGGCTCTTCCCAGTGAATCTAAAGGATGGTTAGCACAAAGTGCCTCTATATAGCACTCCATAAACTCACGAAGTGGTTCGCTCCCTCGAGCTTGTGGAACTGTATAGCCCTCCGCTTGGCAGGATCCGCGTTCTGCAAGCCGTGATATACTACCGTTGCCGCCCACGCACACTCCCCCAACGTCATATCGCACCAAATGAGGTGTACGCGAAGCTTCGGCCAGACCTTCTTCATCACGCCAGTCCCGTCGTCAAACCGGCAATCGTAGAAGGCGTGCACAAGGTTTTCGTGCAGTATGTCGACGCCAACGGCCCATAACGTATGCTGGAATTCCCCTAAGATAGAGGGGTACGTGATACTGTCGAGTTCTTCCGGTGTCATCTTCGATGTGGTCGGCAAGTACTTAGAATCCACATCCATCGACATCTGGTGCAGGGGTTGCCTAGGGGGTTCGTAGGTTGGTAGTGGGTCTATGCGGTCGGGGATAGAGTAGGGTGGGTAGTACGACCCGACTGCAACAGAGAATTGTGCCATCTGTGCGTTTATCGGCGCGGAAGGATCGACACGGAGGTTGGAGAGACCAGAGGGGAGCTTTTTTCCAATGATGGAGGAGCTAGGATCTGTTGGAATGGTCAATACTATGCTGTACAAGAAGCCGTACAACGCGCACCGAACATGATGAAACTCCGTAGGTACGCCTCGAGTAACGTGCGCGTCCGTTCCGGAAGTTGATGTGCGTACGCCAGCATGGAAATGGTAGGCAGGTTCCCACCCGACCAGGACAAGAGAGAAAGACCCCCGACACGCGCGTTGCCATCCGGTCGCTCGCGAATAGGAGGGATACCCTCCGTATCGATGAACCAACGAATGAAAGCGGCGATGTCCATGCCACGCTTGGCGACTGCGAGTGCTTGCACAGCGCGATCAGGGCTGCGTAATTCGTCCAGGTCGTCCTTACAGTATGGTGTCGACCCTGGATAACCGCGTACGTTGACTAGAACGAGACGCAGATTATGCTCGGCCGCGAAGGGTATCATCGGCCGATAGACAGCTATGATAGGTGAAATCAGCACGACCGCATCCAGCCGGACATGACTGCTGAGTTGTACTGACCGCTGTGAACGCAAGTTCCGTGAACGAGCACGAGAGTGACATAGTCTGCAGACCCCGCGGGAGCCCCGCTGTCCTCGTAGTACAAAACAGAGCCTTTGTCGTCGACGGGAGCCGTAGGCATTGCGGTCGGAAATGTACGCTCTCAGCAACACACAAAGACTGGTTATATAGCACACTCATCCAAGGATTGAATTCATGTGGTGGAAGTTTCTACCCGAAGACAGCGCACGCATAGCAGCCGTTCTGGTCACAGGAACTCCGGGTGCGCGAATCGGAATGGCCTGAGGTAATGACTCTGCCAAATTTGTGGCTAGTGATGACTGTGCGTGTGCCCAAAAGAATGGATCAAAAATACACGGACGTACTCACGGTGCGTGGTTCGCGATGTTCTCCAAGGAGCAGGACTCCGCTCGTCATAATGCTGAGCACCACTCAGCAGCGCTCGCTGATTTTGCGGCCTGCACGACCCAGTGCAACATGGCTTTTGGTCATGTGGAAGGTCTAGTCCATTGATTAGAGCCAAACTTCACAGAGATTGGAGTTTGGACACTGTTTAAACGTTCTAAGCCGACCAGAGAAGTGAGGGAGCCTGTGAGATGGCAGCGCGAGTGCAAGGAGGCGGGGCGTCTACGTTGCGAATTCGGTCGCTTAGGCGCTCAGATGTTGGTTTGCCACGTGGGGTGAATCCTAACACCGGATTGGACCGTTGCAAGAACAGAATAATCTGCGTCGTTCTCGCATCTCGAGTCCTTGGGAACACTCGCTCGTAGGGGCCCTCCTCTGGCTCATCTACTGCATACAGAGGCTCCCAAGCAGCTTGTCGCCACGGCAATCTCAGATGCGGTGGGCGAGATCCTCCCAGACCAGGGCAAGATACTTGCTTTCATTCACCGCGCATAACAGTAACGTCCTAGTCATACTTCCTATGAAATTCATCAAAGGTTCGTCGTGACATGTCGATGGTACAGCGCTGAGGGAGAGTAATTCAACCCATCCTGGAACGCTTAGTGGCGACTCAACCCGACCTCAGCAGCTGAGGCTGAACAAGCTGTCAGCCTTCGACACCTGGGCCTGTCAGCCTCGCAGACAATATACACGACGAACTGCTTCGACATGGTTCTCTCTTCCTTCATCGCTCTTGAACAGTGCTACCGCAACCATATCCCCACTCCTTACTCTACACGCTCTTTAATATGCCTACGCTCTTTCAACAGCTCAGAACTCTTCGCGAATCCCGCATAGAACAATACCCTTGGGGCCCACACGGCCCATACATTGCTCCGCCTTGGGCAGCCGCTCGTCTTGGGAAGAGGGTCTTTGCTTCCAAGGCCGAGTACCGCAAGCTCGTCCTCAAGGACTACAAGCCTTTTGGCCGGCACCACCCAGCAGCTGTCGCGGCGCGCATCGCCACACGAGAGGCCACAGCTGCCATGGATGTTGACAGTTGGAATGAAGGAGATTCCTACTCGTTGATCGACGACCAGCATCTACGGTGTCTCAAGCGCCGAACCTGTGGTGATGTAGACCTCCGCATGGGACACGCTATCCGGCGTTGCGTTCGGACTTCCGAGGAGGAAATCGAGGTAAGTGTGCAGTGTTTCTATGAGTGCTTATCTGAAGACCATCGTCGACCAGATCCTCTCGGACATTGCAGCTTTCATGTCCTTCAGGTCCCTGGACGATGATCGAGAGGAGACCCACTCAGCAACATACAGTCAGAGTGCGTAGAATATACCATTTTCCAATTGGCAAGTGTCTGAAATAGCACAGCTTCAGTCGACTGCGATATCGTGGCAGTCAAGGACGAACCCACCGAGGGCGTGATCCCGGCTCTCGTTTCAGGTGCAGAAGGCCATTTGTTCATTAAGCAAGAAGATGAGCAGCAGCTACTGTGGTCCACGCAATCGTCGGCGTACATCCACGAGCAATCCTTTGTCGAAGATGTTGTCGTCACCCTGGACACTCCCGCCACAATGGAGTCTCAATTCGTTCAAGAAGTGCTCAGGGAGGCAACCCATCAGATCATCTTAAGCGATGTCAAGGTCGAACCCTCACCCTCCGTCGAGATCACTTACGCATTGAAAGAAACCGTGGTAGAGCCTGTTCTCGCGACTCCACGAGACGAGGTCACCATGTCGATGTCAGTAGATCTCATTCCGCCTACTGCTTGCGCATGGGCCGACGAGTTCGTCGGTGCCGAGCATCAAGTCGCCGTTGTCGGACCGAGCTCTCGGCCGCAGGTCAAGCTCGAGCAGGAAGACGTCAACATTCCTCCTGCTATCGTAGCTGCAGCCCAAGCTCTAGGCCACACGCAACTCTGCGTCCGTTCTGACCATTCTGACCTCTTCCTTCCTCCTCTGCTCATAGAGGAGGACGTCGACATGGCCCAGCCTCAAGCACCTGCTGACGTTGCCCCGTGCCTCGACGTCAAAGAAGAAGAGCCTGACAACATATACTTCGACGACTTGTTGTTGGCCGTTGCACTACGTGGAGGCTCCATTCAACCTTCCGCTTCCCTGCCTACCGACCTCCTGCTGACTGCCCCCGTTTCCCCGGCCGAAGAGGACATCAATATGGAAGTACCAGTCGCACTGCAGGAGCCTACGCTAGTCGTCGCATCTGTCGAGCCAACGCTCCCTGTCGCTTACGATGCCCTAGCTGCGCCATTGGAGTTCTGCATCAAGGCTGAACCCGAGGACGACGCCGCCAATTTCCTGGGTGCGTCGGAGGTTCCTTCGGGAGCGCTTCTAGTCAAGGAAGAGCCCGTCGAATGCGCGGTTCCCTGCCTTCCGTCCGTCGCCGAGCTCCCTCCTCAGCCTGAAGAGGAGCCTGCATCCACCGTCATCCAGCTCAAGAACGACTTAGCCCCTGTCCCGTTCTCGCCTCAAGAACATATCTCCTCTGAACCCTTCCAGGGTGATCTCGACTTCACGTCCTCACTTCGCCTCGAGGAAGACTCCACTCTGGTCTGTGGGCAGCTGCATGAAGCAGCGGTACCTGAAGATGAAACGCCAATTCCTTCGGAGGTCGCGGTGCCGTTCTCGGCTTCAGATGCGTTGGAAGACTCCGTCGCGTCTGACGGACCTGGCGAACTTTCGCTCTCAGAGGAAGACCCCATCGACCATGGGACAACCGAAATCCAGGTCACGATCACCGACCCGGACGCTCCAGCCTGCTCTCCATCCCTCCACAGTATCCATCAACCTCGAGATGTCGACCTCGAGGACGAAGACGCTGTGCGAGTTTGCGAGGAGAGCGAGCCGAACGAGTATTCTCAGGTTGACCTAGAGTGTCCTACGGTTACGGAAGAGGATTCCCCTGTGAACGTGAATGTCTCCGTCGAGGAGGACGTTGAGACGTGCTTGGCAGAGGATGAATTGCCGTCCATGGGCCCAGTGCATTCCTGCTTCGAGATATCCGGATTGGAGACGGCCGTTACAGAGGACGACAGTCGGATGCCTGGTGGCTGGATCCCAGTTCCCGAGGGCCACGCGCCTGAATCTGGTGCATATACCCTGTCCTATCGCCGTCTGGGTTCCGTCGTCGTCGGGTGGTCGCGACGTTTGGTGAAGACTCTGGCCGACGTCGGTCACGCCATCATTTTGGAGGACAGCGCGCCTACCGAGCCGTTCCCCGCTATGGTCGGCGCGGATCCCTCGGACACAAGCGAAGTTCTTGCATCGGGTACTGAAGAGCCCTCCCCGGCCCTCACCTTGTCGTCTTCCGTTGTTGCCGTTCTTGAAGAATTCGCCTGTGCACCACCTCCCCCTTCGTGGCGCGATGGCATCGAAGCAAGCTTGTTGCCGCTATCTAGTCCACCTTCGGTTGAATGCCTTGCTTGCGAACAACCGTCCGAACAGCCCCAGCCTGGAAGCCCGGAGTTTGCGTCCAACTTCGCACAAGCTTCCTTCCCCGGGTTTATGTGCGGGCCGCCCCTTCTTTCTATGCCCACTCGTGCGTCGCTTGATGCGATCGTCGAGGTAAGTTCGACCAACTACTCTATCCCCTTCATCTCTGACGCGAGGTAGCATCATCTCGGCGCCGAGTCCGAGGTACCCTCGGACGCGCAGGATGAGGCACTCACAGCGCCACTCTTACAACCCAATGCCTGCATGCAATCCCTCGGGTTTATACAGTGTGCTACCCCATTCGTTACGGCGCTCGACTTCTTCGACAATCCCAACGTTTTGGCGCCCGAGAGCCAATATGAAGAGGAATGTCCTTCTGATTCGGATATGACCTGTGTCTCGTCGGAGAGGGACAAAGACATAGTTCACAAGGTGAGCTCTCTGAAACCTGCGATACAGTTGACCGGAGATTGATTGTCCTCAGGTCATTGACGAGCCGGGAGTACAACAGTCACCAGCGACCCACCGCTGCGACGTCCAGGAAAGCGTCATTCGTGATGTACATCAACCGCATGCAGCACACCCGCTGCGCATCACGTTTGAAGACGTATGGGAAAGCGCAAGATCCCAGTTATACACCGAGGAAGCCATCGCAGAGCGTGCGACTCAGCGGGCAGCTCAGCGGCAGTCTCAAATCGCCCAAGCGTTTGTCGATAAGGTCATCGCCGACATCCGCCGCGAGCGAGTACCTGAGCCAGAACCAGAGCCACAGCATGTGTCCGAACAACTCGACCCCATGCAGGAGTACATGCTATCCGTGGAAGGGATCTACGGGGAGGTTGACGATCTCCTCGAACTCTACGCACCCCCAGAGAAGCCTTCCAGGTCTGCGCGCACTCTCTTCGACGAAGCCCCCGAGCTCGCAGTTGCGGAGGAAGATTCCGAGTCGGAGGAGTATTGGCGAACTCGCGCTACGATCGACATGTCCGCCCCTGGACCGTTCTCAGATAGGCTTGTGAAGGAGGCGCGCGAGTCGTTCTGGCGGAACTGGACCCGTCCAAGCGTCGAGGACCTTGCTGCTGTGTTCAAGCCCAGCGAGGCGCCTCTACCTGGTCCTATCATCTCATTAAAACCAATAAAGAACGCTCCCGTCGCCCCCGCCCCTGAGCCCAGCCCCGTGGACCACTATCGAGAGAGCCTCGTAAATGCAGCGCGCGACCAATTTTGGTGGTACTGGAGCTGTCCGAGCGATGCGGACCTTGCTGCCGAGTTCGTGCCCAGGGACGAGGGATATGTTCCTGCTCCCATAATTCCCATTGTTTACAATTTCAGTCCTGTCAAGGTGAGTACATTCTCGGTGCGAACATGCAGAGTTACTGAGATGCCGTGACCCAGCCGCTTCGGATCGTCAAGAAGAACAAAGCGCCAGCCCCTTCCAACTAAGGTGGTGCATGTCTCAGACCTCGAACGACTCCCCCTCGCCGCCATCTGGAATCAAGAACCTCCGCATATTCCCTCTTCTTCACTGCCACCTCTTTCCCACCATCTACCAACAATTTCAGTCCTGCGTTATCCAGAGCCTCAATATCCCTGCACTTGCTCTCAACTTGCTATCGAACTCCCCTATATCCTTCACCGTCGACGAGTTCACGGTCCGATATCAGACCCTCCGGATCCAATCTGACATCGCCCAGCGCTTCCGACGATACCGCCATTTCCTCTTTCAACGTCGACATACCACACCTGCTGGACTGCTGCTCACAGTCCGTACGGTAGGGCACGCTCGACAAACCCGATCAGCCTACCATCCTGGAATACACTCGATGCCGACATCCCAATCTCTTTGGCCTCCGACTGGGCCTCGTGGGAATCGACCACAATCTCGAGCAGTAGATTCCGCACCCAACGGCAACCACTGGCTCGACCGTCCACAATGCTCGGATCCGCATTGTGATCGTTCGTGACTAGCAGGTACCGACCCGCCTCCCCTCGCCACCACATGCTCGACGTCCCGGCCGTCTTTGTGCCCGACCTGCACTACGACTGTCGACGACGTTCGACACTCCCGCCTCCATGAGCAACAGCGGTTGTGGCGACCGCTCTGAAGCCTCCGCGCTTCGTCCACTCCTTCTAGCCCGGCTATACTGAGGGCACTTCTGTGACTCTCCAACCTCCACTCGTTTGACATGCCACTCCCTACACTCATCCAAGTCACTCATTCATACCGACGCTCCTTACATTCCACACTCCTTTCACCCTTCCGCTCCTTGGATTCCGTATGCACACATCTATTTATAGGTAAGCCACGACCCTCGGCGCGATTGGGCGGCGCTGACGGCGACGATTCGCAGATGTAGTTCGATTCGCATGTCCCTGTGCGAGTTTCTTAGGTCGCGTTCCTTCAAGACGTGCTAGCTACGCATAGCACTAGGCGCGCTAGGCCTGTATCTCTCTGTTCATTTCTCAGCTCTCCCGACAACACAAGATCGTTCGGAGAAGCTGAGCTTCGAACATCCATTGTTCATCTACCCTGATGTTCATCTGGTGAGCTCCCAACGGCGCGTGCTGTCGCACGAAGTGCAAAGCTAACGCACGTTCAGTAAGCCTGGAAGATATACGAATGCACACGTATGTTCTCTCCAGGCGTGGATAGATGTCACTTCTGCCGTCCCTACCGGCGTTCCACGTGAGCTCGGACGGCAGCTCCTTGTTCATCTGCATTCGGTGAGCCACTTCACATCATCTACCACATCATACGCCGCTCACCGACATCAAGTTGCTCCCGCAGGACACACGAGTGCACGCGTGCTGTCCTTCGGTCTTATCCGATGCACAACCAGGCGTTTTCCCTGTGCACGGGGAATAATATCCTGGTATACTCTCAGGCGGATCCTCATGACGACGGCCATTCGTCAAAAGGAGCCGCAGCGACTCAGCGGCCGCTATAGGTTAACTTCCTCCTCTAGAAAGTTAGATTTCAAATGCTGACACATGATACGAACAGGTGGTCGCTGCCGTTGCTACTGATGAATTGTTTCCGCTGTGCGGAGCCGACACTACCTGCTGTGCTGTCTGACCTGGCTTTCTATGGTGCTGGCGCCGATTCTCAAAAACGCTGAGCTACGTCTGGGACTTGGCAGACACGAACTATGCGGCTTTTGCTCTCCTCTGCGCTGCTCTCCTCTGCTCTATGATTGTAACATCGCTGTCCGTCCTCAACTGTTCCCGACACTCCGAGTCGCTCGCTTCACTCTGTCTGCACTTCTTCGTTGCTGTGCTATCTGCCCAGTTCTTCGTTCTCGCCCTCTTTCTGTCTGGTCTGTTCTCTGCGCACTAAAGCTAGTCTTTGCAATCGATTCCAACCCTACCTCGTCAGGCAAACCCTCACATTCTTCGCACTAGGTACGTGCTATGCCCAATCTAACCATATGTGAGATGCTAAACCTAGACCAGCTTTTCAGCAATGAGTACTTACCTGCAAACGACAAGACTGCTCTCGCTCCGGCAGTGATGAGCATACTTGTTTTGTCGCGATGGGTTATTGTCGTCAGTAGACTTTCCGCATACTCCTGGATCTTTGAGAGAATGGGACTGTCGGGCGGATGGCAGAGTCGCATTAGTATCATGTAGGCCGCTCCAGAATGAATAGATGACATCGATCGATAGCAGTGAGAAGTAGTTGAGCCGTACATTCTCGATCCGAGACACGCAGCATCGAGCTGGTGTAGTACGTACAAGGCGCTCATTGTGTCGGGTCGGTCAACGCATCAAGCGCCGGTCATGCCGTGCTTGGTTCGAGCGCCACAACGCCCCTAAGGCACTGCAGCCACTCCACTGCCAGTGCGCATACAGCCTGCGTACGTCTCCCTCCACCACTGCCATTTTTTGAGGAAACTGAGGCGCATAAGTATCTGATTCGACGTTGAATGGTAGACCCATGGCGTCCTTCTTTCTCCCCGCCGCTCCTGGGAAACCTATCCAAGATACAAGCTCGCTTGATGCAAAGGAGAGCAGTACCGTCACGTTTGAATGGACACTGCGAGGACTGAAAAATCTGTTTGAGAGTAGGTTAGTAGATGTGCTCAACCAACCCACGTAACCCCACAGCCTGATATATATTCGCAGTAAGGGGGACGCCAAGTCCAAGGTAACTAAATCCCCAAAGTTCGGAGACGGTCGATGGCAAGTGAGTATTAAGCTCGGATTGCTTGCACTGCAGTGATCAAGGCCTGAGCATATCTGTGCAGATCATGTTCTATGCGAACTCGGGGATCATTGGAACCGAGGGCCAAACCTTTGTCAGCTTATATCTGGGCTGTGAGGTCGGTGGCACACCGGAGATCTCGTGCTATACCTCGTATTCACCGTTCACCCAGCCAACGATCGCAGAAAAAGAGAGCGGTGTCAATGGAAAGTAAGCTATACTTGGAGTATAGGAGGTAACATGAGATGGCCTCTAACGGCATTCTTAGATGGGAACGCCAAGGTCGTTTCAACTTCAGCTTCGAGATACGCAGGTGAGTATCGCAAATATCTGCTCATATACAATGTTTACAACCGGGAACAGCCTGAGCAGGATAGTACAATTCAATATGAAGGAGGCGCACGAACACAGCTTCTATTACCCTGGGGTAGGCAAAGACACTGTCAGGTCTGACACAGTACCGGAAGTAAGTACTCATCGGCTCTGAATAGGCGCAGAACTGGGGATGGGCCCAGTTTGCTCGCAGAGATGCAATTATGCAGCATACAACCATAAGACAGAACGATGCCTTGATCATTATCTGTTCCTTGACGTCGATTCCTGCACCCCCTACACCGGTCGCTCCTATTCCTCGCCACCCGGTCCCTAGAGATCTTCTGGATACCATTGGGTCTTTGCTCGATGAGTAAGTCATCTGCAATCATCCGTCGCGGACACTCTCACTCCTGTTACAGCCCCGTATACTCTGATGTCGAGTTCATCTTGCCCCAACGGAGAAAGACGGAGGCCCGGAAAATATACGCTTCGAGGAAGCTGCTGCGCAGGGTAGAATATTTCGACGATAGTAAGGCGTAGACCGCTCTAACCAGCCTGTCTCCTCTCTAACTCCCTGCATAGTGTTCAACTCAGGTTTCGCAGAAGGGTCGTCGTATGCCAATGGAGGTCTGGACTTTGGGGGTGAAGTCGACCTTGGCCCACCTGATGACGCCAGCGTCTCCGACATGACTGCATATGTGCCGCATTTCGACGACTCCGATTTCGAAGACGACGATGACACCCCAATGCTCGATAATGACCACGAGCCTGGGACCGAGCTAGATCAGCGACGGGCTGAGCAAATTTCTGAGCCAATGGCAACCGATGAACCAGTACCCCAGGCTATACGCGAGGAAGAAGCCAGTGCGGGCAAGAGGCGTGCAGTAAGTGATGACGGCCTTTCAGAAGGTGATCAAGAGGACAAGCCGAGCGACGGCGATGCCATGCAGAGCCAAAGGAACATACGACCGAAGCTTTCACATCCGTCATCCCCGAGGAGCCGAGACACGACACTAGAGACAGAGGAAGCCGCTGTCCCTTCAGCACTGAGGCGAACGGCCTCCGTCCGCGCGTCTGATCCTGCGCCTGAGGTGCCCGGCCCCAAAAAGGTGTGCGTTGTCGTGAGAGACGTAGCGTATACGACATACCGCGCAGTCCTCTACTATGTGAGCTCAGACGTGACGTGATATTCATTCGAGCAGCCTGCTCAAGCGGACGTCAGCTTTACACAGACATGATCGTGTTCGCCCCGCTTTCTTCCACCTTTCTCACGATCTCTTCATCGACATCTGCTCCACCCGGGACGTCCGTAGTCTCGACGCCATCTGCAGTTCCGCTTGACAGCCAGTCGCCGTTCGGGTTACCTGGAGCTGGCTCGCGGGCAAACCAACAGCAGCCCTCGGAGACGGCCGCCTCGTCGTCATCTACGCTTGTTGGCCCGAAAACACGCAAAGACTGGGTTGCGGAGTGGATGCGTAACAACCCTGGACGGCCACAGCCACCCTCGGCGAAGTCGGTGTATCGGTTGGCAGACAGTAAGCGGCGTCGCCCTCCTTTAAGACTTCTCGGTAGTTTGACTGATGGGGCTGGCAGGGCTGGGACTACAAGAGCTAAAGGAACGCGCCTTTCAGCATATAGAGAAATCTCTCACGATCGAGAACGTTACATATGAAGCATTCTCCGCGTTCACGGCCGCGTTCGAGGACGTTCGTAAAGTGAGCATACCCCTTGCCGATGATACGCTCTTGCATGATTCAAGGTTGACCGCCGTTACCAGGTGGAGGTCAAATTCATGTGTGACCACTGGCTGGCCGTGCGCAAGGGCTCGCTCACGAACATCGGACAACAGCTTCGCCTTGGAAAGCTACCGGGTTTCGAGGAAGGTGAGACTGACAGCCCGAGTTACACTCCTGCGCATTGCTCATCCACATCCAGTGTGGCCTTTGATTGTACAAAATCTCATCGTGGACGACAAGAGAGGAGAGCAAGACACATCTCGCACTTGATGTGCATTTGTATCGGGGAGCCCGTGATGTGTACGATATTGCTTGTGCTGTACCATGGAATGCTGTGTCAACTTGTCTCTTTAGACCCTCATCCACCATTCGCCCGGTCTTTCAGGCTTGGGCTTGTGTAAACATGGAATGATACAAGTTCAGCCCACACGTGAAAGATAGTATCAATCCAAGCTCTACATGCCATGGAACCAAAGCAGAATCATGACCAGATCCACAAAAAAGTACGAGTATGCCCTCCATGACGCCGACAGTGATATGAGGGGTGCACGAGTCAGCCCATCGCTCAGTCGACACTTGTGAGGCTGCCTGCCGAAGTAACGTCCGTCGCATCCGTCACGTCCGTTACGTCCGTGTCAGCGACACTCTCGCCATCTGCGTCCACCTCTCTGTCGACGTCGACGTCCCTGCTCCCGTAGCCAGCGCCTGATGCAGTCCGGACGTGGCCACCCGCAGCCGCGCCGACGAACCCGATGCCTCTGCTGTCCCACGAGGGCGTCCGCGGGCTCATGCTCGGGCCGAAACCTTGGTGGGCGAAGAAGAAAGGGCAGCGTTGAGTGTGCAGCTCAGACGTTCAGGACTGGTGCGACGAATCACCGTTCATGTACGCCCCGAACGGGCGGGTGGGTGTGGGCGTCGACGCGCGCGGACTTGAGATCGACGGCGTTCGATTCGGTAGTCGAGGGATGGGTGCTGCGGGGGTCTGGGGCAAGGCTGAGGCGGTACCTCCCGTCCAATGGGGCTTGTGTTCGTGATTGTGGTGGTCATGATCGTCGTGGTCGTGGTCGTGTTCACGGTCGTGTTCATGGTGTGCATGTCCGTTTCCACTTTGGGATGCATGATCATGGCCGTGGTGATTTTCGTGGTGCGCGTCGTGGGAATGAGAATGCGAAGCGTGCGGCGTCTCAAAGGGTTGTTCATCTTGCAGTTGTGAGGACCCGTTCTCCACGCCGTGCACATGTGTACGCTGCTCTCCCTCAGACCCAGGCTGTCCGTAGTAGGAAGAAGAGTTTTGATATGCAGAGCCATTGTCATGAACGTAATGACCGCCGTATGACTGCTCGCGTTCCCACTCTTCTTCTTCCCATCGTATCCTCTCCTCCATCTCCTCTGGAGTCTCCGCAGCGCCGGGGAGATCCGCCGGCACGAATAGTTGCTGCTCCTCATACTCTTCTTCGTCCTGCGCGAGCTCCGGAGGTATCGCGCCGGGCTCGCGATCCGCCGGCAACGGAGGTATGCGATGAAGTAGCCCGAAGCTGTCGTCGGGCGCGTTATTCTCAAGCAACACTAAATGACAGCGAGGGGAGAAACGTACCCAAAGACGCAACCAAGGAGACCTTCGCCGCCCCAGTGGCGGTTCGGTATCAGGACGACCTCGCGGATGGTGCTGAGCAATCATTCGCATAAGGTGAGCATTGGACAAGGGGGAGAAAGTGCGGCAAAGTGTACGTACTCGAAGTCGTAAGAATAAACATACACGCGTAGTGGCTTGTCGATATGCTATCAAGCGTGTAAGACACCCCACGCGGTGACGGCGGACATGAAAGGCACGCACCGCTTCGACAACCTCGTAGAAGTCGCCCTCTGCACTTAGAACGCCCCCAGACCAGCCGATGATCCAGTCCCCATATGGTACAAGCCCCGCACTTTCTGCAGGGCTCCCCTCCAACACGTCCAGAACGTGCCAAACATTGTCCATCGCGAATTCGGGCTCGCACATTCGCATACTAAGACCGAGTAGGGAGGGTTTTCGCTCAGCTTCGGGCTCTTGGGGGTCTGGTATATTCGTATGTGGCGAGGACCAGTCCCGAGAGGGCACTATAGGTACCACTGCGCAGAATGAGCTTGTTAGGCATTGAACCAACAATAGACACTGCCCTTGACGTACCGCGGGTAGCCTGGCTCTTGCTGTTCCAGACCAGGAGATTGAGGGTCCTCCCTTCATGGCTCTCGACTATCCTCTCTAATTCCGACGCGTCAATGGTATTGTGGGACGCGAGAGAGTCGCCCTTGTATCCAACGACGAAGTCGAAATACGGTTCGATGTTAGTTTGAGACGCAGGTGAAGACGGGGTGACACGGAGGACATGAAGGGCGCGAGGCGGGATTTGTGACGCAGTAGACTGCCCCGCTCCCATTCCGGATCGTTATATGCGTGAAGTGTGTCGCACAGTCCCCAGATGTGTAGTTGGAGCTTTGTAAGGCCCCGGAGAGTGTCAAAGCACAGTAGTTCGGGAAGAGGATGGGATTTGTGCGTTTGGGCTAGGTTCAGTGGCAGACCACGTCTATTCAAGCGCCCATAGCCCGCGGACCGTGAGCAGTGCACGTCTAAATCAGGAAGGTATACAAGAACGAAGACCCCGGGGCTCGTTTCACTGTTCAAAAAGCGTCTTGAACCGTTCCCATCTACTAGTATCTGGAAGTAGTAGGCGTCCTCGGTAAAATACGGCTTCTGCTAGCATGAATATGGTATACATATTTCAAACTCCACATAGCTAGGTGCATCGGCCATGCCTAGATCGGAGAAACAAACACGCGAGGCTACTGGCATCTCCAACCAACAGCGCTGATTTCTCAAGTAAAATAGTGAGAAAGCAAGTACGCACGGGCAGGCGTAACTGACACATACCATAGGGAGGTTTCCGCTTTCTCCTACTTGCTCAATGACTAAGGAAGTGATCTAACGGCTGGATTCACTAAGTCCATGCTCGCCATGAATGATCCTAGAACACATAGCCGTTCATAGCCGTCGATTGCGCGAATGAAGCCTTGACGGCTATGCTTGGAACGTGACATGCATTTATACTTGCATGGGCTACGGTGTAACATCCGAAATGTTTCTTGGTCAGGAAATCCCGCAAAGGTGCGTCTGATGTCGTAGCCACGGCACCGCGGGCGCAGCCCCTGCATCATCTGAACCATGTTCAATGATCTTCAGCCCCACCCTCATAGAAGAACGTTCCAAATTCTTTCTCATCAATGAACTCTTCGCGCACCTCTGACCATCTGCATCCATCGCATTACTCGCTTCAAGTACAGTTCTGCCGTAGTGAGACCACTATGGTTCCGAGCATCACCCGGGACTGTGGGAGGGCGTCTGACAATGAGGTCAGGAGGCCCGAGTTCCCTTCGGCAAGGCATTCGGAGCCGCAATTTATGTGTGAGGCACCGAGAACAACGGGTCCCAGTTCGGAAGGGTTAGAGTTCCACCGTCTACTTGCAGCTTTCTAGGGTGATATTTGATGTGAACATCCGTCGCTATCAGGCCGACGTACGGAGTGCGCGGGTGTGCAGCCCAGTGATGGGGGTGGATCAGTGAGGATCACTGCGTTGGGTGGGAAAGCTTAGGACACCGGACGCTAGAGAACTTGTCGACTATGCCAACAGCACTCACGAGCCTCGTAGGTTCCCAGGTACAAGGCCAATCGCGTTTGAGTTGAACCGGCAGAACATGCAGAGAGAAAACTTGTACGCGCTCAGAGAGGGGCTTGGGCCCATCGGTTCGAAGTGAATGAAGAAGCGTGCACAGAAAACTAACTCGATCGGGTGCAATTGTGTGGTGTGTAACTGACCTTCAAGAATCAGAGGGCGGGTATGACCTCATGATTATCCGAAGATTCGTAGCGGTTCGCAGGGCGCTCGACGAATAGCAGACATATGGGATCAGCAGCACGTATAGCGGCCTAAGCATGAATACGAGAGTTTTCGAGTTGGATGTGTATCGGCGGAGTTGAGTACGCAGATCCATGTCCCAAAATCCCACTTGCAGTCCAGCCAGTTCCGGAACTCCGGAGGTTGCGACGAGCGTGCAGCACTCTGCGGACAATCTCAATACCATGACCATCACATTTTTTCCCTTGGAATGGGGACACCTTACAATGTATTAGAAGGACATCGTTATCAGATTAGTATGAGGATAATAGTTTCATGACAATTACGTGGGTTGAAATCCTCGAATCAATTATATTGTCACTAAATGGGCGTTACGCCCCTTGCGAGGACCTCGCAAGGGCCTTGCAAGGAGTGAAATCGTAGGCAATCCTTGCAATAGATATCATTCTCAGATGCCATACGATGATCGTGACTATAGCGATCTGCTTGGATAATGACTACAATTCTCGGGCAAACGTTGGGCATTTGAACAGACCAAGAGAACATGGCAGTCAAAAACGAGTGATAAATTTCTGATGATGCCGGGATACATATGACATGAGTACTACAGTGTAACATATATATACATAGACAATAGGGACATGGGCGTAAGGCCCGGATGTCGGTCGTATGACGTGGCGCACCAGCTGAACGCGAGCGGTAGACAGGTAGTCAGCATGTAGCAACGAGACACCAGGATAGAAGGTGACACATCCGAAGACCAGTGCACCAGCTAGAGAGTTTGTCCAAGCCCCGAGACTCCGCAGATCAGCCCAAGACCAAGAGATGACCGTAGACGTAGCACCCAGATGGTAGTGAGACTGGCAGATATCCGCAGACAAGACCAAAAGACCCAGCAAAGACGTTGCAGCAAGAAAGGGACCAGAGCCAGAAGTGCCGGAGAATAGCTATCTTGATACGGGCCCACGGCTGAGACAATACTGGGTCAGTACACCTCAAAGAGGTGAAGGGGACTTGGTGACGAGTTCACGTCGCGACGTCGCCCACAAATTGTACATTGAAACTCCGATGTGGTCCTGTATAGTACCTATCTAATGAGACAGGCTATCGGCGCAATTAAGCGCGCGTCTTCGTATTGGATTGCAAGTCATTGCAATGATTGCAAGGGCTTGGAACACCTTTGAAAGCTGTTGCGAGGTGTTGATAATCTGGTTGCAAGCAGGCTTCAAGATGTGTCATACTCAAATCGGTTTCATCGGTTTATATCGAGGCAAAATATGATAATCAATTAGAACACTATAGTAACCGATTACAAGGGCACAAATTCTCGCACGGGCCACAATTTGGACGCCTTTTTCGTGATGACGTCCAAGGTACACGCGTCCCAGGTTGCTTTCACGTGTCAAGTAGTTCGCACGAGTCTATCCAGCATGCCGATTATACCAAGGACAGTGACCACGTATTGAGCGTATTAGCGTCGACACCAGCGTACTTAGTATAGTTGAGTCGAGTGTCGGGACTCCTCGCACGACCTTTCAACTGCAAGCGCCCGATGCATGTTGCGCGCGGCAAAGTCCGATTGAGCACGTGAAGCAACTCTGTCACGTCGAATGAGCGTCTGAGATGGATTCAGCGAGCTGTCGTGCCGGTTACGGTCTGTCCTGCCTTCTCGTCCAAAAAACTTGTGCAGGCCGACTGGCTCAGTCTTGTCTCCAGTCGTACTCTTCGACCACTCTGCGGTTGCGTTTCTAGTCTGGGTAGCGGGACCGCGTTATGAGGTATGCTCTAATCTCGCCGTTTTTGCCATCCAGTTGCGCCAGACTCATGACTTTCTGCTGTCTGCGTGGTCCGGAACAGTTGACTATATGTTCTTTTGTCGGCACCACTTGCTGCGAGCTCCTGCACAGCGACACTTCGCAACCCTCATTACGACTCGCAACGCCTCCCGCCAACTAGTTCTGCCCCATCCACACCCGCGTCCCGGTCATGTTCAGTCCTCACGCGTGTCCTCCTCTCATCCACCCGCCCCATCCGCTGTCAACGCGATTAACACGGAACCGGAACCGACTCAACATACCCTCCCAACGACAGAGTCGGAAGCCCCTGATCTTTTACCGGATTCTCATGCTGAGCCTACCACGAGGGAGGAAACGAAGGCGGAAGCGGAAGTGGAAGAGGGAAAGCAGCCCGCGCGGCTACCCCACCATCTCGAGAGGATCCTGGAGCGCGATAAGAAGGTCAAGGATGATCCCATTGGCATGTACCTCGAGACACGCGCCATGGGGCCTGAAGCTCTCAAGGGGTACGCTGGCGAATACTTCACAAGCGCTATCTGGCGCGCGGCCCACAAGGTCATGCCAGATCACATCCGCATGCTTGTCCAGGACGCCATCCTCGTCACGGACCAACGGGAGAGCAAGATTCGCGGACGTAACATCATAGAAAGTCTGTTCCGCACTCTCGCTTTCCGCAAGCTCCTGCGCAAAGAGGACATCCTCGCTCTTCTGCAGTGCCTGGAGAGGAACAAGCAGCTGCCCTACACGTCCACCGCAAACCGACTTCTCCTGGCGCGCTACATCACGTCCAACCCCTCGGATGACGAGACTGACCGGGAACTTATCAGGCTCATGGTACCCCTCCTCGTCGAGAAGCTCCGCAAGATCTCGGAAGTCCAGCCTCGTAGTGGCAAGCGGTCGCCGTCAGAAAGCATTGAATCCACAGCCTTTGGCGCCTTTGTTCCCCGCGCACTGTGGCTTCTCCTCCAGATGCTCGTGCGTCTGGCCTTGCTGGATGCACGGACGGAAGCATCCGCCCTATTGGCACAAGTGACTGATCGACAGTACATTCACGCGGATGCCATCCAGGCAACGGACCTGTCTTCTACCGATTATGCCTACATCATACTCTCCGTTACTGTCCGGACGTGTATGATCTATGGGTGGTTCGCCCGTGCGTCCGAACTCCTCCTCGGTGCAGCTTCTCGTCAACCGAAGATATCGAGCTCGTTCGCGAAGTTGGTCCAAGACTGGCTGGTTCGAGCGCTTGATAATCCTCGCCAGATTGACTTGCAACAGGCCGCCTCGGCTATGGTGCTACTCTTCCGACGGGCAGAAGACTACGTGCTCCCTCACCAGCTTCTCTGGCGATTCTACGAGGCTGCTCGTGAGCTTGAGGTACCCGAGCTGGCTCAAACGGTGTACGGCCAATCGCGCAGGGTGAAGCACCATGCTTATCCTCCACCGCGCGACGAGACTCTGTTATGGATGATGGAGCATTTTGAGCAGAAGAGCCGCAACGTCCATTTTGCGCGCGTCCTCGCAAGTCACGTTGTCGACGAGAACCTCCCCTTACCCGTCACGATGCGCGCCCCATTCATAGCGCAGACTGCCGTGCTCGGTTTCGCGACGCAAGCTCGCACCTTATGGGAGCGGTACGCCGTTGGACAAGACGCGCGCGCCGTGACCGGCAACTCGAAGGCCATGATTCGCATGACAAGCCTGTTCATACGGAATGCGAACTTGGTGGCAAGCGAGGCGGCGAAGCGGGTCCAGTCGAGCGGTTCGGCTGCACACCGGGAAAACCAGGACGACAGCGCGTCGGACGATCAGGCAGATGTGGGCCAGGCGACCATCCAGCGGACAGCGCCGACGGACGCAGAAGAAGACGGTCACCCCGCATCTGATGCTCCAACCACGCATTCAACCTCAACCCCACCCCCGCAGCCTGCCCCGGGCCCTGGACGACTTGAGCCGCCCGACGTCGCTTCCGCACCTCCGGAGCACGAGACAGAGGAACGCGAGGAGGAAGGGTTCGACGCGCTGACCTACTCGGAGCTCCTCGAGCGCGAGGCGGACTTCCGACGATTTGCCGCGCGGGTCTTCGACGCGTACTACGAGACGAAGTTACCGCTCGAGCGGGCGCGGCACTTTGACCTGAACTCGCTCGCGCGCGGCGCGTCCGTCGTCGGGCGGGTGGACCTCTGCATGTCTGTGTTCACGCACATGCGCGCGCGCAACATCAAGTTCGACATCCGCGACGTGAACGTCGCGCTGGGCATGATCGCGAAGACCAACCCGGTCTCGGGCGCGGAGTATATAAAGCGATTGGCGAGGTCCGGCATCCAGCCCGACGCGGTGTCTTTTGGGACCGTCATTCACTCTGCGGTGCAGCATGGCAACGGTCGATTGGTCAAACAGCTCATTCGCCAGGCCCGCGTGTTGGGTATCGAGGACATGTCGTACAAGACGTTGGGCACGCTCCTCCACGCTACCGTCACCGGGAAGCTCTCCTCTGACGCGACGCCACGCGAGCAGCTGGCATTCGTGGAGAGCATCGTGGCGCGGATGCTCAACCAGGGTGTCCTACCGACACCGAAGATAGCCTGGGACTGCGTCATTACTGCCCTACGCGCAGACGACCCTGTCAAAGCCCACAGGTTCTGGCAGGTGTACATCAAGCGCAACGCGGAGTGGAGGGACGCAGTGCAAGTGCGGCTACGGCAGCGCATCGCGAAAACCCTCATCGCGCACGTCAAGATGGGCTGGCTGGAGGCCAAGAAAGCGCAGGTGATGCTGTTCGAGCTGGGCCACAAGTACTCGCCGGTCGTCATTGCGCGGCTCGCCGCCGACGAACGAGGGGAAGGCTAAAGGACCCGAAGGCGGATGATCGTAGAGGAGGATTCCGATGGAAGACGTTCGCAGCGCGCATCGTTGTCACGGGTCGACGGGAGAGTGGGAGGAGCAAGCTGGACGGAAGAGGACGAAGGGCGTGGGGTCATGCGGGGAGGGACCCTCGGCTGGGGCGCGTGCGAGAAGAAGTCGGGTTCTGAGACTTGGCCGTCCCGGAGGCGCAGAAGGGGAGGGTGGATATGATGGCGGGTCGTTCACGTGGGTGAGGAAGCGTCGAAGGCGGCGTCCTTCTGACAAGACGCTAGAGGTGCCGGGAATAATGGACGAGGAGATGACGATGCATGGCACGCGCGGCGAGGACGAGCGGGCGGAGTGTGGCGAGTGGACGTGCTTGGGAGCGGGGAGGGGAGTGGGGGAAAAGAAGGGCGGAGCTGATTGGACGCAAGTAAGCTACAGCACGTACGCGGGGCTGGCCGCGGTAATAGAAATAATGAGCACGAAGGGCAGAATACGAAAGCGACATAGGAGAGAAGGCGTTCGCGTCTGTCGGACGGGGGAAGGCGAGTGGACAGCATGGGATGATAACTTTGATTGAGATAGAGATGGCCGGGAAAGGGAGGGGGGAGCCTGGGAGCTGGCGCGGGGGGATGAGCCGGGGATGTGCCGTGCGGAGACAAGGGCGGACTCGTGACAAACGGTCGGAGAGGGAAAAGGAGAGAGGGGGCTCTTGCTGCTTATGGGCGACGAGAAGGTCGACTGCTGCATATGGATCCCGTGCAGCCTATCCGTCCTCCTCGCCCTCCGTCCACCGCGTGCTCGTTCCGTCCGACTGCATCTCCCACTCTCAGCCAGTAGAATGAAATAAACAACTCGCGCACAAACAAATCCCCTCCCGTTCAAAATCTTCATCCATCATCCACATCCTCTGCTCTTTCCCAACGCGTCCTCCTGCCCCTTCTCTTCCTCCTCTACTCACCCGCCGCAGTCTCTCTTGGCCTGTCTCCGCCTCCGTCTCCGACACCCTCCTCCGTCCCCGCACCCGCGTAGCTGCACGAGCCACTTAAAGGCTCTTACCCCGCGCCATCAACAGCGCCTCCGCTCCCCCGTTCCTGTCTCCCGGCCCCCGCGTCCCCGTCTCCCGCTCACGCCCAGCCTCCGCACCCACGCCCGTCCCTTCCGACACTCTCACCTCCCTCGACCATGCCCTCTGCTCGCACAAAAAAAGAACCAAACTCGCCCACACCCCCTTCTGACGATGCCAGTCCCAAGGACTCGTCCGAAAACAGCAAGATCAAGAGAAAGTCAGTGACACTTTCCCCGAGATTTCCCCGCCCCCTACTCCCCCGCACCCCCTGTCCTCCCCCGCATCGCGCGCCCCTCCCTCCGTCATATCTTTCTTGCTTTCCGTCTACCATCTCCTCTCGCTTCCTTCCTTTCTTCGCTCCGCCACTGCCAGCTCGCCACCGCCATGTTGTGCATTTCTCTATCTTCTATCAGACAGGTAGCTGACAAGTCGCGTTCTGCCCATTTCCAGGCGGCAATCACAGAGTGCGTCGCCCTCCTGTGCCTCTCAATCCGCCTCGTCTGACTCTAGTAATAGGCTGCGATGCTTGTCGTGCGCGCAAGGTGAGGTGCGCTCGCGAGAACCCAGACGATCCCAAGGGGTCCTGCAAACACTGCATCACCCTCGGCATCCCCTGCACCTATGACTATCAACCCAAGAAGAGAGGCCCGCCCAACTTGTGAGTCGCGCAGGAGCAGTTTCTGACCTGCAGCTGTACCGACTCCGACAACTCGTACACTAGGTACCTCCGCCGTTTGCAGGAGGCAGCCGCGGCAGCGGCCGCCGCGCAGCAGGAGAATCAAAATGGCACCGAGCACCCACAGTCGCCAGGCGCGACGTCCCAGAGCGCCGCGAGTCCCACCCAGTCGGCACTGTCCACCTCCTCACAGGTGTCGTCCTTCCTGGACTCATCGCTGAGTCCTGTACAGTCCATGCACCCCGCAGCCCTGCCCCCCTCGCGCTATCCAATCGCGGCAGATGGATTCCACTCGCAATTCCCGCCATTGTCGATGTCCGTCCCGACTTCGTTTGGGAACTCGCGCATGCCCGAGACGCACGGGCTGTCATCGCGCTCACCACCGCGCTCCGAGGACCCCAACCAGTATGGATCGCCTTCGGACCAGTTCAGTACGTACCCGTTGCACAACTGGTCGTATAAGCAGCACCAGGCCCTCTCCATCCTCCCACCATCCGCTATACCCCCGCTGTCGTACTACTATCGCCCACATCGGCTGGAAGACGTCGCACCTCGTGATACCATCCTTCTCATAATCGCCCTTTTCTTCGACTTCGTATACCCCCTAACGCCGTGCGTACACAAGCCGTCGTTCATGGCTGACGTTCACTCCCGGCGAGAGGAGCGCGACCCGCTATTCTTCGCGCTCGTGATGTCCACAGTGGCATCCACGCTAGTGCAGGTGCCAAGGTCTTACCTGCCTATGGAGCGGCATGCCGTTCGCAAGCTCGCGCAGACCTGCCACGAGGCTAGTCGGCACATTTCTGTCGCTTCGTATGACCCGCCCACGTCGATGCACGTCGTCATCCGGTACTTGTGAGTGCCCCGAAATACTCGCCTTGCTCTCATGAGGTTCTCACACTCGCATTCATTAAGTGACTGCGTGTACCACTTCTGCGAGGGCCACGACGCAACCCAGCACGCAGCGTTTGGTGAGGCAGCCCACATTGCTGTTACCCTGCGCATGCACGAGGAGTCGTCCTACGAAGGGCTCGACCTCATCGAGTGCGAAGTGCGTCGAAGGACGTTCTGGTTACTATTTGGGGGTGAGCAGCCTAGTTTTTCGATTGGACGCGCGGGTTGATGGGCCCGGAAAAACTCTATCCTGATCGATGTTAACCACGCTTTTCTCACCACAGCGGATAAATCCATGTCAATCCTCTTGGGTCGTCCGATCTGCCTCCGAGATGAAGACACCACGTGCAATTTTCCACGAGAGCTCGACGACGAATAGTGAGTGATCACACCCACCCATGTCGAGACCGAGAATTCACCACCCCTTTGCCGTCTGCCTCGCACCCCCATTGCCTCGGCTCCTTCGCAGCATCACGCCGAGCGCATACCTCCCACAACCGCACGGGAAGACCGCGATTGTGTCCGGCCTGAACTATATCTCACGCATATTCGCGCTTCTGGGCGAGATCCTAGTCAGGATCCGGGTCGACAAGCGTTCTCCGCCACAAGGCCAGTTCCTCACAGCGCGTCTAGAAGAAGTTCAGGCTCTCCACTCCCGCATTGTGTCTGCACTGGCGCATGCCCCTGAGCCCTTGCGCCTCAAGCCGGCCCATTCGCAGTCGCACATCCCGCCAGAGTATGGTGGCGCGGGGTTCAGGCAGGCGGCGTTCACGGAAGTGAAGGACTTCTTCGACAATCCCAACGCCTCGCGCGCAAACGCGCTGAACCCCTTCCTCGTGATGCAAGCAAATCTTTATGTCACGCAGGTGGGCACGCCATGATTCCTGTGGTCGAGACTCCGAGCTGAGTTGCTGATGGGCGCTCTTCTCCGATCGCTAGCAATTGGTTCGCTTCGTGATTGAGCAGTATCGTGACGAGCTGATCACGTCGCTCCAAGGGAGCATTGATGAGCATCGGGTCGCGGAAGACAGAGAAGCGGTAGCGAGCGACCTTCTCAACATCCTGCATAGGTTCGTCGGCGCGGTGTGGACTTTTGTGCGTGTCGCTTACTCCGTCGCATTGCGCCCGTAGCATCCCCATTCAGTCCATTGCCACGAACGGGCCCTCATTGGTGAGCAGGATCAGCGCCTTCTGATCCCGTCGGAGCCGCTAACGAATGAGCGGATCGGCCACTGAACAGGTCCACAAGGTCCGCTTCGTCGCTTCGACGCTCCTGGACGCAGTCCGGAAGGCGGAGACCGCGCCCGCTTCTGCTGCGCGCGCCCACGCATACCTTTGTGAGTCTAACGCTTCTTCTGCCCCTGCCCGCACCCGACCTCGCCGTTCTCTCGCCTCCTCGCGCTGCTCTGCTGACGGCCTTCGCTCCTTCTCTCCAGGGGACTTCCTGTCCATCCTGTCGGAGATCGAACGCAACTACCTGTACGTCCGGTCCTCGCGTTCCGAGGCTCGGCTGTTCGAGAAGCTGACCTCTTGTGCTGCAGGCTCGACGACGATAGGGACGGGACTCCCAACGACAGCGGCATGCCGCTGATGGGCAACTGAACCGCAGCCGCGGCCAGTGGCGGCACAGTGCCTGCTGGCAGCTGATTCTTCTTGACGTCGGGACTTGTCGGTGCTGACGCTTTCTGCCCTCACGCTTTCTTTATTGAGTATGATTGGTTTGGTTCTTGAATAGTGCCTCACGCCGCAAGAGGCCCGGTGGTGCGTATGTTCTCGGAGGGCGGAACGCTGCGCTAGTGGCACCCCTCGGAACAGCCTCCCGGACGGTTTCGACGATCTTCAACATGCTATCTTAGTGGATGTACTCCTGTACCCTGTAGTGTCTGCTGTACGTGCTCTCTCGTTTGTCTGTGCTGACCGTGCGTTGGCTGTATTATAATCCGTACCGAAGACGACGCCGATGACGATGATCACGACGATTAACCTCCGTATGCACGCAGCTTCAAGTTCTCGCCTAGGCTGCCGCTGCCGCTGTTTAGCTCGCTATTTGCTCAACACTGTTACCGTGCTAGTTCGACCCGGTGGTGCCGATGATAGCATCTTCTGTATTGTTAATGGACCGCCGACGCGCCTGCAATGCATGCTCCGGCCTGCCCTGTGCCTTCTATTGACATGTGGACCTGATGCACTCAGTTTGCATGATCGTCGTCCATTCCCGGGGCACTGTCACAGGCCGTCGGACCTGATTGCAAAGTTTGGGTTCGACGTTCCGGATTTTTCGTGCACGCACCGCACCGCAAGGTAAACAACACCAACCACACCCACGTACGTATACTACACGCATATATCACTCGCACTACACCCGCACCGCATGATGTCGAACGGAATGAATTGAATGAATGGATGGCGCCGCACCGCGCTGCCGTGGTTAGGGCTTACGGGCGGCAATGGCCGAGATTAGGCAGGCGTCCTCCCGAAAAGGCGATTTACGAACTTGCAAAAAGGTCACAACGACGACCGCATACGCGTTCTCCTCGCAGCACGATACAGTCGCCGGACGCCCGCCAGGTATGTCCGGGACGCGTACTAGGATCGTAAGAGCACGAAAATCTCACGCGCAGCGCCCGCCTTAGACGCGTTTAGTCACCTGCAACGAAGGTCGCGCCCTCGCCGAGTCCAAGCTCTTCAACTGCGTCTACGACATGGCTGCGCACGAACCAGGAACAAAGAGCGTCCCGCTCTCGATCACGGAAGGTACGCTCTCGCGCCAGACGTGCGCGAACAGAACAGGCGGGGCGGACACATCTATAGCCCCCGAGGCGCTGCTGACCCCGGCGCGCGCGACTCGCAAACTCTGCGCCACGCCGAACCTGCGGTGGTGTGACTCGGGGGGCTGGTTCGACCCTCCCTGCACGGCCTGTGCTGCTCAGCGTGCGCGTTCCCGTTCCGCATGGTGCTGACTCGTCCTTCTCCTTCTCCTTCCCTCCCCGGGGCGCAGATGAGGCGGCTGTGTACGACAGGCAGATCCGCCTCTGGGGCCTTGAGGCCCAGCAAAGGTGCGTGATGCTGCCATGGTCCTCCTTCTTTTCGGGTTCACGTGTGCGCCGCTCGAGCTATTCTCTGCCATCAGCGTCAGGCGGGGCATCTTCCAAGGGGTGCTATCCTGGACGATAGCGACCTGAGCAATGTGGCGGCGCCTCCGGGCGCTTCCGTGCAGTTGATTCTTGGTTGCCCCACCTAGTGCGACGACAGCGATAGAGATTGGCTACCGAGAGCGTGTTCGTGGACGGTGTTGAGGCTGGGCGGGCAGCGTGACGCGATGCCTCATCCCGTGGTCTTCGTGCCAGGCTGCGTCTCCCGTTGGTATCTATTCACGGAACTCACGGGCAACATGGCCCCCCAACAGGATGCGAAATGCGACCATACTTGTGGTACGGCTCAAAGGGGTAGCGACGGAGGCCATCAAGAACATCGTCCTCGCTGGGATTGGCAAGCTCATCGTCGTTGACCCCGACGTTGTCTCCGAGGAGGATCTCGGCGCTGGTTTCTTCTTCAGAGATGAAGAGGTTGGACAGAAGGTAAGATACTTCGTCCGGGCCGACCCAACGACTCGCTAGTCGTGTGGCTGGCAAGCGTAGCGCTGCCTTGGGCATGCACATCCCTGGATTCCTTGAGCTCACGGACGCCGCTGGTCTTCGCACACGCATACGATGATGGGCATGGCATTGCCCTCGACAGTGACGACGGCGTGGCGTAGTCTTGCCATTTCTGTACACGCTCGCCGAAGACGCTGGGCCCCTTACGACTGGTACGACTGGACGATACCCACGGGCGCAAAGTCCGTCTGCAGCTGTGCCTCGTACTGGTCACTCGTCGCGTTATCCTCTCACGTCCGCCATAGTCCCGGCCTCTATGCTGCGGAGCGTGTACGGAGACGGGCAACTGAGAGGCGCTGGGGTCTATGCGCCGTCTCTGACTCTGGTTCTTGACTCCTGTCGCCCATGCTCAGCAGTCATTATACTCCATCTGGTCTACGACAGTTCCTTGTCTGGTTAGTGCTTCGCTTATACCCGCTCTGACCCCACCCTTGTGCAGAGAGTGGATGCAGCCAAGGCCAAGATCGAAAGCCTCAACCCTCTAGTCGCAGTGGAGACAATATCGGATGGCTCAGTCCTCGAAGGGGACGCCCTTGTCCAGCTTCTAGGAGGGGTCGACATGGTCTGCGTCACCGACTCAGATCGTAGCACTCTGGTGAGACCATACGTCCGGGTCGCGCCCCTTCCGCCGGCAAGCATGACTGACTAGTGCATCAGATTCGGTTGAATGATGCATGCAGACAACTCAACAAGCCATTCTACGCCGGCGGCACTTACGGGCTGCTCGGCTACATATTCTGCGATCTCCTGCAGCATGACTACATTGCACCGTACGTCGTGCGTGCCACCGACTGCAGATCCCTTCTTACCGGAGGCGTTCAGGGACAGGTCTGGCCAGAACGACGCCGCTAGGAATGTCAAGAAAACCGCAGCCTATGTCCCGCTCAAGACGGCGCTCCAGCACCGATGGACGGGCATGACGCGGCGGCAAACCAAGGAGCTCAATCCAGCTATTGTCTTTGCCGTGCTTGGTATGCGTGAGCTCAATCTTCCCTGCCGGGATGCCTGCTGATAGAGGCGCTAGCTGTATGGGAGTACCAGGCTACCCATCAAGGCGCCCTCCCCAACGACCCAGCTACAGCAGCAGAGCTGGAGTCGATTGCGAATAGGCTCATCTCTGAAGCAGACGTGAACCGACAGACGCTGCCGAGTATCCCGAAGGACCTCATCGAGTACGTCTGTCATTACCTTGAATGTTGCGCATATTCCTGATTTGCCACTGCTGTTCCCCTATCCCCTCGTCGCTGTCCCTGGGACACCTTCTGTTAGAACGATGGCAACCACCGCAGCACATGAGATCTCACCTGTGTGTGCAGTCGTTGGCGGCCTGCTCGCACAAGATATCCTCAAGGCCCTCGCCGCCCGCGAACCTCCCATTGCGAACTTCTTCACCTTCGATGGCAACCTGGGCGGTGGTACTGTGGTCAGGATGTCTATGCCCTGAAACAAAGAGCGTGTGAGGGGGACGATGACGGTAGGGCCCTGCTCGCAATCCATCTCAAGTGCCATTACTGCTCCTGTACCTTTGCTGCTGTATTCCAACGGTGTATATCCGACCATTCTGCGACGTTCTCAGCGTTTGTACTGTGCAACCCACGCCCCGGTGTATGCGAATTAACGTTCAACTAACGTTAGGACCCCCTCATGTCGGAAACCTCCGCGGTGAGCAAGCTCATCAGACATCTCCGATAATTTCTCACAGCAATGTCGCAGTTACCGGCCGGTTTTTTCTGGCTATGCTATGGGCTGATCGGCTTGTACACCATCCCCGACGGTGCAGACGGACGAGAGCCATTGAGACCATACATGGTTAGCGTGTGAGGCGGAAACAAGCTTTTCTATTGCGATGCGCCAGCCCATACATCCGAAACTGCACCGACATACCCCAACCGGCCTTCACCCACGGCAAACCAACATACATCGCCGATCTGCTGCGATCGGGTCCCATGGTCCGTTCATATTGTCGACGCGTACGCGGGCCCCCACAATCCCACAGCAGAGCTTGTTCTCTGGATAAGAGTCGGAAAAACGACCTCGTCTTCCTGCGCGTACGTACTGATCTCGTCCGCCAAACCCCGCTCTGCAGCACGAGCCTGAGCAGCGTAAGCCCACGGCGGGATCCTGCGCGAGGGCCGAGAATCCAGGACCCCATTCCCCGCACGCCTCCTGCGGGACCTCCGCCTCTTCTCTGGTCCGACTCCTGCGACCGCCTCGCGGCCGCGGGGCGAGTGGCGGGTACCCGTGCCTCCGCTGCTCGTCTCGCCAACTGAGCACTCAGTTCGCACCCCAGATTCCCTGCGCCTGCCCATGCCTGTCGAGCAGCCGATAAAAATCCGCGACGAGGTACAGGCTGCCTGCGACCACCACCAGCGCATCTTCCTGATCTCCCTGCCGCTCCGCGGCCCAGCATAGAGCCTGCTCGAGGGTGTCCACCGCGTTGTTTGCTCCCGCGGCGGCCTCCGCCGGGGTTGGCCACAGCTCCAAGCCAGATGTAGGGTCGGGCACCAGAGATTCGATGGCGGCGCGCATCTCCGAGGGTGGCACGGAACGCACCCAGGGCATACCCTCGGGTGGGGTGAAGCGGAGCAGTGCGGCACCAATGCGTACCACGCAGCCTTGAGGAAGACGCTCGGGGAGAGCGAATAGGGGGCCAAGTGTTTGCGTAGGAGTCTTCGGAGGGGAATGAGATAGTCCGAGCACGAATGTCAAGACGAGAGGACGCCCTGATGACCTCGCCAAGAGAGTGCTGAGGTAGTCGGCGAGAGCGGTCGCAGAGGCGGGATTGTGCGCCCCGTCTGCGAGTACCGTCACCTGGGCATTTTTCCGCCTGTTGCCTGGCTGGGAGGGCACCGCGAATGTGTGGTATGACAATCTTCCTGGCCAACGAGTATTCTCGATGCCTCGCGCGACCGCTGTGGGGGTAATGCGGACTTGTAGCCTGGGATCGAGCCTCTCGCAGGCAGGATGAGCGATCAGGGCGGAAATGATGCCTGTAGCGATCTCCAAGTTTGCTAATTGGTGCTCTCCATGCAAGGGGAGGGCCGCGAGAACAGGCTCGTCGAAGCACGCCATACTGACTTTGACAGCGCGCGGAGGCGGGGCACCAAACAAAGCTGTATTCTCGACCGCACGACCACTGTGCTCGTTGCTCCCCTCGGCCGAAGTCACAGAGGCTGGAGGTAATAGGGTCGCTCCCGCTACTGTCGCCGTTTGTCTCGCGGCATCTACGACTTGCGGGTGGACTTGCGGTCCTATCACGAAGGGCTTTCCATTCCTGGCTATCGCAGCCTTCTCGCGGGCAATCGCCTCGACGGTATTCCCGAGAAAAGCCTGGTGGTCAAGATCGACCGCAGTGAGCGCAGAGACGAGTATGCATTCGTCAGGAACAGCGTTTGTAGCGTCCAAACGACCGCCCATCCCGACCTCCAGGACGACGATGTCAACTGCAGCTCGCTCGAAGATGAAGAGTGCTGTGCACGTGAGCAGCTCAAAATTGCTTGACCCGACATTATTCTCTCGATCGATGCGCTCGACCTCCTGTCTAGCGGTCGAATAAACCTCGGCTGAGACGGGCTTATTCGCGATGCATATGCAGTCAAGTACGGAGACCAGGTGAGGACTGTTGAAGCGGCCGACGACGAAGGGCGGAGAGGATGCCGAGAGAATGGACGAGACCAGGGCGCAGACGCTTCCTTTGCCGTTCGTTCCTGCTACGTGAATTGTTGGCCGAGAGTACGGCGGGAGGAGTGCGAGCAGTTTGCGAATGCGGTTGAGCGAGAGATCGATAGACATGGCGAGACTCTGCCAGGACGACAAGCTGCCAAGATTCTACGCTGCTTCTAGCCTCTGGCGTTGTCGGCACGTATACTGCAGAGCTGATTTTCCTGCGCAGTGTCTGGGATGAGCAAGAGGCGTCCGTGATTGTGGAACAGACCACACGGCTCGCGGCACCGCGGTAACAAACGACCAACGATTCCGATCCGTGCAATCGAGGGTCGTTATGTCGCCGATTCGATCTCTATCGGGACCCGGAGTTACGGTCCGCAAAGCTCATGCCCAGTTTTGGCATCCCGCTTTGAACTTTCCATCAGTCCACCAGCAGACCGTTGTTCGCCAGAAAAACAAATGGCATGTATGATGGATGGCGACAACGCGCAAGCGACATCACGGTCGTTGTATTCTCGTACAAGTCGAGTACATATAGCATCTTAGGGCGCGAAGACTCATGAAGAATGACATCGCAACCTTCGGCAGCCATCGCCTACTTTCCACCAAGGAGCATCTTTCTGAAATCGTCTTGGCCCTTCCCGCCACCACCGTTGTTGCCCGAGGCCCCCGAACCACCAGCCGCGGGCGCGGTGGAGCCCTGGGCGGTCCCGAGGCCCCTCTGCTTGCTGCCTAGACCGGCGCGTGGCCGCGAGACTGCGTTGCGCGGGACGAAGAAGCCAGAGGTAGCCGAAGGGGGAGCGATCGGGCGAGACGTCGGCGGACCAGAAGAGGTTTCGGCAGCGATCTGTAGCGTGTTGCCATTGAACACGATCGAGTCGGGTTTCAGCAGCAGCTTGCCTGCCTCCTATTGCACAAAGACAGTGAGTACCGTTGGTCGAGCCACGGTTGCGAACTACCCACCGCCGCATTTTCGAGTTCGACCTCGGCCTCGGCAAGGTCTGCGAATACTTCGACCCGCTTCACCTTGGCGTGCTTCTCGAGAGCCTGTTGCAGCAAGCCCTCCTGCGTTCCTGGTGGCAGGTTCCGCACACGGACAGAGCGGTTGCGCACTTCTTCACGATACCCGGGTGCCCTGGTGAATAGCGAATCAGCGATCGCGTCTATGGCGACGAGAACCGGAGACGCACTTGTTCTTTGGACGAACGCGACTGTCGGCAAGCGTAACCGCCATGCGGCGCTTCTTCAGCTCGTGGTTATTTGCTGCAAGCGCGGCCCGGGCGTCTTGCTGTTGCACAGTTAGCTGAAGCATTAGCTCTAGAGCATAGCACGCCGACAACGCACCTCGTTCTCGAACTCGACGAAGGCAAAACCCTTGAATCTGCCCTTGTCGTCCACGATCATGCGGACATCCTTCACCGTACCGTACTGGGCGCCATTGTAAATATACATCCCTGACGAGGAGCCAATATGACTCACGGTCTTGAATAAGGTCTCGAGATCCTCCTTGGTAACGAGCTTGCTGAGTCCAGCAACGTACACCTCGCGCTCGTTGGCATCGCTATCCGTCCGTTCCTTTCTCCTCTCAGGGTTTGAGATGTAGACCGCCAGTTTGCGATCTTCTTGCATGTCTGTTCCATTCAGCTCTAGAGCCGATTCTGCCGAGGCCTAGCGTCCTGTGAGTCCTCGATGATAGGCCAGAAGCGATGAGGCCAGTTACCGGAGAGGTGTATTGCACATAGCAGAACCGACGTGTGCTCTTGAACTTCTTACTCGGCCACCGCACATCGAATATCTCGCCATACTAAGGTACAGAGTGAGCGAGGTCAAGGGAATGACTATATACGCGACTCACCTTGCCGAAGAGGGTACGAATGTATTTATCATCTGCATCCTCTGGGAAGTTGGTCACGTAGAGCGTTGATCGCCACGCAAGATGTACAGCAATCTCTTGATCACGGATACGCTTCTTGTCTTTGGTAAGAGCTGCGGGAACACTATCCTGAAGAAATTGTGAGCTAAGTATACAAAAGGCCTACGCCGCATGACTCACTCGTTCCATGAACTCAACAGTCGCGACAAGCGAGTTGGGCAGCTGTGTGATCTTGATCTCACGGATACTACCGCACTGTAAAAAGTCGTTCTATGAGCTGTTGACCGCATACAAGGTAAACCGCTTACGTCTTTAAACAATGCAGCCAATTCATCTTCCTGCACCCCAGCAGGCAACTCGGCTACGAAGACAGTGCAGTTCTCACGGTCGCTGTGCAAGTGCAATTAGTTTGCATACGAGGTATCAGATGGGTTTCTGACACACCGCTTCAGTTTGACAGGCTGCTCATCTGTAAGTTTGCGGTGTGAATTTTGGATCTCTGCAATGACGGAGACAAGGGTACTGACCGACTCGAGCCTTCTTACTGCTTTCCGGCGTGCCTTCGTCCTCCGCTTTCCTCTTTGCACTCGTCTCAGCTGCAGAACTAGAGTCGACTTGCATAGCCGCGGGCTCAAGCGTGGGTTCGGTATGGGTTGGCACGGGTGCTTCAGCGACCGACACACTAGTAGCTTGGGTTTCCGCGATCAGCTGGGCGGCTGCGAGCTGCGCCTTCTCCGCTTCCTACGAGATCAAAGGATACGTGAGGTAGTCGTACAGTATGGACTGATGGATGCCTAACCTTAGCACGACGGCTGTTAACCTGTGTTTGCGCGCGCTCGACCCGATCAAGTGCATCTTCGAGTTCCTCTACAGTGCCATGCAGCTGCTCGAACGAAATCCAGGCTTCCCAGATCGCTTCGGGCCAATCAAGGTTCTTCATAGCAATGTCACGGAAGACCTTGCGCGCGTCGTCGTACATGTGCTGCTTGCTAACGAGCACATGAGCGAAAGACCATCAGAGATGAATAAGTTGACATACATAAGGACCTCAGTGTAAGACGTCCAAGCGAGATAGCTCGTCTTGTAGTGCTTCGCGGTATCTTCCCAAAGGACCACAGCGTTTGCTTGCAGATCGGCAAGGTCCAGGCACTGTACGAGGGTGAATGACAAAGAACAGAAAGAATATGTGCCGCACTTACAATGGCCGAGAGGTACTTCTCCAATCTAAGCCTAGGGTCGCCAGAAGATGACGCTAAACGGGTCAGTCACAATGGCGTTCCCGCGTGGAGAGGGGCGATACCCACCTTTCCTGATCCTGTTGATTCCGTCCATGATGATCTGCACCAGTGTATCAAAGCCCTGTTCGCCTTGTTTCTTGATTTCAGCACCAGTCGTACGGGAGAGAAGAGCCTACTTACCAGCCTTGCCCGCTTCAATCATCCGCTTCTCAAAACCTGCACGTGCCAGGATCAAGGCGACTAGCTGCTCGACGTCTGTCTGTAGTGGAGCGATTGACTGCGCCTTCTCATAGGTAGCTTGAGAGCGATGTAATGAACTTCTGGCCAGTGGTCGCGATCAAGTGTGCTCACCATGAATCTCGCCAGCCGCTTCTTCAGATTCCAAGCCACGTTCCTACATTTCATCAGCATGCAATTCTTCGGCAAGCCAAAGGCATTACATACCAAGAAGCGCAAATAGCGAGCGTAGAAATCTCCAGATGCTGGTACGCTACGCATACCTCTCCGGAAAACCTGCAGATGCTCTTCATCTTCCGCATCTTGTTGCCGCTGCAATGCCAGATTGAGTTGAGATTGTTTGTATGTGAAATCTAACATACCAGAAAGTCCACATAGCCAATCCAGAAGGAACGCAGTGCCGCTTCTGCTGTGGGTTCGCCTGCAAATCGGCGTTTGGCGGCCTCCGTGATAGCACGCTCGTACAACGCTCGGAGAACAAACATATCAGGGTTTTTCCTCCGACGTTCGACGCCCAGGTAATAGGCATATCCCTCCAATGAGAATTTGGACCTTGCCTGCGACAGAACATATTTCAGCCAAGAAGAGGATGGCTCTGAAGAAGTAGTTACCAAAGAGTTCTCCAGGTCCTCTCGCATTTGGAAACCCTTGACCGCACGAGAGCGCATCTTGGAAGCCTTGACTAAGAGCGACTCGTACTCGTCTGGAGGCTTGTAGTTCGTCGTGAACGAGGAATAGGTTTGGAACGTTTCCTCAAAATCTATATGATGGCGCATGGAGCAGTCTGCATTCGAAGATATGTAGACATTTACTTACTGGAGTGAGGTTGCTGCAGGCGTTCCAGCAACATTGCTTCGACTAATCCTACAAGCTGCTCTCTGCACGCATTCCACCCGCATGAGTTACCTTCGTTGTCATCGGCGGTAATGACAGACACACCTCTGTTCTCCGGAAGCGTTCTGCAGGCGCTCAAGCTCCCAATCACGTTGAATGTCCCAGAGGAGGTGACCCTACAAGGACAATTCATTAGGTTCGTTATGATTGATGTATCTAAAGCATAAGAATAGGCTAACCTGTGTGATATGCCCTATCCCTAGCGATACTACCTTCGTCATTGTCTCATGCATCCATTCTGGAGAGAACAACTCTTCTAATCCATCCGGTTTGCTCTCCAGCTGAGCTAGGTGGTCGAACCGATCGACGAGGAACTCGAGATGCTTCTGAAGAATTGGTACAGCTAGGTAGAGATCAAGACGATGCATGAAGGCTGAATTGAGACAACGTACAGAGGTAATCTTGTTCGGCACGTGTGAAAAGGTCGAGGATTGCCCTGAGGTCGTCTGGGGCATCGAGGGAACTAGTATGGAGCTTCCGTTCTATTAGTGGGAGCCACACCTCCTCTCCTGCAGCCCAAAAAGCAGTCATCATCTCCAGAGCAGAGTCGACCTGATCTTCCATGCCGGTAGAGCGGGCGATACGAATATGTTCAGCATGGAGAGATATGTCATATGGGTTCTCCGTAAGGCGTTCCAGGACCCCGGAGAGAGCCTCGAGGGAATCCGCTTCGTTCATTGCCACATCTTCTGAGTCCATAGCAGGCACAGTTTCCAAGTAACAATCCAGAAGTGGCGGCAGAAGGGACAGTAGTACTAGGGCTGGACAAGACGCGCTGTGTCGGGCGCGGCGCGTGCTTGACGCGTCTCACTGGCGGGGTTAAGGTTAGCTCGCGAGCAATGTAGCAACGGGCGCCTCCACGCACATGCGCAGTAACCGGGCGCCAAAACGAAAGGAGTTATTCTTAGCCGGGGCGATGGACGGGAGAGGAGGGAACACGCCCTCGCGCTCTCTTTCTCTTCTCTCCATCATCCTCTTGTTTTCCTTTCTCCGGGCTCCTGACGGCGGACTCCTAGTCTTGGACTTTCCGAGGCATCCATTCTCTTCTACTCTCGCTCTTTTTCTATAAAAATCACATCAACAGTCCGTCTCAATGGCGCAGCCTATCATCTATAGCACTCCTCCCCTCGCTGGCAGGCCCCCCTTCGCAACCGACGAACCAGACTCCGTATATGACCAACGCCAGCCAGAGCAGACCCGCAGGCTGAGACAACAGCCCCCTGCCGATCCGAATGCCAGAACATCTGCCTACAATGTGTACGTGCCCATCTATACCCCTCTTATATTCCCGTGCATGTTCTATATCTGGGTTGGGAAGCGGACCAGAGCTCGCCCACAATGCGTCTACGAGCTCGTCCTTACATGATGCATGTCCTTGGGTTGAATGTATCCTTGATGTATTGGTGCTGTCTTCGTGGAGCAGTGACATCAGATTTCAGCTTATCCAGCGGCTGGACACCAATTTCACATACAGTGAATCTGCCGCAGAACGTTGTAGTAGTATCGTATCTTCATGAACGACAGCTGACGCTCCGGACAAATAGCAGAGTTTGCTTACAATTTTAACAGGTACGACCAGTATCTAGACGAGAAGAAGGACAACCCATTTGACGACAGCAAGCAAGTACATCCTCAGCCCACGATACCGCTGGCTGCTCCCCGCCCTGGCTATGCCGCCCCCGTCGCCGCTCTAAATCTATCTCGTCCTATTCCAGCGGCCACACCCGATGGTCGTATGCCTGCCTCGCCAGAGATGTCTGAATTCGGACAAGGTCCTGTTTCTCAAGCTGGAAGCATTCCCAGCACCCCTCATCCGCTTCAGCCCCCCATGGTCCCAATTGCGCCGGTCTTTGCTCGCCCTTCTACCGCGACATCGCGTGATGTGAAGTTTGCGGCTCAGCCTATCATGCGTGGCGACACCGAAGATACTGTGCTGCCGCGTCGGGGTCAGAAGGGCGATGACTTCTGGCGCAGGTTCAGTATGGTCGCCAAGGAGGATCTGAGCACTGGCGGCCAGAAACAGAGGTAAAGTCACTATCGACGGGTCCGACAAGCATGTACTGACATACGCCACAGTTGGTGGCTGCGGAAGACGCAAAGTGGCTCTACCCGCATGTCACGCTGGGTCTGGGTTATTGGAATGACACTCCTCATTGTATGTCTTCACCGCGCATATGACCTGGATCAAACTCATCGAGATACACAGATCATCGCCGGTGCTATTGGTTTGGGTTGGTATGTCTCGCACAACAGCACCACCCACAATGCACCTACAGCCATCGGTGGAAGTGCGAACGAGAAAGCTATCGACGCTCAAACCTCAACTACCGCGGTCGCTGAAGCTATGGCAACTTCTACTGTCCTCCACGTCTCACCTACCAATACAGTCGCCCGACGTGACGACGAGCCTATACCCACGCCTCTGGCTATATACCCACTCACGGCTCGCGGCGGCAGCCCGCATCGGGTCCACGTTGTGCAAGCCCATCGACATGGACGGCGCACTCACCTCAACCGCACGACGCACTAACTTATAGCTGACCCTCGCTACCCATGTCCCATCCGACAACATGCTTGTCCCCCCGTCACCGCCCCTGGGACCGGCGTCATCTGACGCGTCTCCCGTCCGCTCTTTTTACGACTCGAACACACACATCCATCCTCTCCCGCGTCTCCTTGCGTTGACTCCAGCATTTGTTCATCATGGTTCCCTCTCTAGTTGCTTCTATTTTGACGAGTGTGGATATCCTCGTTTACATCATTGTCGCACAGGACGTCGCTGTCATGGTACTATCAAGACGCGATACGTTCTGCCTACGGAACTTGATGCTTTAATCTTTCGCGCTCTCTGGATATCCATGCCCGTTTCAGAGGCTATTCAGATGCTGTATTCAATATGAGATGCGTTGTCGTATATACTCCCGCTGCATGCTCGCGTCTGTCCACTAATTCCCAGGCGACGGCCGAAGGTCAATCTGCACACAAGTCAATGGTACTCAGCAGCAGCCATAAATTTCGCGCAGAACTGGATCTAATCAGAGGATACGCGGTGCTCGATCCATGGAATTTCGTAACAGCCGGATGTGTCTTGATATCAGCCCTTTGACGGATAGTTCACTGTGTGTGACGCCGACATCGTAATCAATCATATGGTGTTCGATCGGCATGGGACAAATTTAGGCTACTGTAGCTCGCGGAATCAACTTCGATGTGTTGGGAGAGTACGAGGACTTGAAAGATTGAGCATGGAACCCATCTCAGGAAAGTTTCAGGCTAGGTGGGCGCGACTCGACCAAGTGCCAAGTGCGCGACCTTAATGAGGAGGCACGTGCACGCGCATGTTTTGCTCTGTTTACGTGCGTTAACGCGTCGCGTCGCGTCTACAAAGGCTCTGTCTCCCTCCCACTACCCTGACCTTCTGTCGGCTTGTAACTATCTTCTGTTATTTGAGCCATGCCCAAACGCCGAGCGGTTGCTGACTCGGACGAAGAGGGCGGTTCACAACCCGCCTCAAAGCGCTCGCGTACCAACGAAAGTGATGAAGAGGAGCGACCCCGCACTCAGCGCGCGGCGACTCAGGGGACGAAGGTTGCGAATGATGAAGCAATTGAGATAGATGACGAAGAGGACGATGAGGGTGGGATGCACCCAGACGAGGATGAGGAGAAGAAATTCGAAGAAGAGAACGAGGAGCGCATTCGTGAGAGGCTTATGAACAAGAGCCGGACCCAGGGCGTGAGTACTTGAGTCTTGGACGAGAGGGTGTATTACTTCTGGAGTGCGATGCTGAAGTTCCTGCGCCTGCGAACCAGGGTATCGCAGAAATGGGCATCATTGAATCCATCGAGATGCACCAGTTCATGTGCCACAAATACTTGACCTTCTCGCTCGGGCCGCAGATTAACTTCATCATTGGTATGTTTGTGGAGCACGCATCAATAGACAAATCCACTGACGACCCACATACAGGGCACAACGGCAGTGCGTACGGTATTCTTCTTCGCAATATCCATCTGACAGCTCTCTATAGGCGGTAAGAGCGCTGTTCTGTCCGCGCTCACCGTCGCTCTTGGTGGAAAGGCGACTACGACTGGGCGTGGAAGCGGTCTGAAGTCTTTCATCCGAGAAGGGCAGAAGTACGTTGTCCCGTGATCTATAACATCTCTCACTGTTAAGGCTTGTCCGCTACAGTGTCGCTGAGGTGACCGTTATGCTGAAGAACCAAGGGGAGGAGGCGTACCGACCCAAGGACTACGGCAGAAGCATTGTGATCACGCGCCGCTTCACCAAAGACGGCTCTTCGTCGTACAAGATCAAGAGCAGAGACGGCAAGGTCGTTTCTACCAAACGAGAGGAGCTTCAAGCCATCTGTGATCACATGAACATTCAAGTCGACAACCCGATGAACATCCTGACGCAAGGTAGGCTTCATTGAGGGCGTCTCGTCTTGTCAATTCGATTTTTGCTGACAACTCTTGTGATCAGACTCGGCGCGGTAAGTGAACACCACGTATCGTAGCCACCGCTTCAGACTTCTGACGCTAGGTTCTAGGCAATTCTTGAGTGCATCCACCCCGGCCGATAAATACAAGGTATGTTGTCTTTCTTGGAATCTGGATAACGATCACTTAACTTGAACCTTCTCACAGTTCTTCTTGAAAGGCACGCAGCTCAGTCAGTTGAGCGAAGAGTACCAGACCTGCATGGAGAACATCAGCCAGACGGCCAAGGTCCTCAAGCGCAAGGCTGAGGTCATCCCTGACTTGGAGGAAGCTGTTAAGGAGGCTCGCGCCCGATGGGACGAAGCTCAAAAGGCCGTGCAGCAAAAACATCGTGCAGACGAGCTCAAGAAGGAGCTCGCATGGGCTCACGTAGCCAGCAAGGAAGAGGCACGTAGTGACAACTGGCTGATACGCTCTGATACTGATGCATCATGGTACCGTAGGAGCTGACTCAGCAGCTCAAAGAAGTCGCGCAGATCAGGCGCGCACTTGAGAAGTGTGAGGCAAACGTGAGGGAGGAAGAGGTCGGTTCACAAAAATTGCGTATTGCACCTTACATCCTCCTCACAAGGCATTATAGGAGAAACGTGTAGCGTGCGATGCGAAAGTTGCTGCTCTCGAGGTGGAGCTTGAAGATCTCGGCAATGTTCAGAGTCTCCAGAAACGCAGGGAGGAATTAGGCGTGCAGATCAAAGCCAACAGGACAAAGCTTTCCCAGCTCAAGGTATGACGTGTGCGACAATAGGATTCGGATTACCTCTCACCTCTAACAATGGACAGAACGACGATAAGGCCATTCAGGAGTCCAAAACAGGTGTCGATGCCACGATCGCCGAGCTTGAGAAGAAGATCCAGGACGAGCAAACACGTCTTGAGACGCGTTCGAAGGAGAAGCGTGACCGCGCCACGGCCCAACTCGAAGCGCTGAACGCTACGTTAGCCGCTGACGAGAAGAAGCTCCAGGAACTTGCTCAGGAACGTCAACGACTTATGTCGGAAGCTGACTCTGCCAAGCAGGAGGGCACACGCCTGCAACATGAGCAAGGTCAACTTCGCACCCGAGTCGTCGAGTGTGAGGAGCAGATTCGGAAGTGCGCCGAGATTGAGAAGAGCAAGCTCGCAATTTATGGGAACCGGATGGACTGGGTGATGGAGCAAATCAGGAAGCAGCACTGGCATGGCAGACCGCCCGTTGGTCCCTTCGGGCAGTATGTGAAGGTGAAAGATCCAGAGAAATGGGGACGCCTTCTCCGAGTCGTCATCGGCGGTGCCATGAGCAGTTTCGCAATCACCGACGCGCGCGACCGCAATACTTTGGCTAATATCCTTCGCGACAGTGGCAAGTAAGTCCAACGCTTGGGCTTTGTCGAAACCATATTGACTCTGCCGTGCCCTATGCTACAGTCGCTCTCAGATCATCATCTCCGAGGAGGATCTGTTTGACTTCAGCGAGGGAGAGCCCCCTCCGGGCTACCTCACGATCCTGCGAGCTCTCGAGGTGCGTGCGCTTGCTCGTCCTCGGGGTGTATCTAACCAATGCTTCCTAGGTGACCGACGAGTACGTACTACGTCAGCTGGTAAACAACCTGCACATCGAGAGCACGCTGTTGGCGGCCAATCGCGCAGAAGCCGATCAAATGCTGCTCTCTTTAGGTGGCGGTGGTATAGCTATGGCTGCCGATCTATACAGAGTTGTCCGGTTCCCGTAAGTCGTGTCGTACTTGACGTCTAGCCCAATGGAACTAACCTTTCTGCCACTAGTGAGGGTGGCGGTCAATCGTCCGTCATTAATGACCTGAGGGGAAATGATCCTAGGCATAACTTGTTCCGGAGCAGCAATGCTGAAGCCGAACGGAGGCAAGTTGACATTGGTGTTCATTGGCTGCTTTGCCGCTGACCTCGCTCTTGTAGACGTTGGCAAGCCCAGAGAGACGAGTTGAACGCGCGACTCGTGGATCTGGGACCGAAGATTGCTGAACTACAGGCTACCTACAGTCGATCTCGAGGCGCGGCAGGAGACCTAGAGGTGCGGACGTCTCCGATCGGTGCACTTCCACTCATCTCAGCCACGTATAGCGTCAGGAGCAAGCGCTTCATAGGAAGATCCGTGGCCTCAAGACCGACATTAACAACCTGCAGCTGGAGCTCAATGAGGACCTACCTGTGAATATACAGGCACTCAAGGAAGCTTTACAGGTACGCATGCACGCCGTGCGCCTACGAAGTGGCTATTGACCTTAGCGAGTAGGAACAACAATCCGAGAAGGAGTCCATTATTCACCAGTATGAGCAGCTGCTCTTAGAGCGCGAGAGGGTCCAACAAGACCAGCGACCCCTTATAGAGGAGTCAGAACGTCTGCGCTTGCAGATCACCGAGCACGCTGGGAAACAGGACGCCATATCCGTAAGATTGCCGTCGTTTCCGTTGACCACTGGTACTCATACAAACTTCAGACACGTCTGCAAACAGCAGTAACTGAACGGCTGCAGATCGACAACGATATCAAGCACTGGAACGCGAAGGCCGATACTGAGCGGGAGAAGTTGGCCACAGCAGAGGAGCTAGCGAGGACGCTGGAAGAAGAGTTCAAGGTGGGTTCAATTTTCGTAGAGCTCACCAGAGATCTGACACTCTTCCAGGCTTGGACAGCCAAAGCTGAGCACTACTGCGAACGATATCCCAACCCGCGGAAGGCCGACGTCGTCAAGCGAAGCCTGGATGCTGTGCAAGCTGCTCTGGTCGAGCGCGAACGAAGGTATGGCACCTCTTCTTCCGTTGAAGTGAACTGTCCTGACCGTACCCCAGGCAAGGTGCCACCATCGAAGAAATCGCAGACGAACTTCACAAAAAGGACGCTGCATTGACGACTGCGAAGATGGAGATTCGTGCATTGAACTCCCTGAACAGAGTACGAATCAGTCCTGCTAACCATGGATGTAGTACTGACAAATTCTTTGGTGTAGGCCCTCAAGAAGTCGGTCAAGGTGCGACTGGCGCGATGGCACGAGTTCCGTCGGCATATCGCACTCCGTTGCAAGGTCTACTTTGCATATCACCTCTCCAACCGTGGATACTTCGGCAAGGTTCTATTCGATCATATCAATGGCAAACTGGACCTGAGGGTGAGTTCAGAAGCTGTCTAGTGGGATGTGTCATGACATTTGCGCTAGGTCCAAACGGATGACCAAACGGCGACGCAGCAAGATAGTCGAGACAAGGATCCACGCTCGCTCAGTGGAGGCGAGAAATCGTTCTCCACCATCTGTCTGCTCTTGTCGCTGTGGGAATCCATCGGTTGTCCCATTCGTTGCCTTGGTTTGTCTGCCCTTGTTGGCACTCGTTTGTGGATTCTCACACACCTTCCAGATGAATTCGATGTCTTCATGGACGCGGTCAACCGACGTATTAGCATGAAGATGATGGTGTGTATCCCATTCTGCGCTCAACGGCGTGCTGACCCATCCGGTGTAGATCGACACTGCGAATGCGTCGAAAGGCAAACAGTACGTTCTCATCACGCCCCAAGACATGTCTAACATCAAAGGAGGACCAACCGTACGTATTCATCGGATGAGTGATCCTGAACGTGGTCAAGGCACGTTGGCGTTTTGATTCTCACGCAGGCCGAGTTGGATGTTGTTATATCAACACTCGTATCTTAACGATCTCCCATAATGCTACGCGATTTGCATTGCAAATGTTGGCTCATTTCACCAACCACGTCGAAGTCAACTGCTACCTACTCGGCGAGAGCCGTCGCATCCATCTTGCTGACGGAGGCACTTCTAGCACGGGCCTGCTCACGCCCGCCGGTGTATCTGCAGTGCTGTCCCACTTTGTAAGCTATCGTCCTGCTCAATAACTGGTCCTACATACCTTCCCCTTCTCGCACCCCTCGCAATCTCTCAGAGGGTAGAACCAGTGGCGAGATTTCTTCGCGTTGCCCCAAGGCCACAGAAACCACTGAGGTTCGGCTCCCATCGCTTGCACCATCCAGTCGTATTCGGCTTGTGTTGGCCTTACGTGCTGCAACGGGGACATGGTCGCATCTATCGTAGCAACATATATGTGTTCGGGTCGCGTTATCAATTCCTCCCCGTCTTGTAGAGGTTGCGCATCGAGGGGCAGGACCATATTGTACCAAATGTGGCGAAATGTGACCCCTTCGTTTCGTAACATATACGTAGCCGCTGGAACTCCGGGACCGAGTATCTCGTGATTGGCGCAGAGCACATCGGGCACGACTCCAATTATGAAGAGATCCCAAAGTCGTTCGATTCGCTCAGGTGTGAGCTGCCAACCCAGTGCGTAGTGTTGTTCCTCATTCTCCCACCTGTCGTCAGGTGGTGGGGGAAACTTGGCAAAGCCTTGTAGCGCTGGGTCACGCGAAGGACCTTTCCGCATCTGATAATTTCTCACTCCATCAAAGACTCGCAGCATAATGCAATGCTAATCGAACATACCAACTTCACCTCTTCGCTCGAATGACTTTCTTTGTCACTGGACTTGTCTTCATACTGCGCTTCGCCATCGCTAGAATGCATCACTTCGTCACTAGATGGTCTTTTCCCTTCGTCATCGTGATGCTTCGTAGGGAGTGGGCCCATGGGCGTGTTTGTATCTACGGTGAGAGTGGTAGAGCTTGAGGAGAGTAAAAGACACGAGAGGCCTGATCAAGCTGACCTGTCGGATTGGTGCTCATGTCCACACTATACACTCTGAGGGAATACTGCCAGCGCGGCATACTCTAACTAACAGTCCTACGCAGAACGGTTACATGAGCTCACCTGAATCGGACACGAGCGTACGTGAGGTGAGCAACGGTACTTGCTATGAATGAGTAAATCGCTGAGGTCGGGGGAGTGAGGGACTCACTGCACGTGTCGCGCAGTCAATTTATAGGAATAGTACTAGCCAAGATATGGTAGCGGACTTTAAATTTGGCGGTTAGACGTGTTCAAGCCGACAACAGAAACCGCTATGGTTGAGGACGCCACTTCATGTCAACCTGCCACACTCATTTCCGGGCCTCCATACACAAATTCTATATACAAAACCACCCCTATAATGCCCTAAATCTCGTCTTTCGTAAAATTCTGAGCGTCTAACCCTAACCCTAGAAAAAGCGCCAAATCGGCCTCAGGTCAACGCCAACCCAATGAGCCTCTGAGGAGGGAAATGAGTACAAACCAGACTCCTCTTTGTCTCACGCGCAAGTTTTGCCCTCCGTTCCTCCTCCTCCTGCTTAAGGTTGGCCATTCGAAGGCGTAGATATGATCTGAACTTCCGAATTGTGAACTCGGCAACTTTACCTGTAGCGCCTAGCCGGTAACCACTGATATGGCGGAACGCCCGCTGGAAGAAACATCGGATGGTGAGCAGAGGGCACTCATTGAGCACCTCCTGTACTAGTTTCTTCACACGAGCCCAGTTGCCATAAAGTAGAGCGTTCACCAAAGTAGCTCTTTCAGACTGCCAAGAGACATTTCCATATTAGGAAGGTAGCCTAATATGGTAGTGGATTAGTCAGCAGGTCGCGCCAAATCACTCGTCAAAGACAATAATTTTCGATTCTTGCCCAAGTGGTCCATGGAATGTCTTCATGGGTCCATTAGGATCATTTACACACTTTTTTGTAGATCTAGGACGTTGTGCCAAGGAGCCTTAGCGGTCGTAAGGAAGCAAACGGGCGCTAGTCATGAAGTGGCGTCCTCAACCATACGTACCACTTCTGAGCGTATGATCATCTCAACAGGGTCAACCGATATTTTCGAGCAATCAGGACACTCTAGTAGGACAGAAGAATGGAGACACACGGGTAACTCTTCTTCGGTACGCCCATATTGCCAGGTGGTCTTGCGCGGGCTAGTATGATCGTTTGTTTCGATGCTCATATACATGATGCATGACGACCTATGACAACCTAGATACGCTTGGAATGAACCCATGATGAATGTTGCTGCCAAGTATTGACAGCGGTACTGCTTTGGCACGGTACGAATTGGGGTATAGCCGCAGAGCCCAGATAGGCCCTGGGCCCACTGAGTAACACCATTGCTGCTATTATAGTAGTGACCTGATCTGAGTTATGTAGTGTCCGCATGTATCCACGTACTGTGTTTCGTCCATTTTGCCAACATATATTGTCGATTTCCAACCAAAGGGAAGATTGCTGAGTAAGTCATCACCCCTGAGCCCCTATATGGACATTCGATGCCAGCGCTGGTGAATACGCGCTAATCGAAGGCGGTGATTCTCACCTCAATCGAGCTCCACAGTGCTAAGGACATCTCTATACAGGTTCAGGTGGGGCGAATTCATATGATCAGGCCAGTCTCTTGTAGTCTCTCATAGGCAGACGACCGATGTGCTTTATTGATGGAGGGGAGGACGAGCACAGATTCGCCCACTCTGATTGGCGGCGTAATGTCATTCAAAACCGAGCGACGCACCAGGCGCTGTAGCACACTTGAGCTTGAAGTCGCATCTTGTCACCTCGAGTCTGAGCACGGCGAAGTGGGTCAGTGGCAATAGCCGGGCGTCTAGTAGTATTCCCTGTATTCAACCGTTTCGTTTGATTTCGCGATCTGGCGTGCAGCTGGACTAGTCTCGTAACTAGCGATCAATGGATCATAGGCCCCGAGAGACCGTCCTATTACACTGCTCACTGGAGATTAACGTCCATCATAACTCCATCAGCGCCTAATACCGCTCAGTCACTGCGAAGATGTCGAACGCGTACACAACAAACCTGTCGTCCGAGGGCCCTTGTTTATTTGCCTGTGGGATTCTCACATAGTGATCAGTATAGTCTCAAGTTGTCGTCTGAAATCCCATACATCTCCTGTCGCGACCCGGAATACTAATCGCCGTCAAAAGGGTAGGAAACCATGAAGCCCGAACATGCCCTCTCTGGGCGTCTTGTGCACGGTATTTTTTTCGTCCTGACGTTCTGCAGCAGCAGGGTGAATCTGCAATTATACGACATTCCTACCAACTCAAAACCCGGAACTTCTTGTCCGCAGGATGCCCCTCTAAGTTGGACGCCTACGAGCCTCTACGGCTGTAGAGTACATATCATAAAGTGCTTCTTCTTCATGGCTGGAGTAAGATATCTACTGTCGGTTTCATCCATCTTCATTTCCATATTAATAACTGTGGCTGACGTGATAACATCAGCCCCCAGTAGGAGATCACATCTAAGGGACTATCCAGCTATTCGTGGACACACGATGGACATACCAAGTAACATCCGCGCGGGACCACTCCAGTCTTGTGCCTCGGCAAAGACAGTTTTGGGTTCAGGCCGGCTTCCGTGCAGTTCCCAAGCATTCCGTGGTTTCGTATAGAGACCGTCCCAGACCGGTACCATCCCGCCTCTGAAGTACTATAAAAGGATGCCTGTAACACGTCAGTCGCCCGTCAAAATTCGTTGAGCGATTCATTTCAACCCGTCGTCAGTAACCCGCACCTCCTAGATCATATCTGTGGCACAATGTCATCTAAAGGTGCGCACCTGGAGACGTTCATGCAGATGATATGATCCAGAATAACCATAATAATGGTGAACAGTCACTTCCAGGCCAAAGGCTGAAGACACCGACTTGGATGACCTTCGAAAAGAGATACAAAAGCGAATAGAGACTTATGGGAAAGCATGGGGTTACTTCACAAGCGGGCGTGGCCCCCGTGCCATCTCCAGAGCGGTGTGGGAACGCAACCATCCCGTCGTGCAATATGCCGAGGCCAATGAAATATCTATTGAGCACATTTGGTACAAAGTATGGAACGAAATGTGCGAATTAAACATGTGCCCTATCCTAGCGGACAACACGATGATCGCCCAGATTGGCATCTTTCCCCAATACCCCGCATCAGCTACTCTCAAGGACTTCGATGAGGATGGCAACATCGAGGGAAGAACACGGTCGAAACGTTACCCAGACTCGAGTTTCATGCTCATGTATGGCAAAGAGGGCCGACGAATGAAGTTGTTCTTCCATGTAGGGCTCCTAGAAAACAAGCCACGTGAGACGTCGTGGAGTGCAACCCTTCACATGATCAACGCGACGATGTCGTCGCAAGCCATGGATCAGGCAGCGCACGCACTCGCAACCGTGCCAAGGGCAAACCTAGTACCTGAAGGAGAGATGGACGAGATGGGCTCTATAGTGGCTGTGGGCTCCCATTGGCACTATGAAGAATTTACGCGTGTTCAGGCGACCGCAAGTCGAAAGGTGGACGCTCGGAAGCAAGCGGAGAAAGAAGAAGCCAGAGACAAAGACTATGAACCACAAGCAGAGGGCCGCGCCAATCGCAAGGCCGACAAGGACGCTAACAGATGGCCTACAGTTAAAGTAACGTTGTCATCTCTAGGTCCGCTGGCGTCAACAGATACGCTCAAGGGTCAGCTACAAAGTGTGTTCCCTCCTGGCAAGCCAAGACCTGCGAACATACTGGACGATTCCAAGCGCTCCCGTCGTGCCATGCAGTTAATATGTGACCGCATGGTTGAACGCACCGGCTCTATTTGGAAGAAAGTGTCAACAAAAGAGGCGCCTATTTCCCATACAGAATATCTGATACGAATGCTCGCGAGAGACATGGCCGAGTATGTGGGTATGCCGAAGCAGGATTTGGAGGTGCTTTTCAAGAACATGACCATGTCGAGGACACTAGACTATCCGGAGCTTGGAGGAAACCAAGAACCTGATGAGGACGAAGGCGAGCAGGCGGATGAAAGTTTTGAAGGGATGTGATAGCGATTAGTCTGATGGTGCAGATCGGAATGCAGAATGACCTACGCGGCACCCATACAAGATACAACTCATGTACACATTTGTGACACACGTATAGCACACAAATACATATCGTAACCAGGAGACGTCCGCATAGCTCAGTCTGCTACAACTTCGCTTTGAACTGATCTTCCGTAACGCCCTTGCCCATTGCTGCTGTCGACGACACGCCGCCGGTAACCGTCTTCATCAGGTTGTCCATGTAATCGGCGCCGCTCCACTGCGTAAAGTTTAGCACATCGTTTCCTCATGCTGCCTGCGCGTATAGACGCACCTTTTGGTGAGTCAAAACATCGCAGCCAATCTCGCGCTCGCGGCGCTGGACGAGCTCCACGTAAGCCTTCATGCCCTCGGTTGCGAACGCGCGTGCGAAGAGGTCGCTGATGTACGCGTTCGAGTGAAGGCCAGCAAGCTAGGGATACCGATCAGCACATGCGTGCAGTGACGTTGAGCAGGCGAGGCATTGACTCACTGTGATGAACTGCCAGACAAAGCCGAGCTTGCCCAGCTCCCACACGTACGCCTTCATGTCGTCCGTGTTGAGGCCCGCAGCCTCCCAGTTGAACGACGGACTGAGGTTGTATGCGAGCCACTGTTTGGGGTACACCGCGTGCACACCCTCCGCGAACTCTCTCGCCTGCGCGAGGATCGGCTTCTTCGTCTCCATCCAGAGCAAGTCCGAGTACGGCGCGAACGCAATAGCGCGGTTGATCGCACATTGCGTACCGCCCTGGTAGCGGTAGAAGCCCTCGCGCGTGCGTGGCGCGTCCCAGTCCCAGTACGGCACTTGCTTGAGACCGAACTCCTTCTGCGCGATCGCAACCGCGTCCGGGTAGGACACGTGCGCGACGCGCTCGGTGAAGCGTTGGATGGACTGGGAGGAAGCGCCCTGCGCACGGAGCGCGTTCGCGAGAGTCGTGGAGAAGAGCTGGATGTTCGCGGCAGCCATCCATTGCTCTTCGACAGCCTCGAGCGCCTCGCCGGTCTTGCCTGCCTTCTCGGCCTCGACGAGCTCAACAACGAGTGGGCGCAGGTTGGGGTTCGTCGACCCGAGGATGAAAGGATGATCGCGCTCGTCGACGTTTGTTGTGATTAGAGTGGCCGCCTCCGAGTCCGTGCGGGCGATGACGAGGTTGCTGACGCCCATGATGTCGAATTGCAGGCGGATGGCGACAAGCCGGTTGATGTGCTCTTGAATGGGGACGAGCACCTTTCCAGCCATATGTCCGCACTTCTTCGTCCCGGGCGCTTGGTCCTCGATGTGAATACCAGCAGCACCCTTCTCAACGAACATCTTCGCGAGCTTCATGGTCGCAGTAAGACCACCGTGACCTGTGTCGGCGTCTGCAATGATCGGTCGGAGGTAGTCGATAACGGGTGTCTCTGCGAGCTCCTTCTCCGACATGCGTGAACGCTGTTCGCGCTGTTTGCGGTCGTGGAAAAGCTGAGCCATGAAGAGGTGCTCGACCTTGTTGGGCACGGTATTTGAGGGATAATCTATCGGTAATTGTTAGGCCTGACGCAAGGGACAGGAGAGCTTGATCATACCTGCAAGGTCCGGACCAGGCTCGTTCGTACTCGAGGCAGTGCTCGATGATTGCCAGCCAGAAACATATACGGTTTCTAGGTACTTCGCCATTTGTGTGACTTGCACAGGGTCGAGTCTACGACCGAGTCAGTAAGCCACGGCGTACGCATACACACGCGCATATACTCACGCGCCGTACGTGTGCGAAGGCGTGCCGTTCTTGAAGCGCTCCGAGAGGATGCGCCAGAGCTTCTTCGCCTGCACATCTGAGGGGTAGGAGATGGGGAGCGTGCCGCGCTTCGACACGACCTGCGCTGCGGTGTACGGCCGTTTCGTCTTCCAGAAACGAGGGTCCTGCAGAGGATATGTGAGGTTAAGACGATGTTCAGGGGTGGACGCGTGAGACGGACCTTCCACCACCTTTCGACTTCGGCGACTTCGGCCTGGAAGGCAGCGCGCTCGTCGGACATGGCTATGGAGGTAACGGTGAAGACGGCGAGGAGGAGGTGGTGGTGGTAGAGAAAGGAGAGAGGGAAGAGAGGGGATGCGGGGGCGCGGAACTGGATGGGATGCGCTGCATTTGAATGTTCTGCGATCGCCTGAACGCGTCGAGTCGAGTCCCAAGAGCCCAAGCCGGGCCATGTGATTGGGCCCCTCACCTCCCCGGCGCTAGCCGATGTGGGGCCCCGCATAGGCGCTCGGTGCACCGTCCCCCGCCTCCGCACTGTCCGCCTCATTTCCTTCGGCCGACACAGCCCGAGCGGCCTCAAACTCGCAACCAAGCCACGGACATCAGACAGCCATGAGAGTCGCGGTGGACTTTGAGGATCGACTCGCCGGGCGTACGCACTAACGCCCCTCCCGATGAGCGCGGCCCCAGGGAACTAGCCTTACCTGCGACGTGGGCGTGACCTATAGCCGCGTTTCGGAGTTTGCACGGCTTTGCCTCTGACGTCTGCACGCAAATGACTTCGCGACCATGTGTGCTGCACAATGGCTTCAAGAGCGGGCCAGAAGGCGGTTGCTCGACTCAACATCGATCGTATTGCCCCTCCGCACGCCTACCGCCGGTTACCGTCGTACACGAGTCCAGCTAGACCGTATCGAACGAAGAACGCCATCAAGCTCCCGCAAACCTACGGGCACAGAACAGGGGTGGAACCAGACCGTCAGCATTCCCGTTGTAATTCCTTGTATGATTGCACCCAGCCCGCTCTCTCGCGTTCGCCAGGAACACCGAGTGTGGGCGCGTACGCGACAAAACCAGACGCAAGAGAACAGATTCCGGCTCACCTGAGTCGCAATCAACACCCGCGTGAGGCTGTCCTCCCTAATCGGCCCGAGCCGGAGCAGAAACACGTTCAAGATCGTCAAGTTCGTTGTCTGTGAAATCTCGCCTGTCCGCTCATCGAGTGTGAGCTCCACCAGTCCAAGAGCGGAAAACACACGGAGCACAAGAGAAGCGAGCGCAGTGGGGCGCTTCTCTTTGAACTCCGCGCGCGAAGGATACAAGAGCTGCGTCTCTGGGTCGTATCTGCGTGCGGCGTCCCATTAGCATCTCTTTCGGAAAGATACCCCCGTGGGGTGTATAGGCCTTTCTAGGCTTGCAGATGAGTACGTACCTCGGAACACGGTGTCGCGGACACGGAACGAGTCCAAACAGCTGGGGACACGAGAGGACGAAGTTGAAGATTTGGGGGAGGAAGAAGAGGAGGAGCGTCTTTGAGTAGTGGGCCTGGATGCCAACTACGGCGAATGCCATGCCGGCGACATAGCATAGTGTGTCCCCTGGAAACGCCCTTGCAGGATACCTGAAGCGCGAGGTGATAGTTGGTTGCGCGCTGGGATACCTGAGACTAAGAATACGCACCAGTTGTGGTACATGAATCCGAGGCACACGCCCAGAAGCGGCAACATGAAGTACAGGCTGAATAGATGCCGTTCGACGAGAATCCTGCTGCCATAAGCCATTCCAGCACTCCAGACGCCACCGACTTTGACTCCTTCGGTGACATGCAGCGGTAGCGGTATCCTGAAGCCGAAAGCCCATGGCAAGAAGAGAAGGTCGTTGAGAATGACCGACACCGCGATCACCACCGCTTGGGAGACTTCTGAGCCATTGATGCCAGCTAAGATGTTGATGCTATTCGTGCAGAAGGTGGAAAGCAACGACATGTATACATAGTACAGTGGACCTAGAGTTGTAAACGAAACGTGAGCACACTGATTGGACAGCTCCGCACATGATTATTGCGTTTCAATAGCTGGCAGACGTTGGGTGTCCTCCCGCGCTCGCCACGGGGGCGTGGCACGGTCCTACTAAGGTTTGTATGGACTCACCCAGGTTGACTAGGGTCCCTAGCAGCCATCGGAGTGGAATAGGAACCACTACGTCCGTCGCCCCGCGCTCGGAGTAGTAGACAATTAATAGCGGTATAGACGCTATGATTGGGATAGGCAGCTTATGCCTCCACCGAATGTCAAAGACATCGTCCAGGAAGCCGAGCATCGTTGCCATCAAGAGAGACAACAGCGAGGATAGGTATACCGCTAACTTGCGAACACCAGCTTCATTGATCAGTCAGGGCGGGTGGAGCAATCTTGGAGATACTCACTTGATGATGCGGGAACTCGTTCACGACGAGTCCCTCGCGTGCTCTCCTCGCGGTATCATAGTGGTTCGTGATAGACTCTGAGAAGGCGTACGGAATAAATAGGATGAGGAGCAGAATGTAGAGGGATGCGCAGACGAGTCCTTGGCTCTCTGGTCTATGGTAATCGCGCCTTTTAGAGAGAACGACAGCTGCACAGTTGAGTATACTCACATTGGGGTATCGTACGTCTTGAGCAAGTCCCTGCCCTTCAGGTTTGCTCGAATGAAGGTCGGGCCTAACGCTGGCACCAGGTATAGCGATCCGAGGAAAGCAAGTATTGAAAGCCCAAAAGCAGCGTAGAGCGCAGGAAGAGCCGGGGCAGGCTCGATGAGTGGCCGCACAAGAAACCAGGCAGCAGTCGGAGCCAAGGTGAATAGAAGGGCTCTCGGAAGCGGGCGCGGGCGCAAGGCCTGGTCCTGTGCCATCTTCAAGCTATTGACGTGGACTACTCTCCTCTGTGGTCGATGTTATCAAACTCAGGACTCAAGGCTGAGGATTGTAGTCAAGCCAAGGACGAGAAAACTGGCATTGGAGAAGAGAGAGCTGTGAATAACGAGACACGACATGGCTGGGGACGTGTCCGAAGCGCGCAGTGAAACGCGTCCCACGTGGCTCATACGTGCAGCGCGATCACGCGCCTCGCCAAAACTCACTCGAGCGCGTCTTCCGAGTCCTTTCGTCCTCCACCAAGTGGCAAGGCGCATTCACAAGTTGCGGTAGCTGGGTGTGAACCAATCTCCAGCTTTATGCAAATGGAACCAGATGCCCAGCCTCCCTCTGAAGATTTCGTCGCAGAGGTTCTTCGCCTGCGCCGCGACAATGCTTCTCTCTTGGACTTGAACGCTGCTCTCAAGGAGGGAAACGCGGCGCTGAAGGACGCAAACGTCGCGCTCAAGGAGCTAGTGAACTCCTTACAGCAGGAACGAACCACGCTCCTCTCGCAACGCGCCGAGCACCAACCATGTGGCGATAGTCGTCCTGCTGCAGCGGTCAGCGCCTTCTTGCTGTTCGCCTGTACAACACTCATGTTCTCTTCTGCACGGTCAGGTGCAATACCCGGAGCAAACGCCTAGCATAGTCAAGCTTCCACAAAAGCTATTGCTACGCATCTTCTTGGAGACGATGCCCACGACCGATTCTTATGATCCGTCTGCTCAAGCTGGACCGCGGGCCCCTTGGGTCGTCTCTGTCGCTACTCGAAAAGCCCTCACGCTGGTTTGCAGACACTGGTACCGTCCCGCCTCCGAGGCTCTCTATTGCGATATCGTCTTTCGGCGAATGGGCCAAGTCGCCGCACTTGCCCGCACACTGCGTACCGCTCGTGTCAAGTATGGCCCCGATCCGAGCAAGTACATCAAGCGCATATGCATGGCGAGATGTGTCGCTCTCGGACGCTTCCTGGAGACCTTTCAGCAGGAGCTCGCAATCATCCTCGAATATTGTTCAAACCTCGTCGCGTTTGAGTGCTATCACCATCCGGAATTCCCCGTGATCACCTACCCTCCGTTCATCAGAGCAGAAGAATTCATCAATGCTGCCATCCTTGAGCCCGCTGGGAACGGCACTCCTGGCTCAGCCCTAGTCAAGCGTTGCGCATCTAGCATCCAAAAGCTCGCTTTCTCCGAAACTCTGCAGCTAGAAAATCTTCTATGCATTCATGCGTGTCTACTAAATGGACGTCTCAACACTCTTGTATTAGGCCCAGTCTGCTCGGGATATGATCTAACTGACGACACATCATCACTCGACGCCCCGTATCTCCCGCACCTTCAACGGCTGGATATTCACGCAGACAACGAGAATTTCCTCGACTGGATCTCCGGCTCGTGGGAGATGCCTGGACTCACGCACCTCACATTGTCCTCTTGCCAAGAGTTACCGCACGCGCTGCTCGTATCCGTCGGTGCAAACCTCGAATACCTGCACATCGTCTCCGGACCGGAATGGGAAGGAGAAAAGGCCGGAGACGTCCTCCGTGACCTATCTGTCCTCTGTCCTCATCTCGAGCACCTCATCCTTCCCACCACCCCCGCGCTCAACCTACCCTGCATCATCAACTCTACATCGCTCCTCTACCTCGACATCTGGGGACCGATCCAAAACAGGCGGGTTCTCGAGCTCATGTGCGAGATGGGCCACGTCTGTAGTCTCCCTAAGCTGCGCGCGATTCGCATGCTTCCGACGAACATACGAAGCGACGCGCACACCTTGTTGCCTTTGCACTGCGACCCTTCTCAAGTGCGCGGAGACGAGACTCGCTTCTTGACCGTCTTGGGCGTCCCGCTTCTCCAGACGTCGTGGGCGGTGCTGTTGGACATGCACGTTTCCTCTGGAGATGATTCTGCGGAAGCCGGGACGGAATCTGATACGGAGTATGTGGAGCCCACCACCGAAGAGGAATCCGATGAGGATATGGCATCGGAGCCTGACGTTGAAGTTGAGGGGAGCTCAACAGCCCGCTCATCCAATGCTGGAGCGGATGACAATGTAGATGAAGGAGATGAGGATGATGCTGAAGATGCTGAGATGGAAGAGGACGACGGTGCGAGCTCAACTGAAGAAGACGGCGACGAAGAGATGGAGGACGGTTGCGACCGTGAGGCGCTCTTGGAAATGTTTGCGCAAGGTCAAGTTGGTGGGTATATATTCGAAGATTCGAATAAGAGGTGTAATGTGTAACACTGCCATGCGACGTATCTACTATCATAGAATCTAGCATAGATGAATTACAGCTTGGTGAACATCAAAGCACTACCCGTAGATTCACCGAAGTTGATTAATGCGATATAGCCACTTGCATATACTGGCCCTTGATCCCATACATCGCCAAGGATTCGTCATTGCCAACCTCCACCCAGATAGTGCCCCGACAAGGCCCCATATTTTCGACGTCCTCATGCAGCTTTTTCAGACGAGGCTCGGGATCCGAGATGCCGCCGCAACTACACGAATACGACGTTGACATGGAGATATCATCGCCCGAGAAATTCTTGTAACTGAACATGAAATGCTCGTCGTCGATCCTGCGCACAATGCCTTCAGTACTGGAGGAACATGAACTATAACCGCATGGAACTTACGGGAGACCGGAATTATGTAGTTGCGCCTTGAACTGCTCGAGGCGAAGCTTCACTCCGGTCTTGGGTTGTGCTACGATGGCATAGCCGCCGTGGAAGTGCAGCACGTCCTTGGCCCCTTGCTTCAGCTTCTCGTTATGGGCGAGCACCCGCTGCCGTAGCGCATCGAAGAACTCGTCCGCTGTCGTGTACGCCGTCCCGCCCGCCTTTCGCAGCTTCTCCATGGGTCGGTAGCGGTTGTCCGACACGAGGTCGGTGGACGTCGAGCCCGCTGCTTCCTGGGCACGGTGCTCTTGCAAAATGCAATCGAACCAGCGGCGGAACTGCTTCGCGCGCATCTGTTTGGAAATGCGCGTGCGACGCGGTTTCGCAGGAGCAGCTGCTCCAGTAGGAGCATCCGAGCGCTTGTCGTCTTGGATGTCAGAATCAGTGTCGATCCTACGCCCGGGAGCTGCCTTAGACAGACGCGGATCCGCCGGTTGCCGCACCAAAGAGGCGGAGGCGAATGGACGAGATTGGTTGCGCGAGGTCGCAGGGGTCGCATCCCGGTGCAATGTCCCCTCGGAAGTGGTGCCCGTTCGTACGGTAGCTTTCGCGGCGGAGGAAGGACCAGCTTCGCTACGCACGGGAGACGTATGCGATACGCGAGGACCGGGTGCGATAGCCTGCGTCCTAGGCGGCTGACCGCGACAGGCGTCACAGGTCCATTCACGTCGGAGGCGTCGGTCATCTGGCTTGCATTCAAGCGTCGTGAAGCAACGCGAGCATTCCAGCTCGCCACGCAGGCGTGACCGAGACGAAGGCGACGAGAGCGTCGTGTCTTCGTCGTCCTCGATGCTAGAGTCTCTCACCTCAGTGTCGACAGCCCTGGGGACTGGTCGCGCCCGAGAAGTGGGGAGACCTTTCGGTGTCGGAACGATCCGTTGGCGCCATGAGGAAATCGGCCGCGGGCTAGAAGAAGGTCCAGCTGCCGGCAACTCTGACGCAGTGGTGGTGGAGATGCGGGGTGCTTTCGCTGGCTTCTTACCCTTCTCATGCGACTTAACCGGCACTTCGACGTCCATCTCACGGGAGCGTTTCAGGAACGCTACGGTCGGCTGCTGAAGGTGGGATTGGAGTTTCACACTGGATTTACTCGTCGACGAATGATCTAGACACAATACATGCGATATCAATGACATGCGACGATTTCAATAGACTTCAGAAGTTGAGCTTACCTAGGGCAGAATGGAGCATGGATGTTGATGCTAGGTCGGCTCTGTTTTGCTGCACAAAGGCGGGCTTCTTCAATGGCTTCAACAGCGGTGCAGAAGGTTTTGCGCCGCGGGAAGATGCTGCACCGGTCTGAGCGCTGAATGCCTGAGATGTGGTGGATGTGGTGGCCATCGGACTAGAATGGTCCTTGAGCTCGTGACTTGCGTCTGAACCGCTCTTGTGCTTGAGGGCCGCGTGCCGGCGCACAAGCGAGGCATTTTGGTGCCTGTATTCTCCGCATGGGCAGACCATCTCTTTGGTCTGAATGTCCCGGAGAATCGTTACCTGAAATGCTGCGCTCGAAATTGGACGAGGTAGTTCGCTATGCAAAGATTACAGCACAGCTCACCACCGTACCACACCTTTGTCTTCTGTGCATGGACGTTTGATGTGTGTGAGCCAACATTGTGCGTGTTCTGGCTCGAGGAGGTCGATGTAGAGACGTAATTGCAGCCCTCAAACGGGCAAGCCTTCGTCAGTACAGGCGGCGCCTGGGTATTCCAGAGATATCAAGATCTTGCAAATTAGGACGGTTGACGGGACTCACGCTCATTGGTGGGCTGTACAGGCAAGCAAAGTGGACCAGCAGCCTGGGCGATTGTCATGGAAGCTGCGGTGGAGTCAGGAGACGCGCGTGCTCGTACTAATGAGCGCGCCTGTGACGCGACGCGCTTTCTGCTCACGTGGATGCTGTCACAGCGCAGCGATACGGGCCGTGACACTCGCTTCAAGCGACACAATCCTTCCAACCTTCCCCACCTCCACTTACACCGCTACACTCGGCAGTAATGGACGCAGAAGAGCGCATCCAAGCCGCTTCGAAGTTCTTGCTCCAGTCGCCGCCGGGAGAGATCAACGATGTTCTGAATGGTAGATCGACTACTGTACACAGTCCCTCTCGGCCTGACTTCATTTACCCCGATCCCTCCCAGATGTCCGTAACATTATCTCGGACGACGAATCACTGCAAGCGGGCGTTTTGCCTGCGTTGAGGGAGTACAATCTGGTGCAGTTCACCACCGCAGATGTGCCTGGACACCAGCATCAGGTTAGTCTACCTGTCCCTCTGAACGACTTCTCACCATCATGTTGTTCTGACCGCACCGGTAGTCTATCATCAGTGAAGCTGCCAGGGTACAGAGCGGAAGCGCGGATGAAGAGGACGAGCAGTCGCAGGATCGGTACTGGGACCCCAGGTCGCGAACAAGTTTCCGATTCGACCATTTGAGCTTGGTGTGTACTCAAAATCCTTCTCGCATTTCTGCTGTTCTTCTGACCCGCGAGGTCTGCACGCAGGAAACGTCCGACCCAGAACATCTCGAACCCGACCCAGAATCTGAGCCTTTCCGGTGCGTGTGCATATGTGCGGAAGTAGCCCTGCTTTCTCTGAGGCATCGCATGCAGCGCAGCTCTCGAAACTGCTTCACTATCGTACCTTGGCTCCCACTACCATGATGGTGTCGTGTCTGTCTTCTCTACGGCTGGCTCTACAAGCCGCTTCGTCATTCAAATCGTTGCGAACAAGTACAACCCCTCCAACTACTGGTATGTTATTCGTTTCGTGCTTCTCTTTCTACTTGGGATACCCGCTGAACGGCACTCGATCGTGGACAGGTCCGGGCGCTGGCGCTCAGAATACGTCGTTGACACAGAGTCAAAGCAGCTTACGGGCAAGATCCTGCTGAATGTGCACTACTACGAGCAGGGAAACGTCCAGCTCTCCACCACCCACGATATCTCGCTCGCTCTCCCGCCTGCCATAAGTGCGTCCGGCGGGGCATCGGCCGCGAACAAGGTGCTCGCGCTGATAGATGCGGAGGAGAGCAAGTACCAGACGTCGCTCAATGAGACGTATGCCGAGATGGGCGAGAAGACGTTCAAGGGTCTCCGGAGGGCACTTCCTATGACGCGCTCGAAACTGGATTGGGACAGGGTGCGTGCGCTGAGCAGACACGGTGCCCGGATGATGCTGAGCTGTGGTTGTGTTGCAGGTACTCGGATACAAGCTAGGTGCAGAGTTGACGAACAGCAAGGGCGTGTTCGGGACTCCGTCGTCGTAGGCCCGCATATACCACCAGTTCCGTCGGACACGATAAGGAGAAAGCAGAATGTACATTGTTGTGATATACGAATGGTCGCATCGGAATTCATCGCCCTGTCACGGGAGAATACAGGATCGAACTGAGTACCTGAACAGTGGCGTCGCGGCTTGCATTGGTACTCGCAATATAGGATATAATTGAACTCATTATTACGCTACAAGCAGGTATGATTCTTTAGAGCTTTGACGACGTCGCGTCCGGCAAGGCATATAACGCATCGATGTACGGCTTGAACTTCTCATACGTCTCCTTCCTGTTTCATGGTGAGCAGTCATCTGCCTCACAGAAGCCCCTCCACTCACCTACGAATCTTCAGCGTCGGCGTCAGGCAATTGTTCTCGACCGTGAATCCATCCAATGTCAGGTGGATACGCTTGATCTTCTCGAAGCTGTCTCCCATCTACGTCAGTCGCCTCCCTGGCACACCTCAGAGCTGTTCGGACACACCCTTTCAACCTCTGCACATTGACCTCCTTCTCCAGTTCTGCGTGCACGGCATCCACAACACGTTTATCCTGGAGATACCTCTCGAGCGTCTTGACGTCCGTAGGTGCGATGACGTCCCCCGTGACGCGCGCGACGACTGGTGCAAGTTGCACAGGATCAGGCACAACTACACTGACCAAGAAGGACTGGAACGAGTCCCCGTAGATGAAGAGCTGCGCGACGAGCGGCGATGTCATGTACACGTTCTCAACGTGCTCGAGCGCGACGTATTCGCCTTGCGCAAGCTTCATAATATTCTTCATCGGGCGTGAGCAGGAACTGTTTGCTCTAGGGTGTGCAATGAGCGTACCTTGACACGGTCGATAATCCTGAAGCGCCCGTGGTCGTCTAACGTCGCGATGTCTCCCGTATGTAACCAACCCTCTTCGTCAATGGTTTCTTTCGTCTTGGCTGGATCTAAGAGTACACAAACAGTGAGCACAGGTACATACTCTGTCGCTCGTATACGTGCTCACCCTTGTAGTACCCATGGAACCTCTGCGCACCACGCATGCACAACTCTCCTCTTGGGAACGGCTGGTCTGTTGCTCGGTACCCCAGCTCAGGGACGTCGACGAGCTTGATCTCCGCAGTGGCCACTGGACTACCTACAGCACCGCCAGATGTCGGATCGTGCGGCCAGCCCGTCGTGCAGCACCCCGAGTTTTCGGTCATCCCGTACCCCTCGCAGAAGTCTGCGAGGAGCGCAACCTTTAGGAACTCGGCGATGTTCGCACTCAAGGGCGCAGAGCCGCACGCGACCACCTTAAGCCGCCCGCCGAGCACACCGCTAATCTGTGTTCAAGTGAGCATCAAGGGAGCAGTCAATCTTGGAACCTCCGGCGCACCTTTTTGAAGACGAGCCTATCCCAGAGCGGATGCGTGAGCTTGCCGGAGGCGCGGAGGTTGTGCAGCTTCGTCGCGATCGCCTGACGGAACAGCGCGCCTTTCAGCCCAGGTGCGTCGCCCGCTACAACGATAGACTGATACAGCCTGTTGACGACCCGAGGGACCAACGGCACGAAATGCGGCTTCAGAATCTGGATATCCTCCAGGAAACGCGTGGGATCTCCTGTGGTGTACCCGATGGACTTGCCAAGGGCGACGATGGAAAGTTCAACGATTCGCTAGGGCACACGGCTGTAAGTGCTGTGCGCTCCTGGTATGCTCGCGCGGTCCTAAAATTCACCTCATAGATGTGGGCCAGAGGGAGGAAGGCCATCGTAACCCTGTCCTCTTCAACTTCAATGCCGTGTAGATATGCGTAGACCGCCGCGGCCATGTTTCCGTGAGTCAGCAGCACGCCTACTTAGGTGAGTAGCCGGATTTGATTGGAGACGTTCGAGTTGATGTACCTTTAGGAACGCCCGAGGTGCCCTATCCTCGAGAGCGTCGGTATATGCGTATCTGGGTGAATACGGCACACTCACCGAAGTGTAACAGATTGTTGCAAGGGTGTCGGATGTGGCAGGGACGACGTCTTCCATATTGTTGCGTCCGAATTCTTCAACTGCACGGATCAATCAGCTACGGGGAAGGCCTCCTACGTGTCTCTGGCCATACCTTCCGTGATATCCTTGAAGGCAACACCAATCGTATTCGCCCAAGCTGACAGGACTCGTTTCTGGTCATCTTCCAGGCTCTCCAGGGATACGATCATCCTGAGAGTGCGTAGCTTGGGAACGACAGTGAGCAGGAAAGGAATGTGGTCAGGTGCTGCGAACACGATCGTCAATTCCGCATGGTTGACCCTACCAAAGAAGACCCTATGAGATATTGTTGGAGATCAAGGTACAAAGCTCGTACACATGCTCTGCAAATGTATGTTCAGAAGGTGTGAAACGGGATATTCTAGCATGGACTGACCGACGGAATCGGCTCCGAGTGTGTCGTATAAGGGTACGACCACCTTGCCGTATGCTTGCATCGCCAGGTCGACAATCAGCCAGTCTAAGGAACCGGAGGTAGTCAAAGTGTAATTCTGGTCTCGCAGGTTGGGGTCACATACTAGGGCAATTCTTGCTCCAAATTCCGACTGTGTCCAAATCGCCGCCGCCAAGCTCTCCAGCCTGGAACATCTTGTATACCGCGCTCCCGAGAGCACGGCGGCGGGCATCGACTTCGGACCACGACTGCCAGACATGATAGTTGGCATACTGCAGCGGCTTCTTGGATAACACCGGGCGGTGGCCGAGGAACGCTCTATTCTTGCTCCGGCGGTAGCCTTCGTCGTACACTTCGAGGAGGTTGGTGAAGACGCCCGGAGTTTCTAGCGTGACCAGGTCGAATTGCGCTACGGAGGGGGTTTTTCAGCACAAGTAGCCTCTTATTTGATCCTTGGCGTAGGGGTAAACTTACAGTGTCGGTATATAGCTGTGTATATGTCGATGGCGTTATAGTCAAGTAGTGGTCAGTTTCCGTTATCTACAGCAACACTATTGTATGGTAACTGAGGGCGCCCCTCCTAGGTTCCACTTACGCGTTTGTCCATTACGCTCTGTCCCGGGTACCGTGACAGTTTGTTTCCGGTAATCTGCATCTGGCGGGAGGGGGATAGGATAATCGTTGATCTTGCGTTGCTGAGACATGGCTATGGACGAGAAGAGGGGTGCGAAGGCTCTGACGACGAGAAGTCGAAGAGCAAGACTCGTGGCTAAATGAGCGACTCGAACCCCTAGCTAGGGAGACGGCAGTCGAGCAATACCGACCCGGGTGTCTGGCGGCGGGTCCGTGATTCACGACGCATGCCATTTGCGCATTGGGGTGTCGCCGCCGGGAACAAGCCCAAGCGATCGAGCGTCCCTTGCACGGACAGTGCAAAGTGTGGGAGCCAATGATACCTGGATGCTGTGCACCACCGCCGTACCTATCTCTGCCTTGTAAGAAGAACATATACGCCACGTCCAAAACCGAACACATCTAGACGTTATCAAGAAAAGCGACCAAGTCCTTCCACGCCTCTCCATCTTGCTCCCATGCCCCCTTGAATACCGATTTCAGCTCAGAGAGCCGCACCCGTTTCGTCTCTCCGTCAGGCCCATACGCGCGTGCCAGGACGTCCAGAATTTCGCTCTTGACTGCGTCAATGGTCCCGCTTGACGTCTTTCCAGTGCGGTAGATCGTCCCCAATCCGGCCCCATTCCGTACTTCCAGCAGCTCATACGCAACGCCAAGGTCCTCAGTGAGGTGAATGGCGTTTGGCGGCTGGTCAGCATCGATCGGCCACAGTATCCTGACACAAGGCGAATGGTTTGCATGGGCGAGAAAGCTGTTACGACGATGATGCTAACTCACATGGGAACATCGGCGAAGACGCATTCGAATACCGTATTGACACCAGCGTGCGTGAGGCACCAGCCTGTCGCCTTCACAATGGAGAACCGTTTATGAGACTGCGAAGGCAGATAAAACATAGAGCAGGGCTCGTACCGCGTGCGAGAGGACTGCTTGTTGCGGTACCCAACTAGAGACGAGCGCATGGGGACACTTCGCCAGCCTATCCTCTGTATCCTGCGGGATAGTGGCGAGAGCGCTGCAGCGACTTAAGACCTATACGTGTAGAACGTCAAGTAAACGGAGTAAAGTAGAAGTCGAGGGGAATGGGAACGTACAAATGGAACATTCTTCTCCATCAAAGTATCGATTACCGCGCCTACCTTTGCCGGATCCGCTGGCCAAAACATGGAACCAAACGAAATCTGCTCTCGGAGCCTTCAGTAAACTGTAATGCGCAGCGGAGGATGACTTTAGGCTTACCAGTATGGCCGATTTGGGGCCATGCGACTCAAGGTGAGCGTCAAGGAATTGCATGATGGCAACAGTGTCCTTGTCTGCCGAAGTAGTATCGCTGCTTATGGGAACGAGAGGCCCTGCATAGTGAACCGCTCGTGGAGCAAACCAAGCGCGCGCGGCCGCTGTGGTCGCAGGTTGATAATCAGCAGCATCAATTGTAATCAAGCCATCAGTCGCCTTCAACACGCTGTTACGGATGCGTGCAGACTGTTAGTGAGAGTCCTCTCGGAGCAGGATGATGCGCTACGAACCGATGAACCTGAATTAGTATGCGGCCAGAGAACTCGGGCACGGAGAATGCCTGGAATTTGTACCCTCGTCAGCGTCAGATAAGGTAGTAATTTATGAGACATACCGCTTGGGGATGGTACTCGTAGTCGTACATAGGAGGAAGACACGGCGTCTGCAAGAGTCGGCCATTAGGGACAAACATGAGCTGTAAAGAAGTGAGCGAGGAGCCGCTTGAGGGGCACACCGCGATATTGCCACTGCGAACGCTGACCTCGTGTGCTGCGACATCGAACGATACACCTTTCTGGGCGGAGAGCTCTTGCGCGCGAGGGATGTAATCTTCAACAAAGTAGCAGAACATGCTACTAATGGCAGAGGGAAACCAGGTGTAGACTTTCATTTCGAGGGCCTCCTTAGCAGATCGAAACGCGTCGAACGTTCGGATGGCGAACATCTAGGTGAGACGACAAGTGAGCATCATGTAACGATCGACGAAGGGCAGGGACGCACGTCAATGACCGCGGCAGAGAGCCTGTCTTTCTCAGCTGCAGCCACTTGGCGCGGTGTCCCGTCCACTGCATATCCGTTAAGAGGCTGTCCGTCAAGGAACTTTGCCCAGGTATCCAGGCAATCGGTTTCATACGCAGCAGCATCCCATGGGCTGCTGGTCTGTTCCAATCGTACGATCCTGAAGGGGGAGAACGATTGAGCCACGCGCATTTCGATTGCATGAAGGATAATACATACGTGATCTTGGACGTTAGGTGTTCATCCTCCTGTCGGAAGTCACGCATGATCTCCGCCCTGGCGCGTTCGTAGAATCCGATCGACACAAAGATGGTGACCGCGACATCGGGACGCAGTTTGACCAGGCGTGCCGCGAGCGTACACATCGGACGAGTATGACCTACAGTAGGGATCCCCAGTCACTTTGTATAATACGAGGAGGAATGTTGACTTGGGACTTACCCCACATGATCATAGGCACAAGGAGAATATGTTTAGATGTCCCGGACTCCATGACTGACGTGGTTCGTGGTCGCTGGACAACGTTGCGATATGTGAGATGTCCGACCCGCGATACTCGACGGGTTGGGTCTTATAGCGACTGGACCTCGGCGTTCTGTCGTGTGCGATCCAAAACACCGAGCCAGAGTGTCGCAGATACAAAGCAGTGCACGCTAACGCCTGAGATAATCGTTGTCGATATGCGCGTCTTTCGTAGTATATCGATCGGCTACACGCCAGTACGCTGCTCGAGGCCTCGGGCACTCCTCAACGAAAGAGCGGCTGAACGCCGAGAGTCCGAGACACTGCGTTTCAGCCTCTTCGAGAAGCTATAGTGCTAACACCCCGAGGCTTCACCCGTCCGATCCTAGGATCATATGATGTTGCTTGGCATTGATAGGTTGAACGACGACGTAGACATGGGTGTGGTGATCAACTTCAGCCATGGTCTTGCCAATCCGCCTCGAAAAGTATCCCCGGGGATGATATGGCCAAGGCGACCGGGGATTCAGATATCCATCATCCTGTAACATCAAGGAGATACTATTTGTTGGTGAGAAGCTCTCTTCCCGGTGGCATTGTTGCCTGTGAGAGCGCCGATAAGCAGAGAGAATACATGGGAGGAATTCACTGAACTGAATTCGAGAACAAGAGATCGCGGCGGCTGGATTCCGAGTTCTGGCGCTCGGATTGTTTGTGCGTGTTAGTTTTAGAGGCCCTTGCCAAGCACTGACAAACAACCGCCGAATCCTCAACGAGCGCTTAGTATAGTAGTGACCATCCTGCCACTCATCAAGTCCGCCTGGTTATCACCTCAAACGCTGTGGCTTCTGTCGGTACATCCATATTACCCTTTGATACCTCTCAATACTCTTAGACTATGCGTCAATTTGGCCGCTAATACTCGCGCTATGCTCACGGTATATCATTTTTCGAACATTAATAGTGGCGCAGAACCCAGGGTCATCAAATCTTGTACAACGAGTCACATCGCATCAGCTCAGTCGTCCGCAGCATCCACCCCTTGCCCTCACCGCTCCTCGCAGGCTCCATACGAGGACTTGGTGACGTGTTCGCCGCATGACGATAGCGAAGAGCACGCTGCTCAGGTAGCAATGCAGGTGAGGGTGCCGCTCTCGTCGACGCACTCTGTATTCATGGATTTTAGTCGGTCTATTTTGATACCCGCAACGTGATGCCAGTAGGTAACTTACTGCCCGAAAGAACAGGGGAGTTGTCAGAAGGGCCGGAGTAGAAGCGGCAGCTGTGGCCGGCGCGGTAGCTGCAGTTGTTGGGGCAGTTGCAAGCGGCCACTGCGACAAGAAAATCCAGACACTCAGTCAGCTCTGGAAGTAAAACAGGGACGGTAGAGAGGCTCGTGGGTGCTACTCACCCGGGTTGGTGGCGATCAAGGCCGAACCCATGACCTGCCCGGTGAAGAGCATGGTAACGGCGAGGGCGAGGGCAGTCTTCAGGTTGAAGAGCATGGCGATGATGAGGATGGATTGTTAAGGTGAGTGTTTGGAGAGCTGTTCCGAGTTTTGGGAGCCTGAGGAGTTGACTTGAATCCTACAGTCTTTTTATACTGGTCAACTCGGGCGTCCAAGCGGCGATACCTTGACACCACCGTGTCACCCCCCTCCCTCGTTCCACGGCGTACCGCAGCGGTTGGAGCTATATTTGCAATGCATCATGGGGTACGCGACTTTTTGTTGCAGCCGGCCTATGCCTTCACAATCATGATGCCCAACAGATGACATTGGGGCCTGGCCCGGACTCGGATGGAATCCTCCTGGGCAGCACACTCACCGCACGTTGGTCAGCCTCGGATACTATTGTCCTACGCCTCGGCGGACAAGACATGCGAGACTGTGAGTCATTTCGGGCTCATCACATTATGTGTTCGTTGAGTAGTGTTCGTGAGCTCGCATATACGCGTGTTCACTCAACTCGAGAACACTGGCTGTGACTAAAAATCGGGAGTCGCGCCCTCTGGGCTCCTGAATCGACGCCAGACGCCCGTCATAACAGCCTACGTGGTGAGCTAAAGATGGAAGCTTTCATACAGCCCCTCACACAGCCGAGCAGATGTCAACATGCCATCGGAATACGATCCCATCCACTGCACGCAACTATGAACTTGGGGCTGGCAGCCCGCATTGACGCGTTAGTGCGTCTACATCTGACTGTTCCATATCGTCAGATACCCCACATCTTTCAACGACGTCTGTTTCAGTCCCGGATTTGAGGAGGTACTCCGGAACTATACATGACATACCGTGATCTCAGCGACCTGATCGGGGGAACCCCTACTCGTCTGGATTGCTTCTTCACATTCTGGCAACTCGAACATCCGCCCGACAGCTCGAGTCTAAAGGATATTGGCGTCGGTACGTTCCTCGCACGCGTTGAACGGCGACCACTTCGTGTGAACCGCCATGGCCGTCTGAGACCTAATGTTGCCTCGGTCATGGGACTGCTTCCCTCCTTCAGAGGCTCACAATCATCCTGGTCCTGAACTCGTGTTGATCGAGAGCTTATTTCTGCGTTCCGAATTGCTCTTGCGCATTGTCAGGAAGAACTATCTTTAGTACAGAGCACTCGCTGAGCACTATACTGAGTGACGCGCGCATTTCGCAGACCTATAGTATGGAGCAAGTACATGTCCGAGTTACGTATCACGGGCGGGGTGCGGCGGCGTCGCCGCTGCGGTGATATTGATAGACAGCTAGTAGGCTAATACACGTACTAGAGATGAGTAAGGTCGACGATCCTCGAGTTATAGGTAGCAGTGGCTAGGCTCCGCAAGCCAAACAGTAGCCGCGGCTCGCAGGTATCGATTCTAAACTGTCTATATCCACTTCCAAGGTGCACCGTGACCACGCTTGCACTGCCAGATGTCCGTGCTGAGCTGCGTAACGAGTGGCCCCAACGCGGGAGCTATGTACGCAGCATGCTTGGCTGCCGTACGAAGCTGATATAGTAAAGACGTGAAGACAAGGATGGCCAGATGGACTGGAAACTGCGGGATATAACGTATAAGTGCGGTAGCGGGATGACAACTTCACAATGACGGGAACAGCTTGGCGCCAACCCGTCACTGTAGCTGCAGACGAGGCCCAGTCGCGCAAGGCAGTGTCGAACCATCAGTGGCGCTGACGTTGTAGAATGGGAAGAATGGTGGTCGCAGAGGGGCCGCGCTTTATTCTATACAAACTTGTTGACAGGCCCATGCCTGCAGGCGTTTGATTTCCAGGGCATGGCACTGAACTACTCGAACGTGATGGGCGCTGCAGGTCAGACCACGGTGATCCTGGGAGGATCCTCCGAGTCGCACGCCGGGCACGTCGCCGCATAAACGCACAAGGAGAGCAAGTATAGAACGCGGGACGACTATGGTTAGTATGAGGCTTTCCCCAAGAGTTAGAATTCGAAATTGTAAATCCTGCCAGGAAGCTGTCCACGTACCAACCGCAGCTATGAGTTTGACCTGCCAGCGAATCCTCTTTGTTGGTGCGCACGGTCGTGCCTAGCGATGCGCAGAGGGACGTTGCAGGTGTCATTCGACCAGCCCCACCAAATGGCTGACAATCGACCCACCGCCGACGCAGCGCTCACGCAAGGACCACAGGCAGCGCCACAGTATCCAAACCCCACAGATGCATGCGGAGGAAACGGTGGTGCGCGAGGATGTTGCCGCTCCCAACGTGACGATCCGTGCCATACGGAAGCACTTGAATGGGCTACGATAGGGGCGCGACCACAACGGTGGCCCCCAATACCTCGTGCAACGAGGCTTGCATGCAGGACTTTGCCACCAAAGACACCGACTTCTGTTAGTACAGCCGTCCGATTACTGCTCCCGCCGGAGCGCATGGTGCGACTTGCATCATATCATGCTAGTCATAACCGTCGAGCTTCCCTGCTGGCTGTCGCCCTATTCGCGATGTCCCCGGGCTTACGGTCGGCCACAATGACTCGAGTGCTACTCGATCAGCGTCGGGCTGCTAGTCAAAGCCCACCGATACATTCCTATTGCTCACAATCCACGCACATGGTCCTCTACTGTCTTCCACTTCCAAAACGTCTCTCCCGGATTGATCAAGTTCTTCACGTTATCCGAGGAGAAATCACTCTTCCCCTCCGCGATGACCAACCTAGCGATGCGAAAACAAGTAGATTAGCCCTCCGTATTAGTAGCGTGCATCGTGACTGAACTCACTTGAGGTGGTCAAAGAAGTCACTGGCCTGGTCCCGAATGATGCCGTCCCTGAACTGCTTGAGGTCTCTGGCCGTGACTCCAGCCGGGGGCACCCCCCTCACCCGGGACACGGCGTCACGAATTTCTTCATAGCTTGTCGCCTGGCCGGTGATGTGCACGTCGTCGGGCACGCTTGAGGCGGTCTGCGGATCCAATGATAGGATCGCGAGACGAGCGATAGAACGCCCGATATCCGCAGCAGCGGTCAGCGTGAATTTCTGGCTTGGCGACCCGACACAGGTGTACGCATTCTTCTCGAGATCGATTCCCACTGTGAGAATGAGTTCGGTTCAGACACCACAACAGCGACATGTCGGGATGATAACTCACTATACGGCTGTAACACAGATGTGGTCAGTCAAGCCGTTTCATGAAATCACGCGCCTATTAGACTTACCGTGAGGGCAAACTCCAGAAACAGCCCGACGTAGAGCGCGATGACCTTGCGCCCGTGCAAAAGCTTACGGGTCTCTGCCGCAAACCTTTGCTTTCCAAGGAACACAGGATGCTCATACCCGTCGTGGTTGTTGATGCGATGGTCCCTGGCGAGAAATAGAGCTGATGTTAGCGGTCCGTCGCTCGGGACCATTTCAGAACATGAAAACTTACACTCCGTATTCTTCAAGAAAGTAGACCTTGACGTCGTTTCCTGCTGCGGCTTCCAGAACGGCCCCTTTGACTTCGATCGGTGTTCCTCCCGATAGCGCGTTCACAATGACGTCCACCCCTTTGAAGGCCTCATCAAGGCTACGGGCCAGGTTTGACTCATCAAGCTTGTAGAGGTGTGCGCCCTTCGACGCGAGATCTAGCGACCCGGAAGAGGAAGGGTCGCGAGTAAGGACGCGAACTGTATGGAAATTCGACTTGAATTCGGCCAAGAAAGCGTTGCTGGCTTGCGCACCTGCCACATGGTAATCACGAGAAATCAGCGATGCGCTTGGCCGAAGTTTGACGCGGAGATGCTTACCGAGGAGACCGGTGCCCCCAACAATAGCAACGCTGTAGGATTGGATGGACATGTTCGAATACTCAAGTACACGGTGAGAGTGCGAGTGAGGCTTGTCCCAGACGAGATAAGTTGGTGAAAAACGCCATGGGTCTTTCTCTTCTTATACAATACGGTGCTCCTGTCGGGTCGACCTGCATCTCGCCTTCGTCGAGAGCTCCACGCTAGCAGAGGGTACGACGCTAGGAGGCTGACCTTTCGATTTCGCATGCACCTCGGCCTGTTCACTCAGCAAGACAGTCACCAGCTGTGGCGACCTTACGACTGAAGCGACTAGACACCCACTCAACCCTACCTACAGTGGTAGATTGCAATCGTGTTGGTCATGTTGGCTTCAGGAGGCCCTGGATTCGAATAGTGGCAGATGAGCAAGATTCAAAATGAGATGTAAGGGATATCTAATCGTGCCGGCACTGTTTGGCGTCACCGAGGCGTTGGGCCGAGGCTTACTAACCTACAGACGCTCATATTATCGCGCACGGCGAGCATTCAAGTTCATCATAATCCTACATGTTATGAACGAATCCTCAGTCAGAACATGCAGCTCAGATTCCGTGTAGATGTAGATCGCTAGCTACTTTGACAAGGCTCCTCGCGGCCTGAGCACGCCCGCCGCTAGTGCCCTTGCACCGCAAACCGACAAAAGACAGACGGACGGACCTGACGCGCTAGTGCTTCGGAGATGTCATTTGCCTCTGCTCGCACTGAGTATTGGCCATGTCTACGAGGGCGAAGCTCTGCCGATACGGTCACATCCGAGCACTTCCTGCCATATCGCCGCAACACCCTCTTCTTCGCAGCCAACTTGCATGCCGTTGTCTCGAAGGATGAAGTACTCGCGGTGTGGAGTCTGGACGGCAGCTAGCGCCGAATGTAACGGTTCCCCGCAGGGTGTCGTGAAGTGGACGCTCTCGACGTGGTGATGTCTGACAGCACCGAGTTAGGCAAGGACGGAGCTAGCCGTGGTGGCGTACGCACTCGGGGAGATACAGGTTGACCGCCTTGTTCTTGTTCTCCGTAGCTGGCCCAATGCGCGACGGTAAACCTGCAAAATCCTGAGCCATCGCATGGGCCGTCATCCACTGTCCACTAATGCTGTAAACCATAAGCCAGGTTGAGCGATTACACAACTACAGATCAGCGATGGCAAAACTAACCTGTTGCCGACCACACAGGCGAATATGTAACGCTCTGCAACACTACGCTTGACGACACCGACCTCACCTTCTTGTGCGATTCTGGACAGCCATAGCCGGCTCATGCCCCTGTCGTATTCTTCATGACACGACCATTTCAGGCGCGAGAGGAGAGACGATTCATCTGAGGACGAGGTTGAACGTTGAACGACGTAAGCAGACCAGTCCGCTCGTATAGGAACAGTCGCGACATCTTGGACTTTGGGACTCTTGAGGAGCCGACCGACTACCTCGCAGGTCGCTTCCAGAGCATAGACCGTCTCTTGTTTCCACGCCCGGTTGGTGGATGGCGGATACACGAGCGATACCGCCCATATCTCGCTCTTGACAACTTCCTGCACGTCACTGATGGTGCTATTGAGCCAAGAGTCTGGATCTTCCTTTGTGCCACTCGAGGTGCCGACCGACAGCTCGAACCACATACGGGTCAGAGCGAAACTGGGAGAGTAACCATTCGCTGGCTTAGCAGGGCTTAAAGATTAGGAAGCCGAACTCACCGAATAGCTATGATCAACTGCTTTGGGTGGTCTGGACTCGCCCATAGGTGCTGAGAAATAGGATTGTCGTACCCACAGCGCCTGAAAAAGCCTGCGACAAAGGACGCCTCGTATATGCACCGGCGTCGAGTCATTTCGGCTTGACGTAGACGGAGGTAGGGCCACATGTTCGTCATTGCTTGCGAGTATTGCTTAAACACGTCTTCCTGCAGACGCCTACCAGGATATTCGCGGTTGAGGGTGCTCGTAGCTGATAGGTACACTGTGCAGCCACACATATTAATGGAGGCGATATTGTAGACACAGAAGACGTGAGCATACCTGCATAGCGGAAGGTGCGCGATACAAGCACACACACAGCTCGTTCCGCGTCAGATAAGCCACTCAGAATCACCGCCCAAGCGGCGACACGTTTCCGCTGGGCAAGTGGGGGAGGCAGCGATATGGGACGTAGGATGGGGGCTGGGGTCAGAAATACAGGAAAATCGAGATAGTACAGTGGCGCATCGAGGCCCTGTTGTCGTGCCGTATCGCCATGCGGCCGAGAGGATATAGCATGAGCACCCGCAGAGGGAAGAGCAGAAGGTTCAGAACGCAGTCTAGATTTGTCGACGATCAGAGGCTTGAACCGCTTGCGCGGCGCGTGAGACATCGACGAAGATATAGCACAACGATTAGACGTGACAGCCGGAGGAGCATGTATGAACTGAGAGACGTCGGCAGCGATAGAGAGACGAGGATGTAGAGGCTTCGAGGCAGGATCATGCGCATTGATCTGCAAGCCAGGTTGCGGCAGTTCGACAGAAGGTCTTTGTGGTTGTATGCGCGGTCTCTTCGAAGCTGGGGGCGGGGCGCTTGGGGCTGATAGCTTGCGCTTCTTCTCATCTAGCGCAGGTTTCAGGACAGGATTATCTCGAGCATCACGGCAAGAATACGAGTCACCAGACGAGGCCAAGGGAGAATCCACCGGCTCAAGCCAACTCTGTCCTACTACGCCAGCGAGGACATTATTCCTGAGCGCCGAGAGCGTAGAAGCACCAGTCCCAGATGAAGACTTTGGAATAGCATCGTCAATCAATTTGGATACGCCCGTATGGGGCGCCTTAGGAACTTTGCATTTGCCTTTCCGCTGAGTGGTTATAGCTTTCTGCGGCGAGATCGCAGAAGATCGTCCCTTCGACACAGATGTACTCCCGTCCGCGAGTATAGAAATACGAGGCACAGCAGATGTGTTGCCACGTTGTGTATCGCCAACACCAGGAGATGCCGTGACTAGATCCACTTCATTTGACGCAGATAGACCAGACGAGTCAGGAACCAGAGGGCACAAGACTGCAATAACTGGATCCCCAGAGGTAAAGCTAGCTTCCCTGAGCTTTTGGATGAGCGCTTGCTTGCCAAGCTTCGAGTACCCCGGAATTTTCTTCTCCTTGCATAGCGCCTTGAGCAGGGGCACAGTGAGCTTCGTCAAGTCGTTTCCAGAAGGCAGTTGATCTTTGGCAGGCATCCTGAGGGTCCGACAGAGAGGCAGTTGGTGCACAGTGAGATGAAGGAGAACGATGATGGTGGTCGAAACGATGTCCTTGGTGCATATAGGCGCGCGTGATTGAGCCTCTTGCCTCCTCCCGTCACAAGTTACAACGCGCCACCATAACACATACAGTGGACGTCGTCGTCGCTAGTAGAATCAAGATATCCGAGTTGCGATTCATCTCCTCACCTCGACATGAGCCAATCCTCTGGTACCACAAATGTGGATGATACCTTCCAATTATACGACCTCAGAGTCGAAGTGATCTGCCCCGCCGGGCAGCGTATCATGTGTGGGGCTAAGGCGGGCGACTACTTCACTCTGGAAGGTGAGATGCTATATCTACCTCCAGGTCAAGGTATCTCCATCTACTCTTTAGGTACGTCGACTGTCGTGTTATGAGTGTAGATAGCATGATTCTAGCTGGAGCACCATTAGGTGCCGTTCTACCGCTGCTTGCCGCGAAGCAGCGGAAGACCGCGTCGAATGATTGGATGTCGACCGACGCAGAGATAGCATGTCCAGATCCCAACTGTCCCAGCCGCCTCCGCATTGTACGCACGGGGATCAGGACCTTCAAACACGGAGAGACCACCGTCGTACCGTTAGGCCCGGTCGTCGAGGAGGCACCTAGAAGGAGCACGTATTCCCCTTGATTCGCAAAACTCGTACAACAAGGAAAGTCTCAACGTCAAGCATCGCACACTTCGTCTATTACCAACCCGCTTTGCTCCTTCCACTCCCGCGCGTCGCTCCCCAGCCTCCATCTGTTCACTGCGTATCGGTGGTTCACACCCTCCAGCCTCGGCACACATGTAATGCTCCCGCATCCGCCCGTTTTCTCCATGGGGAATAAGTAGAATACCTCCTTCACTCGCGAGTGGAGGAGCGCCATGCTACACATGACGCATGGTTCGTGGGTCGTGAAGAGCGTCAGAGACGTCAAGAGGTAATGTGCACCGTTCTGCGCGTCCGTCTGGGATTCTGTTAGCGACCCGCGTGAGGATAGGGCGGCGTCGACCTGGTCCACCGCCAAGGGTGACTCCTGTGTAGGATTCGGAGATGGCGAGGGCACGTCGACGATTGGGGTTAGCTTGGGGGCTGGAGATCTTGATGCGCTATATGTTGCAGATGCACGCAATTCACCCACTGCACGCACGAGATTGATGACGCAGTGGCGGAGGGGATGACACGCCGATCTGCGCAGGTCGTGCGCGGTGATAGGCTCGAACATATGCGTAGCGACCCTAGTCTCCTCATCGAATGGAACGGGAACGTACGCAGCGATTGGCAGCTGGAACATATGCGTGATCAACAAGCATCACACAGGGGCATTGGAATACACGCACTTCGCCCTTCTCCCCTGCTGCACGAGCTGCCTTGACGACCTGTTTCATCGCTTCACAGGCCCATCGGACTTTCCCTCTTGACCAGGGTTCTGGTTCGTACTTCTTGCGCGGTGCGTAGATGGTCGGCCACAGAATAGATTTCAACTTCAACGATGTCATCGTCAGAGCAGCGGCCTTCGGGACGGGAGTGATGTATGGAGGTGGGAGGTTGATATCTTCGGGAAGTGCAGGTGGCTCAGGATGCTCGTGTCTGAAAATAAGAACCATGCTCATCTTGCCGCCGAGCTTGCGCACCCGCTTCAGGTGTGCCATCGAAGGGGTATCGAACCCGGTTTGTTTGAGCCATCTGGAGATGTGTCAGTCAACGTCGAAGCGCTGATGAATGGACATCCTACGAACTTGAGCATCGTGGCTGTATATTTTGGATCGGGCAGATCGACTACCCATGCGTCCTCTACACAATGTTATAAGCAAATAGTACAGTGTATGGCATGATCCGATGTATACCTTTCCGTATTGCATCCATGTCTTCCTCTTCGACGTCTTCAGGGGTGAGTTTGAGGCGCGTGAACGGGAGCTCCTCCTCCAGTACATTGTCGTTCGGGTTCCCGTCTCCGAACCGATCGAAGAGCCAGTCTTCGGGCTGACTCATCGTTGATTCTTCGTCGACCTCGTTGAGGTTCGCGAGTCCACCCCACCCATCTTCTCTCTCGTCGATGCCGTCGGAGGTGATACAATCCGCCGCATCGACTGGATTAAACCACAACTTGTGTCCGTAGAAGATGCACAGTTCCTCATCGGGAAGGATGCGACGCGTGGTAGTGTACCGTATGGCCTCCTTTTCTGTGTCAATCGTATAAGAGACATTTGGACGCTGTGAATGATTGAAGAGAGATCCTAGTAGATGGGATGGTGACAGCTAAATGAGCTCAGGGTTCGTGGAGAGGACATCGAAGGGCACCCACCTAGTCCGAGAGCAAGTGCCATGCGGCCATCTCGCCATTTGAATGTATAGTGGTCGAGCACGGTGTGCTTCCCGTGTTCCTCGTACTCGACCGCGCTGAACAGGAGCACAGGGCTGACTTCTATGAGAGTCTGTGCTGGTATTTCGCGACATGCTGGAAGCGTATCACGATGTCAGCGTCGATTGGAAAAAATGAGATCGGAGATATTACAGACCATATACACCGCGGCCTTTCCCTTCGATATATTCTATGCGCAGACCGGAGCTATTCAGGTGTTCAGGAGCTTTCCGCACTACAGAAGGCCCAGCACCCGATGAAGATTCCGCCAAGGACTTCTCTGGCATAGTCAAGAACGACGTTGCGATGTGCAACTCGCCAAAGTCACCGCGCCGCTACGTGTAATCCTCTTTCCCAGCTCGCTGCGTCGCAGGTGCTACTGTGCAATTCTGAAAGCCTGGAAAACCCAGGTTTTTGCAAGCTGGAAATAGTAGGTCGCAGCTCTCAGATTTTCATTGGCGCCACAAAGTACCTGCGTGATGTCACGCGAATAGCTGCATCTGGCGCGCGGCGTCCGCGCCAACCCTCTCACTGTCAGGCTGTGACCCCGCTACCAAGCTCTGCACTCCTAGGCTTGCATTTCTGCCCTCGCTGTGCATTAGGATACGGTACACCAGAAGATGAAGGATACAGCATAGACCACACGATACATTGGAAGATCGCATTCATCCGCAAGCAAACCACTGGGAAGTTGAACCTACCACTGAAGTAATTCTCAATTCGCTTTTCTAGCACCCCAGTCAACTTCATCGGCCAAGAAAACGATGCCTACAGTCTGTTTCCGCCGTAGCGCCTTACCCTTGAGCCGCTGGGCCAGGCATTTACGAGGTCTTCGCGCGTCGTCTTGACCGTGAGGTTCAGATTCCTGCCGGTCATCGCGTTCCTCTAGCTGCGCGAGACGCCTACTCTGCACCGACGTTAATAGATGCGCGTCTGGCGCCGCAGGCTGTCTGGGAGGACGCGCGGATTGGCGCTCGTTCATATAGCGAGGAGCGACGTCGCCATAGAGGTCATCGATATTGTGTGGGTCTGCATCGGGCTGCTGCTCAGGATGGTCGTCATCCATGGCGTTGTTGTCCTCAAGATCATCCAGCTTCCGCTCCACATCCTCAATATCTCTTGTACGGGACCGCGAATCGAGATGGCCTTCTTCGAGGGCAGGTCTACGAGAGGAAGACTTTCGCGAGGCTTTGTCCCGAGAGAAATGGTAATCGACTGTTGGAGGAGGCTCTAGCTGACCCGTTGCTCGCATAGTCGATATGAGCTCCGAAATTTTCCTGGCGTTAAATGGGGGTGGCTGTATGACTGGCGCGTTTGGTAAATGCGTAGGTAGAGGCGCTGGTGGAGGAGGGGGCGGTGGCTCATTGGAGACGGCCTTCGCAGGCGTTTCTATCACTTCGATATCATCATCGAGTTCTATGACCGCGAGAACTTCAGACGGCGGAGGCTTTCTCTGTCCTTTCGTATCCTTGTTGACTTGGGGTAGGACGGACTGCGGTTGCACGCCAATCTCCTGAACTCCGAACACGTCTGAGGCGTTACTTGAGGGAGATTCGATGCGCCTCCGTTTTGCGCATCGTCTACAAACCCATGCCGATAGCCCCGCATCACGCTTTCCCCCCTCATCGGCACTCATACGGCCCATGATCTCTTGCTCCGTAATGGGTGGTATATGACAAGCTAGAGACAAGCGTGTAACGGATGTGAGCCGCGAATGCAAGACAGATGTTGAGACTCAGTAAACCTGGATAATACGACATGAACTCACTATGATGCCATGCACGCTCGCATCTGCAGCACGCCATGAGAAACGCGGCTGGGGTATCGTGCGTCATGCTGCATCGTACGCATGGTGTCTTGGGAGGAGCACGGATGATTGGGCTCATTGATCAAACTCGAGACAACCTTGTGAAGCAGGCAGAGGTCAGTCGAGGGAAGAATAGAGTATGATGCTCATGATGAAGGGCAAGGTGCGCCCAGAGAGCACTCGATGGTCGGAATCAAAGAGGTCGCGATTCAAGGCGTCTCCGCCACCGACGCATTGGGAAACGCATACCCACGCGTACTGACAAGGCCGAGCGCGCGTCTGCAAATCTGCCGTCCTGGCCGTCGTGTAGTCTTCATTCAACAACTCGCCCAAGACACTTGGCGTTGTTGTGCTGGTGCTGTCAGTGCCACAAGATCATGATGCTGTATGAGATGATGGTGTCAGAGAGGGACGCGGGCGCATGAAGCAAGGCAAAAACTCCACCGTATTCGTATCATATGCCCAGCGCCAAGCAGTTTCGTGCCGAGAGTCGAGACGTCATATTCGAGACTCGGTTCAGTTAAGCTCAGCCCGCCTACTTCCCCTCTGACCACTTCACTCTCAATACCCTGGTTGCATGCGTCTGCTATTATACCTATAGAGCGTCATGGTCTCTCTTGCTAGGCCGCCTGACGGCCTCTTCGACGTCGTCAAGCACGCTATTGTCAATCACGCGCACGAACGACAAGCGGATAATGAGGAGGAACATCCATCCACCCCTCCGCTGGCACAACCGCCCGTGGTATGTCATCACGCATACCTAGGAATGCTGATAGTCTCAGAGAAAACTTAGGAAAATGCTGCCCAATTTACCCAGAGTCACGCCCAACAACCTGAGGATGAGCGGCCATGGAAAGATGATGGCGGCGAAGGGAAGAATGAATATGAGCACCCGCCGCCGGACAAATCGCCCAACGTGAGTGGCCCTTTACACCGACCGCATGCTTAGCTTTCGGCGTTCTGCACTTCGCGCCTCACGTTGTATTTGTGAAATACACGCCGGACGATGCAGGCTGTAAGGGCAAGAAGATCTTCCTCATGCCCTTGTTCCTCCATATACTCGATTGAAAGTGTCCGCGTCGGTTTATTTTGGCTAAGGCAGTTTAGGCCTCCTTTGAGATTGTATACTGCATTTCACAGCACCGTGTCCCATGCGGCTGATACGCGAGTCTGACAGCTCTGGATGAGTTGCATCATTGAGACCGTAGGGTCGTACTCCTGGGTCGATTCATAGGCTTATCTCGAACCGCAATCAATCTGTGCTATGGGCCCTTACGGTAGCACTTCCCGCAAGAGCATCGTGATTCGGCACGGTTCGAATTGAACATCTGGGCTAACATCAGCATTCTCATTAGGTCCATACAGAAAGCCCTCGTCCGCACGCCCAGTCTACCGACGATCAACCGTCATCCCCTACGTCGAAGACGTCTTTTCCAACGGCCAAGGATTCGACCACGGACGAGCAGAAACGGAACGCACGCCGGGGCCTCTCCATCTCTACCACACGAGGTCATATATCCCAACCGGGCACTCCACAGCAACGGACGGGTCCCCCGAGGTCCATCTCGTACAATTATTCTCTCTCAAGCGCACACGGCCATACACTATCTCCGTCTATCTCTAGGCGCCGCGATGACAGCTCGCAGCTGGGTGAGGACCCAGATAGGACATACGACTTCCCCCCTGCCACCTCTCCTTTTCGAGGGGCGCTGGAGTATGGTGACCAGGAACTTCGAGAGCGTGAACGGGAGATCGCGGAACGGAAGCACCGACGCAAGGAGAGCTATTTCCCGGAAGCATGGAATCCCATGAAGTGGCTCTCCGAGTCGCCCAAAGGCACACCGAGACAGGAGGAGGCCCAATTCACCCTCGGTCGTTCTCGTACGGATGTTGGACATCGTTCTCACGAGAGCGAAGGCGAGGAAGGTGCAGGACTATCCCAGACCACTTCTCCACAATCTCCGCCGACGTCCCCTCGCCTGCGGTATTCGCGTTCTATGCCTCATATGAACGATGAAGGGCGTTCGCCTGCGGCCCCGAAATGGGGCAGGTTACGATCTCTGATCCCTCACATCGCTAGCCAAGCCAAAACCCAAACACCAGCGCCATCCACTGTGGTCTCTCCAAACGTGAACATCACTGACGAGCTCATCACAGGTGGCCTTGCCACGCTGATGTTGCGCTTGTGGATTGAACGGGACGAGCGAGGCCACCGGCGAGTGCCTGCTCTGTTTCATAGGCTGCGCATCCGCGTGAGTGACAGCCTTCATCCTCTACACGGGAACAAAGCTGTCTTCCGGATCGAATGTGAGTACGCCAATGGTGCAGTACGCTGGGTCGTGTACCGCCAGTTGCGCGAGTTTTTGTCCCTTCACGGTCATTACACCTTGTCCAATGCATACAACCGAAATATAGAAACTCTACCCGAGTTCCCTTTGACCAGTAGGTGACCGATCCTATTGCACCGACCAGCAGTCGATTGACTGTTCGCAGCTCTCCCCTACTTCAAGTTCCTGAAGGAGCGCGGGAACGACGTTGGACGCGCCGATTTTGCCCGTCTGCAGCGCGAGACACTCGAGAACTATCTCATAGGACTGATTCGCGCGGTCGTATGTGCTTATATGCCCATCGACCTATATCTCGATCTGACGACAGTGTAGATGTTCCATCCTGCCGTGAACCGATTGGCCGGCTTCCTCGAGCTCGGTGCGCTCACAATCGCACTGGCTCAGTCTGGCGGCGCGCAATACAAGGCAGGCTTCCTTCGTCTGGAGGCCGTGGCACCGAAGGGTCTGTTTGGTCGCAGGGCTGCAGGTTGGCGTGAGAAGAAGAAGCAGCGGTGGTGCGCCGTACGCGAAAGCTACATGGTCGCCATGGAAGAGATGGGAGAGGTACGCCGAGATAGATTACCTCAGTCGTGATGATCTGCCTGCTAACCATTGAGTACAGCTTACCGTTTGGGACGTCTTCCTGATCGACCAGGACTTCAAGATCGAGCGTCCTACGCGATACTATCGCCAAGGACTCAACCTCTTCCACCAGCTCGACGACCACGATAGTGAGCATGAAGACGAGGTTAAAGCTCATGGGCAAGACAAGGCCAAGGTGGAGTATCAGCCCCGACCACGGAAGAGACTGACGTCCACTGTTGGTTCCATAAAGAGCTCCATCTCGAAGGTCCTGCACCTCGGGCACCAACGTCAACACGACCACGGTGACCACCGCAATCACAGCGCCTCGATGAACAATCTTGGCGAAAGCAGCCAGCATGGCCGGCGCCGGTCTGACTCCACTACGTCGGCGTCAAGCGCGGACTCGGGCCCATCCTCTCGCCCACTCACGCCTATGTTTGATCCGTCGACCAACACCAATCCTCTCGAGGCCGAAATGCACGATCATGAGCATGTGCGCGAAGAAGACATCAGACCGCCAACAGAGGATCCGGGCGAGAAGCGGAAGAAGAGTTCAAAGGACGTGTCGAAACATACGTTCTACGTCGTCAACTCGCAGACGCGCCTCAAGCTGTACGCCAAGAACGAGCGGCAGATGCTACAGTGGATTGCTGCCCTTGAGCGCGTGGCGAAGGAGAGCCATTACACCGGCAAAAACCGTTTCGACAGCTTTGCCCCGATTAGGTTGAACGTTGCGGCACAATGGCTCGTTGATGGGGTCCGTGAATCCACAGGGGTACTGCATATGTAGAGTTGCTGATGTTCCCCCTCGTCAGCGAGACTACTTTTGGAACTTGTCGAGGGCCATTCTTCTTGCGCGCGAGACGATTCAGATCCACGACTGGTGGCTGTCTCCTGGTATGTAGTCACGCGCTGAGCTTGGGAAATGCTGGACTAACAATCCCCTCAGAGCTGCAGCTGCGCCGCCCGAACAAGGATCGCTACCGCCTCGATCGCTTGCTCGAGAAGAAGGCGAAGGAAGGCGTCAAAATTTACATCATTCTCTAGTATGTGCCGGGGTTTCATTTGAAGGTCCTCGTACTAACGGCATGATAGCCAAGAGGTATCAAGTAGAACGACGCCGACGGATAGTCACTACGCCAAACAGCGTCTCACTGCACTGCACCCGAACATCATGGTTCAGAGATCTCCTTCCCACTTCCAGACCGGCACTTTCTACTGGGCTCATGTAGGTTGTTCCTGTTACAAGGGACTCATCTCCGATATTCACGATTGCTGTCAGCACGAGAAGCTGTGCGTCATCGACCAAACCATCGCGTTCATGGGTGGTTTGGACCATTGTTTCGGACGGTATGTCGCTTCCTGTGTCCGTAGCGCGCTCTCTCATTCGTACACAGATGGGATACTCCTCAACACGTCCTGGTAGACGACCCGGAACCTGGTCCCGATGGCCCCGAGTATATCTGGCCTGGTATGTTTATATCGGTTGTAACGGAATACCCCCTCTGATCGTCTCGTAGGCAAGGACTACAGCAACCCCCGAGTACTCGACTTCCATACCTTGCACAAGCCAAACGAGGATATGTATGACCGCACGAAGGTTCCTCGTATGCCTTGGTGGGTGTCACAACGTTTGCAAGAGTATCATTGCACCAACAAGTTGAGTTGTTGTTTGCGTTGGTAGGCATGACGTATCAATGCAAGTCGTCGGTCAACCCGCTCGCGATCTTGCGAGGCATTTCGTTCAACGGTAGGTATATGCGCGTACTCACGTACGGCCGGCTCACTTATCGTCACATTAGCTGGAACTATCTGCTCAGGATCAAGGTATATGCTGCAATCATTTGAGTGCGGAGTCTCATGCTTACCTTGTTCTACTAGAACCACTCGCGGGCCATGCCGTTCTTGCTACCTCCACCTGAGTTCAAGCCCGGAGAGCTTGCTGACATGGGCTTGACCGGGACATGCGAATTGCAAATCTGCCGTTCTGCTGGTCCATGGTCACTTGGCACCCCGGAACGTATCGAGCACTCGATCCAGAACGCGTATCTCAAGGGTGAATATACTCGTCGTGCTTCAGAAGTACTGTGACTCATGCGATTTTCCATTCAGCTATACAGATGTCGGATCATTTCGTGTACATCGAGAACCAGTTCTTCATCACTTCGTAAGCTGGGCTCCGCGCTCGATGTCCGACTAACACAAGCTGACGAACATGCAGGACGGTCGTGAATGAGGTGAAGATCGAGAACCGAATTGGAGATGCACTCGTACATCGTATCATCCGGGCCCATCGCGAGCGAACACCGTGGAAGTGCTGTATCGTGATCCCTTTACTACCAGGGTTCGCGTTCCCTGTCGACCACAGCGATGCTAGCGCGGTAGGTCGCGTTGATGCTGTGGGCACTCTGAAATACTAATGATGGCCTGTAGATACGTATTATCTTGGAATGTCAGAATAGGACCATCTGCCGAGGCCCGAACTCGATTTTCGCTCGTCTGCGGAAGGAGGGCATCGATGTAAGTGGCTGTTACGATGTAAGGGATTGCCTCTCATACAGCTTGCCTCTAGCCGGACGAATATATCACTGTCTTCTCCCTTCGCAACTGGGGGAAACTGCGCGGCGACGTATTGACAACCGAGCAGGTTCGTGTCGATCTTGTTTCTGTGGCGACAATACGTTCTGATGTGGAGCACCCAGGTGTACATTCATGGCAAGGTTTGCATTGTGGACGATCGCCTTGCTATCATTGGTAGTGCGAATATCAACGAACGATCTCAACGCGGCGACCGCGACTCAGAAATCGCGGCTGTCATTCGTGATACAGACATGTTGGACTGGTAGGTCGTCTATCGCGCCTAAATTCTGGCATGCTCTGACAGCCGCCGTAGCACCATGGCCGGAAAGCCTTATAAAGTCGGCCGCTTCGCTCATTCGTTGCGCGTGCGCTTGATGAGGGAACACCTTGGAGTTGACGTCGACGCGCTGTACGAGGAAGACCTGATGGCTGCTGAGCCGACCAAGGAGGCCTATGAGCAAGAGCAGTGGGACCCGGAAGGCGAACAGGAGTTCGGTCGGGAAGATGGAGTCACCCACATCAGCAAGGGACAACAACGTACCGCGCTGGGCTCGCTGATGCATGACACAATAGATGGCCTAGAGCAAGGTGGGTTGATATCGGATCGTGATATGTTTGTTGGTTGGCTGACGATTGCGGTAGCTATTCATGGCACCTCTGAGATCGGCTCAAAGGACATTGCTGTGTTGATGAGGAAGGCCGGGATGAAGACTAAAGGTGCGGACGCCACCGCTGGCGATCGCTTCTTGCGCGAGGAGCGTGAGATGTATACTCGCGAAGGTGGAAAGGAGCCTGGATTCCCGAGCTCAGTGGTTCCGACACTTGAGGAGAAGATTGTTGCGGAGGGCCGTCCTCTGCACAAGCATCGCGCAGCATCTTCCAACCGGGAGCCGCATGGAGCACAGGAGGGCAAACGGGAGGGCAATGGGACCGCTCACGTCCATAACGGTGATGCAACAGGTGCAGGCACGAGTCAAGCCGTGAATGGTTCTGCTGCGACACAGAATGGGAACGCCCGGCCAGCTACGCCACCTCAAGCCCGTCTCGAAAATGGTGAATTGTATGGGGCGCCAGCCGATGCATCTGTGGATCCCACACGAGATGATCAACCTCCACATGCACGTTCGAGCAAGACCGACGCTGATGAGGAGGAGGCACAGGCTTCAGGCGCTCGTGCGACGCTGCGCAAGCATCTCGCGGCTAAGCTGGGCAACAAGCAATGGCAGCTACCGACACCTGCCCCGCAAGTCGATCCACATGGATTCGAAGACCCGATCTGTGATGCGTTCTGGAAGGACGTCTGGGTTGCATCCGCTGTTCACAACGTTCGTACCCCCATCAATTGTCCGTAGTCAGTAGCTGATGGTGCGGATAGACCGAGATCTATCGTAAGGTATTCCATGCCATTCCGGATGATCTCGTCACTACCTGGAAGCAATACAAAGAGTTCATCGTTCACCACGAGCGGCTCAATAAACCAGTATGTCACAGTGTCATTACATCCTTCGTTCACTCATAAACCTCTTGCCCAGGTGAAGGAACATGAATCTTCGGAACCTCCACTGGCTCGCATGCCTTCCGAAGCCGCAGATCATGAAGCACCCGGACAGGCGCGGGTCGCTGACCATTACGCCCACGCGTCCGACGACAACCTAGCGCGGGAGAAAGAGCATGCGGACGATTACGACGGTTCTCGTACGTCTTCAACACCTCTACCGCCCGAGACACCGCCTGCTGCGCCAGGGGCAAAGGATAAGGAGAGAGAAAAGGAGAAGCAACGACCAGCAGCGAAGGGACCGAAACCCTTCGATCAAGCGGAAAGAGAGGAGATGGAGAATCTTCTGCATGAACTTCGCGGGCACCTCGGTTGGTGGATCACTTCTTTTGAGCGTCTCATTGGTGCTGATCGGCATATGTGAAGTATTGTACCCTACGCGATTTCTGGAGGGGGAAGACCTTGCGAACAATTTCCTGTTCCCGTCAGATCGGTCAGTACTTCACATCCATGCTCAACGGCATCGTACTCACTCAGATTCTCCAGGCTCATGCCTCTGCCTATCTACGATTAGAGATACCCTACGTAACAAGACCAGATAATTACAGTTGGGCTATACCTCAGATTACACTCCCTTCTTGACTCTTATCATCACTTTGTACTATAACGCGGACTCTTATAACTTATAGACAGAAGCGGTGGACGCTTTCATCTCTCCCCTTCCTCAGCAATGTTGTTGGTCCGGATCGGTCTTGTTCTCGCTCTCGCAAGCTGAGTATCGACGTCTCCGGTGTCTACATGCTTCGCTTTCCCTCAGAAAACGTAGTGGCATACATTTCAACCTGGTGCCTTGCGCATTGTATAGCTGGGTTAGTGGAACTAACCTGAACCCAATGGTGCGCGGGATGGAATTCGCACTCAACGTCGCGAATGGCGAAGCTCACATATATATATGCTCCGGCCTTCAAACGATGATTGATTATGACACCGACAGCCTCTATGGCCAATACACCTTCTAGTGCGACCGTTTCGCCGCCGGGGCGCGGTGGATCGGGACGACGGCCAATGTATTGTGTGAGGACCGGCTCGGGTGTTCGCCTGTGTTGCACAACTACAATCTCTAACTCAATTTCTAATTGAAGCGAATACCAGTTGAAGTATTTCTGTCCTTCTGTATTACTATCTCTTTTTTGCTTAGCCTGTGGGCATCTCAGTCGACCACTTAGCACAGCCTCTAGGACGACTCACTTACTACCGTCACCATATTGGGATCGGCAGAGCGGAGTCTTGAGTCATGATCGCTCCGCCCGAAAGACAGTGCACGTGACTCACGCGCGTTCATGCGCCCAGAGGCGCTTACTGAGCATCCTACCTGTTGTCTCTCGTCGTCGACCATGAGCTACCCCCCAGGAATGCCTCCACCCCCTCCGGGCATGAGAATGCCCCCACCACCCCCCGGTATGCCAGGCATGCCCCTTGCGCCTCCAGGAATGCCGTCTCAACCGACCCCTGGTGAGCCCTCGAGCTCTCGTATGCCTCCGGAGGTACTCGCGCAAAAATCCCAGAAGTGGATTCAAATGCAGAAGAAGCGTTATGGTGAAAAGCGCAAGGGAGGCTTCGTGGATATGGGGAAGCAGGTATGCGTTTCGTCTGGATCTCATATGCGAGTTTTGGCTCATTTCTTTCAGGATCTCCCTCCCGAGCATGTCCGCAAAATCATCAAGGACCACGGCGACATGAGCAACCGCAAGTTCCGCAATGACAAGCGTGTTCATCTTGGTGCTCTTAAGTACGTCCCGCATGCGGTCATGAAGCTCCTGGAGAACATTCCTTATCCTTGGGAGCAAGTTCGCGAGGTACCGGTGCTCTACCACATCACCGGTGCCATTACGTTCGTGAACGAGATTCCCAGAGTCATCGAGCCTGTCTACCATGCGCAGTGGAGTACGATGTGGCTCGCGATGCGGAGGGAGAAACGGGACCGCAGACACTTCAAGCGTATGAGGTTCCCGCCTTTCGACGACGAGGAGCCTCCACTGGATTACGGCGACAACATCCTCGACGTCGAGCCGCTCGAGGCTATCCAGCTCGAACTCGACCCAGAGGAGGACTCCGCCATTCATGAATGGTTCTATGACCCCAAACCCCTCATTGACACCCCCCACGTCAACGGTTCTTCTTACCGTTATTGGAACCTCACGCTCCCTATCATGGCCAACTTGTACCGCTTAGGTAGGACGTTGCTCTCCGACCACACAGACAGCAATTCCTCCTACCTCTTCGACAAGAAGTCGTTCTTCACTGCGAAGGCGTTGAACATGGCGATACCTGGAGGTCCCAAGTTCGAACCGTTGTACAGGGACATGGACACGTTCGATGAGGACTGGAACGAGTTCAACGACATTAACAAGGTCATCATTCGCCAACAGATACGTACAGAGTACCGTGTCGCATTCCCTCATCTGTACAACTCTCTTCCCCGTTCGGTCCACATTGCACCTTATCACAGCCCGAAGAACGTCTATATCCGCACAGACGATCCCGACCTCCCCGCGTTCTACTTTGACCCGCTCATCAATCCCATCTCTCTCCGTGGCTTCACGCCGAAAAATGCGCCCCTGGTATCTCACGAGGACGCCGTTTTTGGCCCCAACGGTGCTGACGATGACGACTTCGAGCTCCCCGATGAGGTGCAGCCTTTCCTAGAGGACAAGCCGCTTGAGAACGACTTGACCGCCGACGCTATCGCGCTCTGGTGGGCACCGGACCCTTACAAGCGTCGTTCGGGTAGAATGCGTCGCGCTCAAGACGTGCCTCTCGTGAAGAACTGGTACCTCGAGCACTGCCCGCCAGGGCAACCAGTCAAGGTCCGCGTGTCGTACCAGAAGCTGCTGAAGTGCTACGTTCTCAACGAGCTTCACACACGGCCGGAGAAGGCGATGACGAAGAAGAATCTTTTCCGCCAGCTCAAGGCTACCAAGTTCTTCCAGACAACGCGGCTGGATTGGGTGGAGGCCGGTTTGCAGGTTTGCCGTCAAGGCTACAATATGCTCAACCTCCTCATTCACCGCAAGGCATGTTCGCTCGCTCTCCTGTGACAGTATAGCTGCTGACGTGCAAGTGTAGAACTTGAACTACCTTCATCTCGATTACAACATGAACTTGAAGCCGGTGAAGTACGTAGCATTGATATTAAAGCTTTAGATTGCGTCTCACGTTGATTGCGTAGGACTTTGACGACGAAAGAGCGAAAGAAGTCTCGCTTTGGAAATGCCTTCCACTTGTGCCGAGAGATTCTGCGGCTCACGAAGCTCGTCGTCGATGCGCACGTTCAGTTCCGTCTGGGCAATGTGGACGCCTTCCAGCTTGCAGACGCACTGCAGTATATCTTCGCGCACATTGGCGCGTTGACCGGCATGTACCGCTACAAGTACAAGCTCATGAGACAAGTACGCATGACCAAGGACCTGAAGCACCTTATCTACTACCGATTCAACACTGGTCCCGTGGGCAAGGGCCCTGGTTGTGGTTTCTGGGCCCCAGGGTGGAGAGTATGGCTGTTCTTCATGAGGGGTATCGTGCCGCTCTTGGAAAGATGGTGAGTCATGCAGCAGTCTGAGGTGTCTTGCAATACTGACATTTGGGTCATAGGCTCGGTAATTTGCTTGCTCGTCAGTTCGAGGGTCGTAACAGCAAGGGCATCGCGAAGACGGTTACGAAGCAACGTGTCGAGTCGCACTACGACCTCGAGCTCCGTGCTGCCGTCATGCACGACATCCTCGACATGATGCCGGAGTCGATCAAGCAGAACAAAGCGAAGACGATCTTGCAGCACCTATCGGAGGCTTGGCGTTGCTGGAAAGCGAACATTCCCTGGAAGGTTCCGGGCATGCCTACGGCCATCGAGAACATCATCCTCAGGTACATCAAGAGCAAGGCCGACTGGTGGACTTCCGTCGCCCACTACAACCGTGAGCGTATTCGCCGTGGGGCTACCGTCGACAAAGCCGTCGTCAAGAAGAACTTGGGTCGTCTTACTCGTCTTTATCTCAAGGCCGAGCAGGAACGCCAGCACGGTTACCTCAAGGACGGTCCTTACATCAGCGCCGAAGAGGCCGTCGCGATCTATACTGCGACAGTTCATTGGCTAGAAAGCCGGAAGTTCTCGCCTATCCCCTTCCCACCGCTCAACTACAAGCATGACACGAAGCTTCTCGTGCTTGCTCTTGAGAAGCTGAAGGAGGCGTACTCCGTCAAGGGTCGTCTAAACCAGTCTCAGCGTGAGGAACTTGCGTTGATCGAGCAGGCGTACGACAACCCGCACGAGTGTTTGTCGCGGATCAAGCGGCTTCTACTCACCCAGCGCGCGTTCAAGGAGGCTGGTATCGAGTTCTTCGACACCTACGACAAACTCATCCCGTGTTACGACATTGAGCCGGTGGAGAAGATCACCGACGCCGTAAGTGGTGTCTGTTCGCTCGTGTAGCCATCTCATGCTGATGGTATTCGTCAGTATCTCGACCAGTTCCTATTCTTCGAGGCCGACAAGCGTGGCCTTTTCCCAGCCTGGATCAAGCCTGCGGTGAGTTGTACTACATCTTTCCGATTGCCCCAAACGACTCACGTGCTTGCAGGATACCGAGCCGCCCCCGCTCCTTGTCTACAAATGGTGCCAAGGTATCAATAACTTGACCGATATCTGGGAGACGAGCGAAGGAGAATGCAACGTCATGATGGAGACCGTCCTGTCGAAGGTGTACGAGAAGATCGATTTGACCCTTCTCAACCGTCTACTTCGCCTGATCCTCGACCACAATCTCGCGGATTACATCACGGCGAAGAACAACACGGTGCTGACGTACAAAGGTACGTCTGGCAGCATCATCATCTCGTTATATCGCTAACTCGGTTCATAGACATGGCGCACACAAACGCATACGGCTTGATTCGGGGCTTGCAGTTCTCTGCCTTTGTCTTCCAGTACTACGGACTTGTTCTGGACTTGCTCATCCTTGGATTGCAGCGTGCAAGTGAGATGGCTGGGCCTCCGCAGATGCCTAACAACTTCTTGCAGTACCGCGACGTCGCAACGGAGACCCGTCACCCCATCCGACTGTACTCGCGCTACGTCGATAGGATTCACATCCTCTTCCGCTTCACTGCGGAGGAAGCGCGCGACCTCATCCAGCGGTACCTCAGCGCGAATCCTGACCCGACCAACAACAATGTTATCGGGTACAATAACAAGCGTTGCTGGCCGCGGGACTGCCGGATGCGTCTCATCAAGCACGATGTCAACCTGGGACGAGCTGTGTTCTGGAACGTCAAGAACAGCTTGCCGCGTTCGCTCACGACCATCGAGTGGGAGGACACTTTCGTCAGCGTCTATTCGAAGGACAACCCGCAGTTGCTCTTCTCTATGTGCGGCTTTGAGGTTCGGATCCTTCCGAAGATCCGGACGCTCAACGGCGAGCAGTACTCGTTGAAGGACGCTGTCTGGAACTTGACGAACGAGCAAACGAAGGAACGGACGGCGCAAGCCTTCTTGCGCGTATCAGACGAGGGCGTACAGCAGTTCAACAACCGTATCAGACAGGTGCTCATGAGCTCTGGCTCGACGACGTTCTCCAAGATTGTCAACAAGTGGAATACCGCGCTCATCGGCCTCATGACGTACTACCGTGAAGCGGTGATCCACACGAACGAGCTCCTCGACGCTCTCGTCAAGGCGGAGAACAAGATCCAGACTCGTGTCAAGATTGGCTTGAATTCCAAGATGCCGTCGCGCTTCCCCCCTGTCGTGTTCTACACACCAAAGGAACTCGGCGGCCTTGGTATGCTATCCATGGGTCATGTTCTCATCCCACAGAGCGATCTTCGGTGGTCCAAACAGACCGATGTCGGCGGTAAGCACGCTCGACAGTTCCTTCATTATTAGAGTCTGATCGGTTTCCCCCCACAGTCACGCACTTCAGAGCCGGTATGTCCCACGAGGAGGACCAACTCATTCCCAACTTGTACCGCTACCTACAGCCTTGGGAGGCTGAATTCATGGACTCTGCGCGAGTGTGGTCCGAATACTCCATGAAGCGGAAGGAAGCGAACGCTCAGAACCGTCGACTCACCCTGGAGGATTTGGAGGATAGCTGGGACCGGGGCATTCCCCGTATCAACACGTTGTTCCAGAAAGACCGTCATACGTGAGATTCCCCAATTTTTTTTGCGTTTTTGTGCACGTCTCACTCGACTTCTGCAGGCTCGCTTACGACCGTGGTTGGCGTGTGCGTACCGACTGGAAGCAATACCAGCTACTCAAGCAGTAAGTTAGCTTCAATTCGCAACTCATCGTGCATTTCTGAGTGCATCTTTCTTCCAGTAACCCCTTCTGGTGGACTTCTCAGCGCCACGACGGTAAACTCTGGCAGCTCAACAACTACCGTGTCGATGTCATCGCCGCTCTGGGTGGTGTTGAGGGTATCCTTGAACACACGCTCTTCAAGGGCACGTACTTCCCCACTTGGGAGGGTCTGTTCTGGGAGAAGGCGTCCGGCTTCGAGGAGTCCATGCGGTACAAGAAGCTCACGAACGCACAGCGGTCCGGTCTCAACCAGATCCCTAACCGTCGTTTCACCCTGTGGTGGAGCCCCACGATCAACCGTGCCAACGTCTATGTCGGCTTCCAAGTTCAGCTTGATCTCACTGGAATCTTCATGTATGTATATTACTTGGCAAGTGCGTCTATCTCGCTGACATCTTCGCAGGCACGGCAAGATCCCTACTCTGAAGATTAGTTTGATCCAGATCTTCCGTGCGCACTTGTGGCAGAAGAGTAAGCCGTCCATCGTGACTATCATGCGCACGTTGACTGACGATATATATATTCAGTTCATGAATCGGTCGTCATGGACTTAGTGAGTCAATTTGCTACCTGTTTGCTCGCTACACAGGCTAACTTATATATCAGTGTCAAGTCTTTGATCAGGAGTTGGAGCCTCTACAGATTGAGACGGTTCAGAAGGAGACCATCCACCCGCGTAAGAGTTACAAGATGAACTCGTCCTGTGCGGATATCTTGTTGTTCTCCGCTTACAAGGTACGAATCAATACCAATGAGCCAGAATTGCTGCTGACGTTCTCTCAGTGGAACATCGCGCGGCCCTCACTTGTCACAGACGTAAGTCATTCGTTGATCTCATCGTTAGACTTCATACTGACGTACCACACGATTCCCAGAGTAAGGATGTCCTTGACGGCACGACTAGTAACAAGTTCTGGATCGACGTCCAACTGCGTTGGGGAGACTTCGATTCTCACGATATCGAGCGGTACACTCGCGCGAAGTTCCTCGATTACGTGAGTGGTTTCACACTTGAATATGCTGCCGGCATATATTGACCTCTCGCCGCAGATTTCGGACTCGATGAGTATCTACCCGTCGCCTACCGGTCTGATGATTGGCATGGACCTGGCCTACAACCTGTGGTCAGCGTTCGGTAACTGGTTCCCCGGCCTCAAGCCGCTCATCCAGCAGGCCATGGCGAAGATCATGAAGGCAAACCCTGCTTGCCATGTGTTGCGCGAGCGTATCCGGAAGGGCCTTCAGCTGTATTCGTCCGAGCCCACGGAGCCGTACCTCAACAGCCAGAACTACTCCGAGCTGTTCTCCAATCAGATCATCTGGTTCGTCGACGATACCAACGTGTACCGTGTCACCATCCACAAGACGTTCGAGGGTAACCTGACGACGAAGCCAATCAACGGCGCGATCTTCATCTTTAACCCGCGGTCCGGGCAGCTGTTCCTCAAGATCATCCACACTAGCGTCTGGGCTGGTCAGAAGCGTCTGGGTCAACTGGCGAAATGGAAGACGGCAGAAGAAGTGGCTGCGCTGGTTCGCTCGCTGCCTGTCGAGGAGCAACCGAAGCAGGTTATCGTCACCCGGAAAGGCATGTTGGACCCGCTTGAGGTCCACTTGCTCGACTTCCCGAACATCGTCATCAAGGGCAGCGAGCTACAACTGCCCTTCCAGGCATGTATGAAGATGGAGAAATTCGGTGATCTGATCTTGGTATGTGCCATCCGCGATTTCAAGTGATCACATCCTCACTATGTTCGATGCAGCGTGCTACCCAACCGCAGATGGTCCTGTTCAACCTCTACGACGACTGGCTTAAATCCATCTCTAGCTATACCGCGTTCTCCCGGCTCATCCTTCTTCTTCGTGGTCTACACGTCAACCAGGAGAAGGCCAAGATTATCCTGCGCCCCGACAAGAACACCATCACCGAGCCCCACTTCGTCTGGCCCTCTTTGTCCGATGAGGAGTGGATCAAGGTCGAGGTTGCCCTCAAGGACCTTATCCTGGCGGTACGCCTGAGAGCCATCCTGTTTGACATTCGTATGCTGATTGCCTGCGTACAGGACTTCGGAAAGAGGAACAGCGTTAACATCGCGTCACTGACTGCCAGTGAGATTCGTGACATCATCCTTGGACAGGAAATCGCAGCGCCCTCGGTTCAGCGGCAGCAGATGGCCGAACTCGAGAAGAGCTCTGAAGCACAAAGCCAGGTCACGGCTGTGCAGACGCAAACCACGAACGTCCATGGTGATGCGATCCAGACCGTTACCAGTGAGTTTGTTGCAGACGTATTCCCTGTTCAGCCCATTGACGTGTTTCGTTCACAGCCACGAATTATGAGCAGCAGGTCTTTAGCAGCAAGTCGGACTGGCGTGTGCGGGCAATTTCTGCGACGCATCTCCCCCTCCGTCTGCAACACATCTACGTCTCGAACGATGATGTGAAGGACGACGCGACGTCATACACGTACGTGTTGCCCAAGAACATCCTTCGGGCGTTCATCACCGCTGCGGACCTTCGCACGCAAGTCGCCGCCTTCCTCTATGGCGTGTCTCCTCCCGACAACAAGCAAGTCAAGGAGATCAAGGCCGTCGTTTGGGTGCCACAACGTGGGAACAACAACAGCGTCGAGCTGCCTTCACAGCTCCCTCGCGACGACTTCCTGCTCAAGGACCTGGAGCCTCTCGGGTGGATCAAGACCCAGGCGCTTGAGCTGCCTCACCTATCGCCGACCGATGTTACGACTCAGGCGAAGATCATGGCCGAACATCCCGAGTGGACGTCGTCTTCCATTTGTGTCACCTGCGCGTTCACGCCCGGCTCGGTCTCGCTGTCCGCTCACCAGCTCACCGTTCCCGGGTTCGAATGGGGTCGGAAGAACACGGACACGTCGCCGAATCCGCCTGGCTTCAACCCGAACATGTCTGAGCGTGTGCAGCTGCTGCTCTCAGATCGCATCCTCGGAATGACGCTCGTGCCTGAAGGCCGAGTATGGAACTACGGTATCGGGCTGACACAGCTCTGGTCGCCGAACATCCACTTCTCTGTCCAACTGGACACCCCGCTGCTGTTCTGGGCCGAAGAGCACCGCCCTGCAGCCTTCCTTTCGGTAAGTTTGCTTCCCTCCGCTGCGTGTTCGGGCGCGGTCTTACTGACGGCGTCTTCTCCGTGCAGTTTGCGAACCTCGAGACCGGCGACGACAGCGCCGACGTCGAAAATGCTCTCGCGTAGTCATGTTTACGTTCCAGGACCCTGTGTGCTGTATCACCGATGTATTGTACTTTTTCCCTCTTATGATGTGAAGTGTAATTCCCTGCTATCTTTTCTTGTCGCTCTTCATATCCGTTTGTGGAAGCGCCGCAGGATCCGGAGAGGAACAGTCGAGGAGGATTTTGCAGTCGTTCAGAGTGGTTGACGATATGACTCGGTGTTCGCAAAACCCCATAATATTGCACCAGCCACGCCGGAGACTGTGAGGCGCGACGTACCGTCGCACTCCTTATACCGCTCTAAAATCACCGGACTGGTACAGAGGTACTTAGTACATGCACAAACATTCAGCGCCGCAACCCCCCGACCCCCCCTCGAATCATGCATCAGAAGCATCCATACTCGCGCCTCTATTCTCTCGCGAAGCCTGGTATGAGCGCGTCTTATGTGACATTGAGCAGATAGGCCTCGCGAGGTCCCCGCAATGGCAGCATGGCGTTGCGGCGCGATTCGCATGATTTATGAACTGGCTGACGTTTCTTACCGCTATAAGAAGGATTCTGTAGTGCCCACTTTTAGCGCGATGATGGAACGAGTGAAGGAAAGGTAGAGGATTGCGTGCTCACGAAGCGTACGCCAAGGAAGCAGATGTAGCGTAGCATTCATGTCAATGCACAGCGGTTGGCATGGAACCGTACCGTACCATTTTAAGGCCTCTCCATAAACGCCGATAGCCTTTTTACCTTCTGCGTTGGTTCGGAGGGGCGGATGCTGGACGCCCCGTTCAGCCAGGAGGCGTACCCTGTAAAAATGCAGACTTGGAGACATCTTGGCGCTCTCAATGCCTTCGTGGACTGCTCTGGGTCGGAATCCGAGTGATGCCGTGGTGGAATGGTGCAGATGCGCGAGTTAAATAACCGGAGGGCTTCTACCGCGTCCTGTTTAGCCGATGCACGAACGGCGGCCTGGACGGTTGATTTGACAAACGTTTGCTGAGGCATGCAGTTGTATGGTGCGATTGTAGGAGAATTTACAAGAAGAGGGTGACGATGCAAGGCACGACGGAGGAGGACGAGTGGCGGGTCGGGCCCAAAATTGAATAGACGCGGAAGAATCTGGGATGGGATCTCGCGTTGCTTGGGATCAGCCCTGCAATTAGGCGCCCATTCTCGGCAGAACCCTTCTTGAGGCAACGACCGCTTTCCCCTCCCAACTTCCTCCTCCTCGTCTTCCTCCTCGTCCTCAACACCCCCTCGTCATCGCCGCCCACAACGAGCAAGCCCCCTCCCGCGACGAAGGGGACGCGGCGCCCGTGTCCGAGCCACCATGCTCCAGCTGCAGCTTGCGCAGGTCAGTCTCCCCAGCCTTCTATCAGAGCACTCAGCGCTTCGTGATGTACTCCGTGCTGACACAAGATTCGTCCTCTCCTCCCATTTCCTCCTTCGCCTTGTCCTTTCCACATGCACCGCCCACTCCATCGTCGCCCACAACACATCACCTGAACGCGCATACAGTCTGCCTCGTCCTCCTACGTCCCGCCCATGTCCTCTCCATCCCGAGCAGCAAGCCCCGTGAATGCCTCAGCCCATTCTGGACGTTCGCATCGTACCTCCTCCGTTCTGCAGGACTCGGACTCGGTTCGTCGGCACAGCAGGCTTCCGGAGCTGCTGACACGCAAGCGCACATCCTCTATGCCCCATAGGAAGGATAAGGATAGTACTCCAGGTACGTCTATACTACCAGATGCTCTACTCGGCTCTGGTGGCTCCTCCACGGTGCATCATCACTTTGTGGTACTGTCCTACGTGCCATACTTTGCTGGATGGTAGTCTTTGGGGACGGGCTACGTGTACTTCCTCGTGGCTTGCGATGTGCCCGTAGAAAGGCTGTTGCTGCTCCCTCCGGTGCCTGCATCGCCCGCTCGGGTTCTTGGGCGCGGCGCTCTCCCGTCCATGCTGTCAGCACCGGATTTTCTGCGCAACTCACGTCACGAACCCAGCAAGAAATCTTCTACTACGTTTATCTTCAGAGTTATCCGCATTTTCCCAAAGAGGCCACCACTTTCACCTCCGCTCTATATCGGAACTTATAAAGGTACTGATTGATGTCAATTACAGACCCATTTACAGCACACCCATCTGGCTCGGCTTCGTTCGTCACCTACGATGCCATGTCCCCCGGTCCCCCCTCGGAGCACTCTATGTCCACTGCGTCCCCCTCTTCGCCACATTCAAATCCTCTGGCTGGTTTACCGAAACGCACGCGTGGGAGCCTGATACTTCCATCCGGCATTACCTTGCCGTTTTCGCGCTCGCGCAACAAATATAAGAAAAGCCGCCTTCCTCCAGCACCCACGCCGTTTCTCTTCTCCGAGGTGATCGAAATATCCGCCCCGCCACCTCCACCTGCAGAGGAAGACGAGGATCGCGAGCGCTTGCGCGACGCCGCTGCGCAGTCCATAGGATTAGACCCCGTCCTATTAGAGGAGCGGGAGAGCACCTCTTCGCGCTCACATACGCGTTCGTTCTCTCTGTCCCAGGCGCGCTCGGAGCGTTCGAGATCACGGTCACGGTCAAGGTCGCGTTCCCGGTCGGTATCACCAGTGCGGTCCCGCGCTCGCGCCGGATCCCGTGCGGGCGCAGAGACGCCCGCGATGCGAACATTACCGCCGTTCCCGGCAACGCAATCTGCGCTCAAGCCCTGGGTGCAACGGACTTCTAAAGTCGCGAAGCACTATCCTCCGTCTTCGTTGCTCCTCTTCGCTCTGGCAAAGCAATGGAAGTCGCGCGTGCTTGTTCTTACTTCCTCTCCGTCAATAGCTTCCGCTCCCCGGACACATACCGCGTCCTTCTCATCACATTCCCCCTTCTCAGCGCATTCCTCCTCATCAACGCCGCAGAGCGTCGCGCATCTGCACGTATTCAAATCTAACAATGCTGATGACCGTGAGCTGGAGCGCGTCGAGATTGGTGCGGATAGCGTTGTGTTTGTCTCTGAGGATGAAATCGGTGGCCGTCGTGGCGTGGTAATAGTTGGCGGCGTCGGTGGCTCAGAGATGACGCTGTCTATGGCGGATCAAGCAGAGGCTCACGATTGGATCACCGCTATCAAGCAAGCGGTGCTCAGTGAAAGGTAAGGGTTCAGGCTCATTCACGCAGAGTTCACAGCCACTTATGCACGTATTTTTCCGCGGCAGATCTGTCCGTGCAGGTCTGGGGGCAGTGACGCTTAGCAATGGAGTTGAGCCTAGGGGCGACATCGACGTCATGCTATCAATGCGGGCGCAAGGGTTGTTCACGACACCCACCCCGGCGGTGATTACGAACGGTTCTACACCTTCACCACAGAACGGTGCTGTCTCGCCCACCGCGACATCACCTGCACCATCTCTCCGATCGTCTTCACCCCAGCATACTCGTCCGCCCTCGGTAGCAGTCTCAGCTCTTCGAGGACTGTTTGGTGCCAACCGTCCACGATCACCGTCGGGAGCAACACTTGAGACTTCGTTTAGCTCAATAGCTGAACGTGGTAGTGGTGCAGAAACGCCTCCACCAGAAGAAGCGTCTTTCGGCCGCGCAGGAACAAGCCTTCTCGGTATGCTGCGCTCGAACAGTATATCAAGTGAGCGGCCACTCTCGCCGACTACCCCGATGTCCTCCAGCCCGAGCACCCCGCGCGTTGGTCATCCTACCCCCGCCGATCTCCCAATACAGATGGGCCTCATCTCGCCGCCTCAGCCTGTTCCCACACTCGACCAGAAGATTCTACAGGACAAGGATCGCGAGAGCATTCTCCCAACATTCTCTCGGAATGGGTTATCTGGACTGGGGTTGTCGGGTCTCAATGGCCATACGAATGGCAGCGGGTCCAGATTCAACGGCAATGGGCTACCTACTTTCGGAGGCTCCGCTTCATTGCAGCCTCCACCACGTCGGAGAGCTTGGACAGCAAGTGGCCCACCGCCTTCGACGACGCGGACGAGTAACGATCGTAATGGGTTCTCGTATACGCATGGAAATGCTAGCGCGGCGGAAACTCTAGGAGTTCGACACAACGGTAGTGCATTCCTGTCGCCTAAAACGACGTCTCCAGCTCCATCTGGCTCTCCGTCGCCTTCACCTGCGTCCCCATCTACGACCTCGAGCCCTAAATTTTCACCCAGCCCGAGCTTGAGTCCGAGCCCCAGCGCGCGCGAGAATGGTATTGGGTCGCCAGCATCCCATGCCTCCCATCATCAGTCGCCAGAGGGGCGTCCCCGTTCATCCTGGTCGTCCGTATCTTCACTGGGGTCAAGTGAACAGCCGCATCAGCAGCAGCAGCCACCGCGAACATCGTTTGACTTTGGGGCAAAGCGTTGGTCGCGCCAGGGAGTGCTCCCGAAACGGTTGACACCACCTAGTGGCCCGCCACCCGCTACACCACCTTTTGGGCCTGCGCCTCTGCCAACTTCTTCGCCAAATGGTCGATCGTCGTTCCAACAGCAACGTCACCCCTATGCAGCGGAGAGCCCCCCAAGCCCCAGCCGCTCGCCATCTCAGCGCTCAACGCACAGTCCGCAGAGCATTATGTCAAGCTTCCAGAACTTCTCGAAGCGGGCATCGGGTTCGTCGGTGCGTAGCGACAGTACCGTAAGCACAACACAGAGCCGCGCTGGAAGCAGCTTCCTTGGACACGCGCTTGTACAACCACAGCACTCCTCAGGGCATGCTCACGCTGTACGCCCGAGGTCATCGCATCGTGTGTCCGCTCCGCCGCCTCAGCGGCCGGTGCCTATCATCGCGCTTCCTCCGACGCCTAGGCCTGGGATCGACGAGTTCGGGAAGACTGAGCTAAGAACTTTGCCTCCCCCTCTGCCTTCGAGCACAGTCAGAGCGTCTGGGTACCCCAGGCGCCCGCCACATTCTGCCCCTGCGACGAAGACGTCTTTTAAGGAGACGTTCACCTTGCGAGCTGGCCGCTTTTCTTTGATCCCGCCAACGTCACCGCCTTCTACAGCTCTCCCGCCTCGTCCGGACGAGCTCCCAAGCAGCCCGCGTCCGTCGCACCGGCGGAGCATAAGCAATGGCAGCCCAGTGCTCCCTACTATCCCCGCGTCACCTGTTCCCCTCGAGCCGCCTCAGCCGCCTCCCAACGGCCCCCTTCCTCCGCCCCCTGCCGCTCCGCAGCCCACCTCATCCTCCCGTCCTACACTTCTCATCAAGCGTCGCCTCCGCATGCTCTCCGCCCCCTCCCCAACGCCGCCTCCCTCTAACCCGCTGCCACAACCTCCGTCCCCGGCGCCATCGACGATTAACCCGTACTCCCTCCCTCCCACACCCATCGGCGAACCGATAATATCGTTCCAAAACGATCCGAGCTTCCTCTTGACGATGTCGACTCCGCCGCAGACGCCGCTCTCTCCGTCCATGTCCATCCACGCACGTGCCCTCCCGCCGCCTCCGGAGCAGTCTCCAGAGATGCGCGGTATCACGTCGCTGTCGCCCCCTCCGCGGCGGGGATCGAAGCAGATCACCGTTCAGCGTATGGACGATTCGGACGACTCGAACGAGGCGCGCGGCACGGGCTCCGCTTGCGGGCACGATAACACTCTGCGTAAGAGCGTCGAGGACCACGCTCTAGATTCGCCGATCCGGAAACCGCTCTCCCTCTCACCGCACCAGTCGGTTGCGTCGCTGGAAGACGTGTGTATATAGATGCCGTCTCCGGCCATCCCGGCCCACCACATCATTCACAACACCACCGCTCTCTTTTCTTGCCCTCCCGCTCGCCATGTCGGTGTCGCATTCGCACTCGCGCTTTCGTGTAATATGCCATGTTCTTTCGACGCTTCACGCCTTCACTCACGTCAGACCTTGACGCCTGTTTCCGATGACGACGACGTTCGCCGGCCGCGCTCTCCGATTTCTCTTCTCTCCTCGAGTTATGTCTGTCTCCCGTCTCTGCACCGGGGCAGCTGTGACACAACGCTACATACATACAGTAACCTACCCATCGCCTTTTTTCGAGCTATCCCTACTTACGGTGTTCTGCTGGGCCATACCTGACACTATAGTTGACATCTGTACAATATTCATGTTACAATCTTGGAATCATTATAGTTGCTCGCAAACCACCGAGAAACTGCATGCATAGTTCTGAGATATCGCAAGTTGCTGCGCGAGTAAGACAACCTCGCAACTGCCTAACAGTGTGCCATGAAAGTGAGGTGTATGCGTATTACGATGAAGCGTACAGAACAGATTATAGCTTGACTCCGGTATGAATACTAGCGATTCCGCCCCAAAGATCAATCCACGCGCCGCCTCTGCCCTCATGCATCGCGCCTGTCGTGAAGCCAGCGTCCGCGATCATTTTGGCAAAGTCTGGCTGTGGCGGGAACCGACGAATGCTTTCCACGAGGTACTGATACGACTCGCGGTCGCCGGCAAGGATTGTCCCTAGCAGAGGGATGACGGTGAACGAGTACTGGTCATACAACCTAGAGCAGGCGGGAATCAGCCACATTGGTTCCAGGCGCGCCGAGCGGCTGTTGTGCGGTGACTTACGTGCTGAGTAGCGGGTTGTTCACCCGGCTGAACTCGAGGCAGGCAAAAGTGCCGCCGGGCTTGAGGACGCGGTATGCCTCTTTGAGCACGTCGGGGACAGACGTGCAGTTGCGGATGCCGAACGCGATGGTGTAGAGGTCATACGTGTTCGACGGGAAATCCGCCTCCGGCATGCACTGCGCGTTTGCCTGCTTGAACGCGACTTGAGGAGCTAGGAAACACGGGCGGACTCAAGTCAACTCCCAGGATATTGTGCATGCGCCCATGCCAGACGTGTGAAGAGGAATAGCACGCACTGTTGTGGTACATGGTCTTTTTGAACCGCTTGTACCCCTCCTTGAGCATCTCCCCATTGATATCCACCACGTCCACGCTCGTCTCCCTGTCCGCGTACTTTTCCCGCGCAAAGTCGAGGATTCTCAGCGCAATGTCACCCGTGCCGCCAGCGACGTCGATGCACTTCTGTGGGCCTCGCGCACCCGGCTTGAGGCGCGACACGAAATCGTCCTTCCACAGCCTGTGTATGCCAAGCGACATGGCGTCGTTCATGACATCGTACGAGGACGCGACGCTCTCGAAGACGTTGCGGACCAGGGACTCCTTCTGCTCCTCCGGCACGGTCTTGAATCCAAAGTGCGTCGTGCGCGAGCCGTGCTCGCCGCTCAGGTTGGACGAGCTCGTGCTCGAACTGGGTGTCGTCTGTGCATCCTGGTGACTGTGTCGGACGACGGAGGCGACGGGGCTGAGGTGAGAACGAGTGGAGGGCACGAGAGGCCTCAGCTGACGGAGGCTTCGGTGCATGACGAGCGAACTTGGGTATGGACGTGGCGGGGGTCCCGCATGTCTAGGTGATCGAGAGCTAGGGGACCCCGAAAACTCTGTGTACGCATACAATTTCTCAAAAAGGTTATTTGGCGCTTACTGCACTCTCCTTCAGCCACTTTTGCAGAGTCGTCCATCCTCATCTTCTCGTCTTCCACCATGTCCGTCACTGCACTCGACAAGGGAAAGGGTCGCGCGCTACCAGAAGAGCTTGACACAGACGAAGTTGCGCATGCGACTGCTCGCGCGACATCGCCTTCTGCAGCCTCAAATTCTCCAGGATCGGACGCAGACAGCGACTCTTCAGATTCGGATGCTAGCTCGTCTGAGTCTGAGGTGGACTCGGATTCTGACTCTGACTCGGAAGACGATGTGACGCCAGAGTTTCTGGAATCCCTCCTTGCGAAGGCGCGGCAGAACGCATCCAGAACTGCGTCGAAGCAAGCTACGAGCGGGAACGGCGAAGAGGAGTTCATCCAGCTCAACTCCGACGACGAGGACGAGAACGGGAAGAAGAAAGAGCCGTACGTCCTCCCCTCCCTCATGTTCGTCGCCGCCGGGCTCGATCCAACCTCGCCTTTTGCCATGCTGCAGACCACTGCCCCCACTTGACACTGGCTCGCTCCCATCCCCATACATCACCCTCCCAGACAGCCGCGCGGCCGGGCCCTCGAGGCTGCGCGACCCAGACGTCGAGCACGTCCAGAAAGCCGCGTCCTCCATATCCGCGCCTGCCGTGCCCCCGCCGCCTCCAGAACTCACGGCGGACGGGAAGCGGCTCACCAAGAAGGAGGTGAAGAAGGTGCGTGCCCGCGTCCGATCTCTGCGCCCGGCGACCTCCCCTCTCACGCGTTCATCTCCGCATACGCCCCCCTTTGCCTGCCTACCTGTTCACCTGCCCCCGTCGATCGTGCCCGTGTTTCCCCTGCGTGCGTGATTGACTATTTGCTAGATGAAGAACAAGACCGCAGGCCCTGGCTGGTTCGACCTCCCCGCACCCGCAGAAGCGGATCTCCCCCGGCTGTACCGCGAAGTGGAGGCGCTCCGGCTGCACAAGCAGCTCGACCCGAAGCAGTTCTACCGCAAAGAGCCCGGAGAAGGCAAGGGCATCAAGGGCCTGCCCAAGCACTTCGCCGTACGTCTCCTTTCCATCCGCTTGCTTCCATTTCGTCGCCGTGGTTCTGACTTTGAGTATTCGCAGATTGGCACGATCGTCGCGACGCCGAACCCATTCGGGAACGCGAACCCGGACAACCTCCCGCGCGCAGCGCGCAAACGCACGCTCGTCGACGAGCTCGTGGACGACGCGGAGGCGAAGAGCTACGCAAAGAAGAAGTTCAAGGAGCTGCAGACCGTGCGGGGCGCGAAAGGACGGGGTACGCTCGCTGCGAAAAAGGCTTTACGCAAGCCAAAATGGTGATCCATTCGGGATACATTCTCTTGTGTGCCGACATCTATATCCATCCTGTATTGCTTCGACGCGGAAAATCTTGGCTGCTATCATGAGTAACATGCGATTCTTTTCGTGGATAAAGTGCCCTGTTGTGGCAGTGCGATTTTCCGCGGCGACGATGCCTTCCTACTTATGTCTCAGGCCCCAAAAACGCTTACAGTGGCAGAGCGAGCACAGGGAGGCAGCAGCAAAAGAGACCTTTTGTTGGATTGCGCTACTAGTACAGATGGCGGTTGCGACGACGGTACAGAGAGCAGCAAGACTAGGCAAACTATCACGAAACGGAACAGAACAAGGTGAGGGAGAGGGGGCGAGAGAGAGAGAGGAAGAAGTAGAAAAGGACAGACATTGCAGACACAAAGAGCAAGCAAATGTCCGACGTCGACAGGTGGTCTTGCGATACGGGTGTGAGGTAGGGGTAGGAGTAGGAGTAGAGAGGGAAGTGAGGAAGCGGCGGGTTGAGCAAGTGTGTGTGTGGGTGTTGAGTGATTGCGCGGGGTGCATAGAGCATAGCGACTGGTGTTGGTGGACGGATAGAATGGCGAAAGCAAGGTCCGTGATTGAGTAGAGAGGCCGAGCGAGTAATAGTAAGAGCACAACGGCAGAGACTTTTTCCGCCAGTTCATAGGGGACGCCGGATGTCAGGAAAAGACAGGCGAGGGGGTGTGGTTGGGGCCGGGCTGCGAGTGTTTGAAGCAGGGGAGAGAAGAGACGAGACGGGGCGGAAGGATGAAGAACAGCCTGCAGGCACCCACCACCGTGCCCAAGCCCGCCCCCAAACCAAAGGACGGGGGCAAGTCGAGCGGGCACAAGCTAAGTGCCGCACCCGTCGAACGCGCAACCATGAGCCCCAAAGGTAGAAAGGAAACCAAAAGCGAGCGGACTCGAAGCCCTCGGGAGACACCGCGAAGGACAAAGGAACGAGCGAGCGAGCGTCGAGCGGGCAGCCGACAGTTCACAGCGTGCAAGGTTCGCGGTCGAAGAGCACCGACGAAAGCAATCCTTCCCGCATCCAACCTTCCCTCACTCCTCCATCGGCTCGGGGGAGCGCACCTCCCGCGGCGAGTGCGACACGTCCATCTCCCTCTCTCTTTCTTTCTCCCGTAGACCCTCCTTCTCCGCCCGCTCGCGCTCCCTAGCTTCTCTGACTTCGCCAGCCCCTCCCTCCGGCAACGCATACGCATACCCCTCGCCCGCCACTCTCTGCGCGGACGACCGCCTCGCGAGCCCCGGCCTCTCTCCCCTCTCCCTGTCGTGCTCTCGCTCTCTGTCCCGCTCTCTGTCCCGGTCCCGGTCCACCCCAGCAGCACCAGTAGTCTGACTGAGAGACGAGCGCGTCGCAGAGGTCATACTCGGCGCACCACCAGACGGGAGGGAAGGCAGCGAAGCACGAGGGGCGCGCGGAGACGACCAAGTCCTGTTCCAGCCTCCGTTGTCCCCGCTAGTACGGGTCCCTCCGCCAGGTGCGGCAGAAGGAGGGGGCGGAAGCGCATTAGGGCGACCTCCAACCTCCCTTTCCCTCTCCCGTTCGCGCTCGCGGCCAGAAAGACTGACCACCGAAGAGCGGTGCGAATGCGAATGCCCGTGCGGGTGAGCATGCGGATGCGCCTGCGAGTGTCCATGCGAGTGCGCCGCATGCGCAGACGGGTGCAACGGCGGCTCTCCGCTCGGCGTCGCAGGCGAGCGCGGGTCGAGGCGGATAGCGGACACCGAGAGGCGGCGGCCGACGTCGAACGGCACGGGCGAGCCCGTCTGCGACCCAGGGAAGCTCCTGCTCTCGTTGCCGATACCGCTGCCTTGTGGGCCAGCACCTGAGCCGGAGCCATCGCGCTCGCGCTCGAGAGACGTCGGGGAGAGCGCACGGCGCACCGGCTCGGGGCGGCGCATCGTGCTGTCTGGGTGCGGCGGGAACTGGTACGACTCGGGCACGACGCCCCCGGACGGGTGATGCGGAGGCGGGTACGGGTGCGGGGGGAGGTGCGACGGCGTATGGGGGTGCGCGTGTGCGTGCTGCTGGTGGGAAGGGGGAATGCCGTTCACTTTGGCCTTGCCTTTGCCCGCGAGGCTCACCGTGCCCATGTTCGGGCTCAAGCTGTATGCCTGTCCAGGCCCGCTCGAGGACGTCCTCCCCAGGCCCGCGGGCGCTGTAAAGCCTGCGCTGGAGCCGGACGCATGGTGCAGCGCGATCTCAAGCTCGTCAATACGGCGCTGCAGCGCACCCATCTCCTCGCGCACGCCGCCGAGCTTCCGCTCGACCGCGGCAGCGACGAGCTCGTCGAGGTGCTCCTGCTGGCGCTGGAGCTGCGTCGCGAGAGCCTGGCTCTTCTGCAGCTGCTCCGCAAGCCACTGCTTCAACGTCCGACTGTCCGCGAGCGCGTCGTAGAACTGCGCAAAGGGCGCAAGGAATGCGCCCTTCTCGCCCGTGTATCCATTCGCGTGCAGCGCTGCTGGAGTCGGCGGCACGAGCGTCGTCGCGATCGGCACGCTCGCCGTGGGTGGGGACCGGCCGGACGCTGCGCCCGAGATCGAGCCCACTGTCGGCGTAAGGATCGACGTCGAAGTCCCAGCGGGGTTTCGCGCCATGCTGAGCCGCGTCGGCGTCGGGGGTACACGGCTGACCGTCATCCGCTGCGTGCTCTGTCCAGGCCCAAGCACGGGTGGAAGGCTGGGCAGGGCCATGTTGCCAAACCTGCCCGTCATGCCTTGTCCGGCAGCGGTCGCCGCACGGGGGATCGGGGGCGCGCTCTGGATCGAGGGCTGCAGACGGTCCCCGAGGGCGTCGCGCGGGCTGATCATGATGTCTGCGGGCTTGCCCTTTGAGCCGGGCCCTCCGGCGCTGCCGAGCTGCCGTGTCGCACGCCGACGAGCAAAGCTACTGGCCGGCTGAGGCAGAGCGTGGTGAGACCCGGCGGGATGTTGTTCTCCAGGCGGAGGAGGTGGATGTAGCATCGTTTGACTACTAGTAGGCCCGTGCTGAGTGTGAGTGTGGTGATGGGGCGGAGGAGGGCTCGCATGCTGCACGAGCGGCGACAACGCTCGATTTGGTGGAACGTTCGCAGATAGGCCCACGACCGACCGACGAGGGGGTGCTGCAGTTATGGGACTGCGTCCACCGTTGCCGGTGCTCGCGCGCGGCTGTGGGACGTGGGACTTGTTCGAAGGGGGCTGGCGATCATCAGCAGCAGCCGGTGAGGCGTTGACCACATTGACCGACACTGAAGGGGAGCCAACGGGGACAGCTCCAGCAATGCTCCCGCGGCGGGACTCGATGAGCTCCTTCTGCTGCTGCTTGATGGTAAGCATGGAGCGGACCTGCTCGATCGCGGCGGCATCGTCGCGCGGGATGGGAAGGCCCATGACCACGGGCGAGATGGCCTGGCTGGTGTTGGGATCTGTCGAAGTGGAAGGAGGCGGTCTGACGTCTGTATTGATGGGGTGCGAGATGCCGCTTATCGTGACACGGCGTTTCTTGCTGGGAGAAGGGCGGGCAGCGGAGGGAGCAGGAGCGGGAGACGTTGCTGTTGCTGCTGCCATTGCGGCTGCAGAGGCCGCGTCTGCGTCTTCTTGGGAGGAATGTGGGGGCTCGCGTTCGCCGTGTGCGGGCGTGGGTGCGGAGCGGGAGGTGGGGGACGGAAGAGCGTCGTACTCTGTCTCCTCCTTTATCCTGACGCTCTTAGGGGAGCGTCGCTCGCTACGAGGGGGGAAGAGGTCAGGCGATGCGCGAGAGAAAGGATAGCATACACGAGAGGTAGAGGACTCACTCTGAGCCCGAGCTGAGGTTATCGTCTGCGTGCGCGGATGCGTCTGGATGGGCGCGCTTGCGGGAGGATTGGCGGGGCGGGTCGCGCATGTGGTGGGGGATGTCGTCGTGGGCAGATGGAGAAGGAGGAGGAAGGTCGTGGGGAGAGGCGCGGGGGTGAATGGGGGGGAGGGCATTGTTGGCGTCCGAGATTCTGCTGAGGGAAGGAGCGCCGAAGGCCTGAGCAAAGGACGGGAGAGACTGCGGGGGCTGGGTGGCCATGATATCACACTGGTACAGATTCAGACAACACACAAGACGAAGACGAGCGAGGCTAGGAGGCGGGGAGAGAGACGGCGCAGGAGCGCATGCGGAGGAGGGCGGGAGGAGGAGGAGGAGGGAGTAGAAAGACAAGGAGGAGGACAAGGACGATCAGAGGCGTCGAGAGAGCTGATCAACTTGAACCCTCGCAAGCACAAACAGTGCGAGTGTGTTCTTAATTACTCCTACACTAGCCTATCCTTCCAAATCCCAAATCATTCTTCCCCAGCATCGCCATCCTCCGAAAAATCTTTTACAGCTGTGCCCAAGTCCTCTCCTGTGCAGCTCTCCAGACAGCGACCGCAACCTAATTGCCTAGCCAGCTTCTCCCACCCTCGGTCTCCTCTTCCCTCCGCAGCGCCTTTTGGCCCTCCCTCCGTGAACTTCACGCTCGCCCGCCATATGCTCATGCCTATCGCCAACCGATGCGCGCCGTATTGCAATCCAATCAAAATGTCAGCCCGCGTGCAGTTGCGGCTTGCGGCTCGCCATTGCCCCTGCCCCTAGGCCTGCCTCCGGCTCCAGAAAGGATCGTGAACGATAATGCCCAGCACGAGCCCATCGCGCCATTGCCCAACATGCACACATTTCTCATCTGCGCCGCCCACCCACGTCCGTCCCCATGCCCGGCCTCCCCGCCCGGCACGGGCGAAAACGAAACAATGGGCCGCGCAGACAACAAGACGCAATGCGTTCCGTTCAGTAGCATCCAGCTTCCGGCGCGCGCATCTCCATCCATGCATCATCAGCCTCTTCCTATTTCGCCCTCCTATAGCAAACAGCCACGAATCGCGATCCGAGCGTGTGTGTACAGATGGAAATGGAATCGGCGACCAGCTCTAAATCCATCTGGATATACAGTTCAGATCTGACGTCCCCCCCGGCCGTGCCCATCTGCGCCCCACCCATCCGTCTTGCCGGCTCGCTCTAAGCGTAGCGTCGCGTGCTAGCAGCTTAGCGTTTGACAGCGACAGCAACAATAGCGAGCCCGCGTCGCTTGCGCATGCACTGCAGGCGATGATGATGCGGCATGAGCGCCGACGAGCGCAGCCAGAGGGAGCTGCGACAGCGAGAGACGAGATATGCGCACGGGGGTGGCCATGCGTACGGCTCTGGGAGGCGCAACTCTGTTTCATGAGCGAGCCCAATTCGGATACAACAACGTATCCTTTTCGGGCGCAGGTGGCCCGAGGGAGCAGCTCGCCGCAATATTGCCCCCACCCCACGAGGCCAAGCCAGTCAGTCCGCCGTCGATTGAGATGCGTCCAACCCACCCCGGCCCCACGCTTGCGCTCACTGCTCGGCCTCGATCCGGTCCAGTCCAGCTCGTCCTGTATGTAAAATGCAATCTCAATCGCACCCCTGCCGTCATCCCCATGGCATCCCCCGGCGCCGACTCCTCCAATCCAAGTCACAGGTGCGCCTCGAGCTCCTCCCGCCAATGCCTCCGCGGCATTCTATAAGCTCCTCGCCAGCGGGCTGCTGCTGCCAGCCTGAGCCAGGCGACGAGCGTGCACGCCATCTCCGCAGGCTGTCCATCTCAGCTGCGCCATCGATCTCACCTCGCTGATACGTCCATATATACCCCTCCTCGAGATATCCCCGTCCGCCTCGACACCTGACCATCAGCCGTTCCACTGACTTCTCCATCACCAGTGGCCAGCCTTCGCCTCAGGTCCTACGTGCTGCACGCCGAGTGTGAAGCGGGAGCGTGCGCCCTGGACCGCTCACACCGCCCGCGGCTTTGATCAGCTGCATGCCAGTGCAGGCTGAGTGCATTCAACTTGATGTCGCTGTGTCAATGTTGATCAACAGTATCACTCGGTGTACACTCTCGACATATGCACAGAGACGCATGTCGTTTCACGGGTCGCAATATGATGATGCATGTCCACGACAGACGCTCGCCGAACGCGACATGATGACCCGGCGACCCATTCCGAATTCGAAGTCGAACTCAATGCGCAACTTTAGGCCTCACGCCTCGCTTCGGCTTCTCGCCGCAATTAAGACAATGGCGTACGGTATCCTGCTCGACGGCCAAGTGACCCAGTGACCCACCGCGCGCCCGCACGAGCTCGGCATCCTAATCTTGCTGCACACAGTAATCGCTCCACGCCTATGGAGTCCCACGCACCCCCTCTTCTAGCCTACGCGAGATGCCTAAGAAGCCCCCTCGATCCCAGGACGGTCCGAATCGTACCACCGGACAACTTAGTGCGCCTATCGGCTTTCGCCTTGCAGCAGCCTAGTAACGACGGAGACGCAGGATCGTAGCTCCCAAAACGGCAACCCACGCGCCTTCGCATCTCGTCTCAACATTGAACGCACCGTACCGTACGTACGGGCTCGGCGTGCGTACTACACACTTGGCGTTGACGTCCGTTGACTCAGCCCAGCTCCGCACCTACTTACCGCGTCGTACACGCCGCGGCACGCGTCCCAACACGTAAACGGGCGAGCCTCAATCGCACAAAACACAATGGCACCACCTCCCGCCAACCTCCGCCCGTCCGTGAGTGTGTACCGTATCTGCGCATGCCACGATCTACCACGCTGCTGCTCCTCCGCACGTCCGTCGACGCGACTCTCCCCCACTGGCAGCCGCGCACGACGTCCGCCGATTGGCCCGCCACACGCCCCCTTCGAATTCCTTACTCGAGATCTTGAGAGCCCGTCGCTTCTGGGCTCGCGAAGCCCGGGGTTTGGACGTAATCGTCACCTGCCACTTGCCACTTACTACTTGCCACCCGCCACACGCCGCGGCGCCTTGTCTGGCAGAGGTCCGACCCCGGAGATACGAGTGTACAAGCTCAAACTCGAGCTCAGGCTCAACGACCACGTGAAGCATCAGGTCAGGCGAAGAGGAGGAAGTCGCATCGGGGCTCGGACCCCAGAGGCGCGTACAGTACACACGAGGCTAGCGAGTCGCGAGCGTCCTGGTCAACCTTCGTCGTCTGATTCGGATCGAAAACGGCAAGTCCAAACGACGTCACCGTTGAACGTAACGTCGGCTTCCATGCATCATTGCGACCCGCTCGCACCCGACGACAGCCGCTGCGGTACCACTGCCAGCACCAGCACCACCACCACCGGTGCTCCGCCAGTCCGCTAGTCCGCGAGCGGATTTAAGATTTAGGTGTACGTACGTGCGCACGCGCATACGTACGAGCGTCGCCCGCTTGTCGGTGCGACTCGGCTCGGGACGGTACGGTTGAGTACAGGACGCTACGTATGGTGACGTCGCAGTGCGCGTTTGTCAATGCTACATATGACAGGTACGCTCGCTGCAGCGCCGCCGGCGGTGCCGCACCGAGGCGCACAAACCGGCTCATGCTGTACGACGGCGGCAGGATACTGTTGCCCCGGAATGCGGCGTGGCTACGATCCCGGTGTGTACTGTCCGTACGCGTCAGTACTCGTTATGGCGTCGCGAACAGCATCTTGTCGTTGACTGTCGTTCACCACGACGCGACGTCACGGCTATGGTGGCGGGGCTGCAGCGGTGTCGTGTCGTCCGTCCGGAACCTGCAACCCCGAAGTGCTGAAGATCCTCTCACGCGCTGCAGCGGCGACAGCCCCCCATTTAGCACCAACGACAACGCCGGCCCCAGGGCCCAGCCCGCGCTCCAAACCTTGAGCACCCTTCGAATATCAAACGCCTCCATAGATCGAGCCTGGGTACCGTCGAACCCGCCCGGCGTCCACGCTCGAGCACCGTGCGAGCCCTGCACGTCCAAAAGGCAAACGTCCGGATCCGCAGCAGCCACAGGACACGGACACGAAGGCGAAATGCTTCTCCAGGACCCCCTCCTCCCCCTACTGGAGCAGCCTTGCGGCGTGGCCGCTCGCACGGCGGAACACCTCGACGCCTCGCGCTCCTCGAGTGTCTGCGAGCCTGTCCTGCTTTGTCCTGATACGGCGCGAGGTGCCGCCACATGATGCCCTGCGTGTGCGCGAGTCGAAATGGTGCACGTCCACGCCGCTCTGTGGCACGATCGTTCTGCCAGTGTAACTCCCCGCCGCTGCCCAAGGGACGAGTCCTTGGGCCCTGGGGCCTGGGGCCGGGGTGTGCCAGGATCTGGTGCCGCTGCACTGGCTACCTGACTGCTGCCCCGAGCTCGAGCTCGAAGTCCGTATCTCCGTTTGGACACTCGCACCCACGCTGCACACCTGCCAGTACCGGCCCTGCGATGCTGCACGCTTCAGGAACCCGGGCACGCTCGACGCAGCACGCATCTCCTTCGCGGGTCTCGGTGCGCACTAGTACTAATGCAGCACTATGCATACGATCCATTGAGCTGTACAGTGTACTGTATGTAGCTCATCTCCGTTATTCCCGTCCCCGAGCCCGCGTCCATATGATATCGATCTTCCCCTTCTTCCTTCTTTGAGTGCTTGCATTGTATGACTTTGATCTGCCGTGCAGGCACGTCGGACGTGCGTGCCCGACGTTATGCATACCGTGGCACATACGCGGGTGCCTTGCCGCGCTGCTTCCGCTGCGGGGCTGAACGACTCGGCAGAGTGCCTTGTGCCAAGAACGGCGAACCTCGCTCACGCTCACGCCCTCAGGCTGCAGCTCAGACTGAGAGAATGTCTTAAGCAGGTCCCAGATCCAAGCTTCACGCCTTCGGTTGGTCAGGTTCCCACTTCCAAGACCGGGATTCCACGCTGGAGACCTTCAGAAGCCCGACACTTCCAGGCTTCCAACAACACTACCATTCGATCGCCTGAAGTGCTGAATGGGAGAGCTACAGGCAACCTCCGAGTCCCTCAGATCGCCGCTTCGTCCTAGCAGCTGCTATCCCCAGGCTAGTAGCTGCCTCAAGTTGCGTCCGAGCTTCCCCGCGCGTACGCATGCGATGTACCATGCCAGTCGCCTCCAAGTTATGTCGACAGTGCCACCCATGGCCAGGGCGGCGGCGCACGCCGCACGTCCCTCACCTATGGTCCGTCCGCCGTCGATGTCTGCGGTGCCTGTCCTGCCAGGTACCCGGCCCCGGGGCAACGTGAGGCCTGCAAGGGTGCAGTTCGACCGCCGGCCCAGCGACAGCTCCGTATTCAGAAGGATCGGTACGTGCAGCGGGGAACGGACTGGAACGCGTCTGTACGAACTTGCGACCCCAGGAACGGTATTCGGACCCGGAAGCTTGAGTGAGTGCATGCTGGTGAGCCCTGAATCGGCCATGGACGTGCGGTCAGCGTCGGGAACGAACGGCGGTGATGGTACACATGGCTCGACAGTCTCGATTGACGACCTGCGAGGCACTCGGAGTATATGAGATCGCCCATGTGTTGCGCTCGAGGGTGTACTATCAGGCTGTTGAGAGGGTAGGAGGCGAACACTGACTGCTCAGAGTCCGCCTTGCGGACTTGCTTCAGACGTTGAATCGAGCACGTCCTGGCCTAGATGCGCAGTTGGAATGCATACGCAGTTGGATTCGATGGGCAGTGCACCTTGTCTTCCGTATAGCATAAACGCATGCGACTCCGTAATTACAGGGGACACAGGAGATACGGTGGCGATCCGGCAGGCACCTCACCTAGCCATGTTCGGAACCGACCACACGAACGTTGCGGATATGCCAGCTCTTTGGCCTGAGGAGCATCCATGTGTGTACGCACCCCTTTACTTCATGGTAACGTTACCGCCCTGGTAGCATCATCGATCTCGCGGCACTCAGGGACACCGGTGCCAGTGTGCGGGACCGGCGAGGTACATAGCAACAACGGGTGTCCAGGCGACGACTTCGCAGCTTGTCTCTTGGCCAGGCGACGTCCGATTAGGTTCAGAATTTCAGGCCAGGCACAACAAAACCCCCAAGAGTTCGAGAACGAGAAAGGCACAAAGCTCGTACGTACGCTCTAGGAGCGTGGAAGGTGGTTCACGCAAGTCCATCCTCCGGAGAAGCAAATATGAGGCGTACGGTGAGGAGACAGCATGGTTGAACGGTCTTTGCGTGGAAGTTGCGTCTGAACAAGGCACGCCTCGCGTCATCGACTGGATTCTCAGACCTGAAGGAGGGGACGGATTGAGTATTGGCAAGAATATCGGCACTTACCCTCATGATTTCAAGCGCACAAAGATCGCCGGACAGCAGCCTGGGCTTTGGCAACCAGTAGAGCCTGGTAAGACTAGAAACGCTGTACCTGCGTCGATCCGCAGTAAATTCGCGTTATAGCCATGCAAGGACCTGAATACAAATTCCTGTCAGCCAAGGTTACAAGAGTGCTCAGCGACCTCCACCAACGCCACCACTGTTGACCAAAGCGCCGACAAGTGACGCGTTCACCGCTCTAATACTGTGCCTGCCGATCCGCGAAAATGTGTCAGAGTCGAGGGCCGAGACCAGCACCATAGACCGAGACCGACGACGCGTGCACTGTGCCACCGAGTGCCAATCCCTCTCCTGCCATCGCCAAAACCCGTCAAGCTCCACCAGTCTACAAATCCGCTCTAACGCGCCCCCGCCAATCCCAGGGCACGACCTAGCTCCAGGCCACCACCAGCGCACCATGCCAAACTTCCAAGAAATAACGTGACCGCGTTCCACCAGTAGTAACCAAGGCACACACCACGCCGCGCGGTGCCATGACGAATGTGAAGTGCACCGCTCCTCGGACGAGACACGGAGCCGGCGTTGCCAGGGGCGCGGAGGTCGCAGATGCGGTGCAATCGATATTGGGCACAGGCTCCGGGCCCGATTCAAGCTAAGCTTCAAGCTTCAGAAAGGCCGAGAGGCTCGCGGCACGCAGGTTGCGGGTATGTGTCTCTAAGGGGCGGTTGGCTTCCTCTTCTTGCGCACTTGCAGCACCGTGACCTGAGGCGTCCCCGCAGCACCCGTCCCTCCCGCCGTTGCTCCCTGTACCGCCCCCTGCCCGCTGTGTGTTCCATTCGAGCCTGTGCCGTTCGCACTGCGAGGTGCGAGGGGTGGGTTCCGCACCTCGATGCTTCCATAGATGTAGGATGTGTACGTCTCTGGCGACGCGACCGGCTCAGGAAAGGGATTGGGCGAGATCTCCGGCACTCCAACCGTACTCGCGCTCAGGTGGGATCGACCGGGGGGAGGCGTACTGGGGACTTCGAGAGCTACAGGACCGGGTTCCGGGGTACACGCGCGGTTGTGCTCATGCTCGTTTTGTGAAGCGGTCGAAGCGGTCGGCGCTTGGGCGGGTATAACAGGCGCGTCGTCCCCGCAGAGACCCTTTATCGCGCCCTCAAGGGTTTCCGTGGCGCGCACTGCGCGCTCGCGCGTTGAGAACTCGTGATGATTCATGAGCGTCGCGACGATGCGGCGCACGAGCCTCGGGGCGAGCTGCCCTGGCTGCGGCGCAAGAGGGGACGGCTGCGAAGCCTTCTCCTTGTCTCTTCCAAGCGCGTCCATAGCTGCGGGCGTAGAGATACCCATGGCGAAGAACCCTGTGACAGCGCCGGCGACGCATTCTTGTCGGAACGACATCCGCTCCCAGAACTCGTCCGGCGACACTTGCGCGAGCTCACCCAGGGCGCGCCGATGTTCGTCCTTGTCTTTGTCCTTGGGCTTCTCTTCATCTTCTTCGCGCTCTTTGACCGGCCGCGCTTCGCCATGCACAGAAGAGGTAGACGCGCGAGGGCGCTTCCGTTTCGGCGACCGTACGCCCTCAGAGTTGGTTGTATGCGCAATCTCGTCTATGAAGCGCGACTTTGGATCGTCGTCGAACCACGGAATGAAGTGCCCGAGATGTGGAGGTTCCTCTGCATTCTGGCTTCGCGGACAGGGAAGGGGAATCTCCGTCTGCGAGTACGGGTGGCCATATACCCATCGCACGGCTGCGGCTGGGCTGTCTGCAGGAGGCGCTCTCGAAAGCGCACGCCCGAGAGTATGTGACGCCTCGAGCTCGGGATATCCAGGTAGAATATAGTATAGCCTGACCTTGCCGCTGCCCTTCAACCGCCCCTCAACCTCCGCCGCGACCTCGCTGAATATCCGCTTCCACCACGCACACAGCTTCACGTCCGAGAGTGGGCGCTTGCCTTCGTAGTCCGCCGAGTTGGGGAAGAGGTATTGCCCCTGGGCGCGCGCGAAGAGCTGGATCCAGAGGTGCTGCACGGCGATCGGACGCGTCGCCGGGTCAGCGTAGAAGGTCAGGAATGCACGCACCAGCGCAGCGGTGGGCGACGGCGCGGCGGCGTGGCCAGAGGAGTCGACCTTGGATATGTAGAGCACGCCACACCCTGTGGCGGGGATGTTGTATACGGACGCCTCAATGGCAGTGACGAGAACTCGGGGCGCTTCCGGCGTAGCCTGCTCAGAGAGAAGTATGAAGACGTCCTGGAGATATGCTCTGGGCCGCGGGTGAGCGTATGGGAAGAGGCCGTTGTGTTTGCGCGGAGACGAGGTGAGGACGTGGAGGTGAAACGTACGCGTCCCGGGCACGTCTGCAAGGGCAGCGAGTAGCTTGTCTCGTAGGCTCATTTTCGAGGTCGCTAGGAGAGTCCTTCAGTGGCGCTCCTAGGAGGAAAATGGGAAGGAAGAAAGAGCGAGGAAGGTCGCGACGAGGAAGACGACTTTGAGCGCATCGCAGTCTCTCACCAACATTCCCAGCAAGAGCGCCCATGATGACGCCCACAGCGTCCTACGGCATTTTCCGCCCACTAGTACAGAAGACTACTAGTACTACTACTAGTGCAATAGTTACCGACCAATATATACACTACACTGCTCAACGTTCAACGACAATACTTGTGAACAACACAAGACCGCGTTACTGGACGGTTCGACTTTCGAGATTCAGCATTGTGCCGGCGGTGGCTCTGAATCCTAACGAACGAGTATCGGATTACGGACAATCATCGACTACATGTATACACAGCAAAGATCGACACAGTGGGTAGGTCATTGGGAAGGCAGTCAGTAGTGGCAGCTATATACGACACATCAATACAGTGGAGGATTCGGCGGACAGTTCTACCCTCTCATGACCTAAGCGTGCAGGGCCGTGCGCAGACTACATCGGGGGTAGTACAGCATTGTTCAAGATAGCACAAATGTTCAGTGTTCGGATGCATCTACGCCTCGGGCGACCCGGAGGACGTCGACGTGCGGTCGTCCTTGATTGGCGTCATAGGCTCAGAACCGCCGTCGCGATTATTTCGACCGTTCTGCGTCGTCGTCAGGTTTGCAGTCAGCATCTATCGTAAATTAGATGATATGAAGAGGCTGCTCACCTGTCGAGGGTGGTAGGTGCTGTACTCCGTGATCGTCTCAATTTGGACCGCGACGCCGGTTAGAGGAGGTGACTTGGCCTATATCCTCAGCTCGCTGTATCGACTGCGCAGACTCAAACTAGCCACGTACCTTGGGCGCACCCGTTCCTGACATCGTGAAGGAGTTCTGGAACGACCGTCCGTTGCCGACATTGTTTAGCTGTACGGCCGCCTTCGTGACCTTCTCCCGTAGCCTGTCACGGCTGTTCAGGCTATTGGGTGGTCAGCATCCAGGACGTCTTGCGCAATACGATAGCAGGGTTGCTTACAGGGCTAGGAAGGAGTTCACGTAGCCTAGGATGCGAGATGTGAGCGCAGCCATGGCCGTCGAGAACGAGGAGGCTTACATTTGCCCATGATCCAGAAGAAGCCCAGCCAGATGAAGTTCGTGGGCATCGCGCCAAACTAGCGGAGGGTCAGCTCGGGCTGTGACACACCCCACAACGAGGATTTCGGACGTACCGCAATGACACAGATAGTTCCAATGACACTGCTCTAATGTTAGCATATGTCCGCTGGCGGTGGTAAAATCTCACACGAACCTAGTGGTCAACCCGGTGTTTATGCTGTACACCATCAGCGTGGTGACCAAGGAGTCCGTTCTTGAGAGGAGGTGCGGTAATTAGTGCTTGCGAACGGTTGCCATCGGATTTTTGCTTACCGCTTGAGACCTGTGCGTTTCTTGTAGAGGTAGTAGCACATGGCGCCGGCGATGAGGATGTCCGATGCAGCAGCCGCACCCAGACCGAGACAGGTAACCCACTGCGGAAACCGTTAATTTTCACCCTCGGTATACGCCGCGGACAGAGTACGCACTGTGAGGCTTCTGAACTTGGAGAACCTGCCGAGGATAAATCTGCGGAATGTCAATGCCGTATCGCACACATCAGCTAGAGATTCACATACGATTGCGCGGTGAAGACTGGCAAGGGGAAGAAATTCAGTATCTGTTGTCCGACGTTCTGACAGAACAACGTGTATTTTCTCACCAACACCGAGGCCTGTGAATTTCGCGAACATGACTAAGAGTCAGCACTTGCGCAGTAGGATGTTTGAGGAATCACGAACCGAAGTGCAGCGTCGCCAAGATCAGCTAATGCAAGGGATTAGGGTTGTTATCGACGGGGCGAGAGTAACGTACTCACGATGATACCGGTAATGAACCAATTGCGGCTCACTAGGGGTCGAATGTGAGAATTGAAGCCATCGTGTCAACGTAAGCGGTACCCACTCATCCATACACGCCGAGCAAAGAAGCTGCGAGTTGAGGCATTCTAGTCAGTATCACACTGTATCTGACGGTGCAACCGTCACTCACGCTTCGACAATCAGACCGATAAGACCCTGTAGGTCTGGTGAGTTCGCCTCGAGCATGTGGTATAGGGTAAGCTTACGTTGCAGTCTGTTTGGAGCTACCATCGCAACGAGCGGAGTCGGTGAGTATGGGAAAGGGAAGGGAGGTAAACGGATGTTGCTCACTGCCATGCTCCTATTAGTCGAGGCAGTGAGTACACGGGTTCGGAACATACACGGAGAAGAAGAAGGCATACCAAGTCGTCCTGTCCAGATTGTCGACATTGCCAAAGTTCGTGATGAGATACCTGCAGAGAATGGTTCGTGATCGGCCTCAGACGGGAAGAGCGGGTATTGTCTTGTACCAGTAGATGGTCCGTGTGCAGAGGATGAGGTGCAATGTGTCCAGTATCCTGAAGTGCATTGTCAAACGGTAATCTCGCGCCACACGGATGCAGCGACGTACGTCAGGATGAGAACCTGCATGAGATGGACATTCAGTGAGCAGAGCCTAACGCGTAGTATGAAGGTGCACATACGAGTGACTTAACGAACTTGGAATCATTGTTATAGCTCCGGAAGTAGGCAAAACTACAGGCGATATTGTGAGCAAGGTAGGCATAGGACGATAATACAGCGCGACGCACGTCTGCAGTATGGTGATCCCGTACAGACTGTCCGGTTCCGAGTGAGTCTAAATCCTGCGCAAAGGACTACGTGCCCTGAAGTATGACGCACCAAGAGCCAACAATGAGGCCGATGAGGGCGGCACCGAATGTGCTGTCGATAGCCTCCATCTTGGCTGACGTGCAGACGGCTGCTCAGCGACGGAACGAAGGGGGAAAAGGGATGGAAGTGGGAGCAAGAGGGTAGAACGCAACCGAGGTCTACGCGGAGGAGGCCGAAGAAAAGTATATAGCGCGGCGCGTGGGCGTGGGCGATCGCGCACGCGAGTGGCGAAGCCCATGGCAGCTTGGATCTCTCCACGCCGATATTCCATCATAGGAAGCTAACCTCTCGACCCACGCCTGCCCTTCTGCCGAGCGCGAGCGTTGATGTGTGGCGGACGAGCTAGCTCGTGCTCACCCATCCCATCCACGATCGCTGCTGCCAAAACGGGCGAAATGCGCAGGAGGAACGGCTCACCCGTCCCCGATTGCCTCTGCGATCGGACGTCGTCTGCCCGTCTCCCATTCGGTGTTCATCCCCAGTCAAAATTTACAACGGGCGTATCCGTCGGTGTCCGGGATCTACGGATTTCCGGACTGCCCCGTATGGCACCGGAAAAAGTGCACTGGTGCGTAATGTTTTCCGGGGCATTCTGCAGTGGCAATGGGCATGTACGCGTGCATCCGCGCATATCCGCACCTACAGAATAGCCCGGCTTGATTGGGCACCCCGTATACGCCCGTATGCACCCATACTATATCATATGAGAGCGGAATTCATCTGGTGAGGTCCGTGTCCATCCGTTCATTTCTGCTCGCATCCTATCATACATACAGACCCGTAGGCCCTGCTCTAGCGCTGCGTATACGCCCGGACACGCGCGTATACGCCCATACTCACGCCTGCTCGCGCGTACTCGCCCATATCCTCCCATATCCTGACGTATCCGCACGGATATGCGCGTACTCGCGCATAGCCTCGACATCTGCGCCCCTCCTCTTTCCCCGTTCTTCACGAATTACCTTGCTTTATGTTGCCTTCGCCTTCCCTTTCCCGGTACCCTTTCCCCGGAATTTGAGTGCGGCCTTTGGTTTCTTCGCTTGCGAGCCTGTGGTATTCCTGTACGCCTAGATAGACATATATGAGAAGAGCTGGAATGGGACTATAGCAAGCACGTACCGCACGCTCTTCCACGCAGAGCGCCCAGAACGCATCCATGATCGTGTTGAGTTGTTCGTCTTTGGGGCGTGTAGCTGCAAATGCATGCCTGCGGAGAATCACATCGTTAGTAAGTACAGCAGGACTATGATTGATCCAGAGAGCTTACATGGCGTGGAAGTCCTGCGTCCGTAAGAGATGCATTAGTATGGAAGTCAGCCAAGGCATGCGCGTGACGGCTCACATCAGCTGTGTCCTGTGCAAGGCTGCTGTATATATTTTCGAATTCCAGCGTTGTCGTTTGAGGGTATTCCCTCATGTAATGAGCAGCATAGAGATTCCTGAAGAGCACGGTGTATAGTCAGTGGTGCGCATAGGCCCGGGGACAGTGAACGACCCCGCTCAGCTTACCTTGCTGTCCTGCTCATAGTGACTCTCATACGACCGGATTTCTTCATCAGCTCTCCCTGGTGATCGTCGATCACGGCTTGTCTGCTGCCAGAGTGGGGAAGATTGCTTCGTGCCCTTGTAGACGTTCTCTCCGAAGTTGACAGGAAGGACGGCAGCGGGGGCGCTATGACGTCCTTGTTACCGCTATCAGGAGACAGCATGTGTTAGTGTATGGTATGGTGAATAACGTGCGTACTCACATAGGGTTCCCAAGCTGCAGCAAAGGGCGAACAATGGACAACATTAGACAAAGGCAACAACGGTTGAGGATTGTACCACGTACCGCGAGAGTCCCGGGTGTGATAATGCGTTCGCCGTTCACGTCGGTTGACACACTCACCGCGCACCTTGTTGCGGATATGGGCGGGATTGTGGGCTCTGAGTCGGAAGGAGGCACGTACGTGGACGTATGTTGCGGGTGCACAGACGCGGACATGGACACGGGCGCGGGCACGGGTACGAGCATGGGTGCAGGTGTGCCAGGCATGGACGTGGGCGCGGACGTGGGCGCGGGTATGGGTGTGGACGTGGGCGCGGGTACGAGCGCGGGCGCGGGTGAGGGCACGGGTACAGGCGTGGGTACGGGCGCAGGCATGGGCGTGGGCGCGGACGTGGGCATGGGCGTGGGCGCGGACGTGGGCGCGGGCGTGGGCACGGGCGTGGGCATGGGCGCGGACGTGGGCGCAGACGTGGGCGTGGGCGTGGGCACGGGCACGGGCGTGGGCGTGGGCGCGGACGTGGGCATGGGCGTGGGCGCGGACGTGGGCGCGGGCGTGGGCACGGGCGTGGGCATGGGCGCGGGTACAGGCGCGGGTGCGGGTGCGGGTGTTGGGGTAGAAACTAATGCGGAGGTCGATGGAAGAGGTGTGGTCGAGGCGGCAGGCATCGCGCAACTCGCAGAAACTGCAGGCATCGTGTACGAAACGCTGAACGATGGAAACGCAACTTGCGCTGACTGATTTAGCTGTGACGTCCTCTTATGAGAACCCTGGCGGTCAGCACGCTTGGATGGAGGGGCTATGTCGTGCTCGCCTGGCCGCTTGGAACCACAGGGGAGGTCTTCTGAATCTTCTTTCTCATGTTTTACAATGTCCTTCTTCATGTGGTGCCTCACGAAGTCGGGATACATGCGGGTCAGGAGAGTATGGATACGAAAATGGCCGTCGCAGTGGGCCAAGGTCGGGAAGCTCTTATAAGCTTCATGTTGAATGTACCGTATGGCGTGCGTCGTCCTTTGGCTCCAGCGCTTCGGAGCGAGATTGTGATGGTGTAGCGTCTGCAGCAAGGAAGTGAGCAGCCTGCGCAGAGTGGTATATTGTGTAAGTGTGAGGACGCCGCCTTTGCCATCCTCCAAGTATGATGGCACCTTGTTGGCCATCGCCTTCTGTGCATGTATACCTTGTGGCCCATATGGGGCCCACTCCTTGGCGGTCCAGAACTTATATTGACCGTGCTGTTGTTCATCGCGCTCGGGCTCTCGATGTCGAAATTTGGTATCTGTAGCCCATTGACGACTGTGAACCGGGGAGATGCGTTGGAGCTCGTCTCGGATGAGGGCTCTGAGGTCTGTGCATTGCGCAATTGCCTACATGTGAAGATTAGATGAATCAATGTACGCATATAGCCACCGGCACGTACGTTGTGAGAACACGGATGGTTGTGTTAAGCTCCCCATTTGCAGTCTCCATCTCTTGAACACGTCTCTCAAGAAATTCAATGCGGCGCGCAGCTGCCAGGTACTCGGCTCGTGGGATAGTTGCCTCGTACCCGGGTTCCGGCGTGCTGAAGGCTGTCTGCCGCGAGCTGGCACTCTATATGGTGAGAAGGATCATTAGAAGATGCATGGTATTCATGAGTGGAACCTACCGATGTTCCACGTTCGATGTTGATAGCATCCATGAGGTATGTAGGGGCAGGGGAATAGAGGTTTGTTGGGGTCACTGGCGAGAGCGGATAATGTTCAGGGAGGCCGTAAGGTGCGTCTCTCCTTGCAGAAATGTCCTCGTGTCCGCTAAAAAGTGGACTGAAACAAGTGCTAAATTGCGGAGGAGGAGGGGCACTTTTTTTCTTATGCGGGTCTGCGTCCATGGTGGTGGTGGTAAAAAAGCAAAGAGGTAGGGTAGGGCGAAATTACGAAGCTCGTGAAGTGCATCCTTCCTTGCCTAATTGGGCCAGCCACACACGGGCGTCTAGCCAAGAGGACTTCGTCTCAAAGTCCTCTTTGCCTGTACTTGTTCTCTACGCTGTCTCAACAACACTGCCCTGTCTCCCCGTCTGCTCTCTTCTTTTGGGGCTGCCTCAAACTTCAGAACGCTCGGACCATGGATAAAAGCAGCCACAGAGGTTTGTCTCCGTGGCAGAGCCACGCAGGCGTACTGCCTGCACGGTCCGCCACGCAAAGCAAGGACATCGCCGCAGATGTCCTTGCTTGCTTCTACAAGTTTATGAAGACAACCAAGCGCAGCGCCAAATGGCTGGCCACCACCCACTGTGCGTCTGAGGACGTACAGGCCGCATATACTTCTATTGTCCAAGCTGTGGATGCCCTACGCGACGCTCTGCAAGTCATACGTGGCGAACCCGGAGAGGGTCGACTTGACTAGTGTGTATTCTCTTTCCGATATTCATTGGTGTTCTACTTACACTCTGCAAAGTAAAGGAGCTCATCTGCCCACACTATTCGACGGGCTTGAAAATCTGGGCAATGCAGGCTTGGGGGACACTACTCTTGTGGACCCTGCACCCTCCGATGGCTCGCCTCGTCTTTCTGCCCGTCTCGCTCCCAAACATGGCCGCATGAAATCCCAGTCTGCTCAACCGAGTTCTCCATCAACCGCTCCTACTCCGCCAACTGCTCCTAATCTCTTTCCACGTGTCCGCTCACAGTCTGTCCTCCTCCGCTCACGGTCTCGACCTGCTTCCTCCTCACCCAACCTGGCTGTTCTGGTTTCTTTGGCTCCGTCCTGCTCAGCCTTGCCGTCCAATCTGGAAAGCACTTTGTTACCTCCTGTGCTGGGCCCCCCGCCTATTCGCTCGCCCTCCATCCTGGACACTTCCTCGCAGCCTGCTGCAGTATCTACGCCTTCCCTCCCTCAACGACGCCACCTCGTGAGGAGATGGCATCCGTCTGGACAACTAGCAGCAAGTCACATGGACACGGCGGGGAGAGTGGACGATCAGGGGAACGTTGGCCAACGAGGTGCCCGACGACCTCTACTTCGACGCTGGCGCCCATCTCTGCCTCTCATTGAACTGCCTCGCACACCCTTGTTCCCCGTACGTACAGGCGGCTTCTCTCCTTTTGCAGACGTAGTAGTGCCGACATCAGACCCTCGTGAGCTTGAATTTCCGTATATGATGTTACCTGCGTCCCAACGTGCACTTCCTATGTTGTAGCTGGCCTGAATGGTTGTATCGCCCGGAAAGCCTCGAATACACCAACGTCATATATTGAAATCCGAGTGCCGTCATCACCGTCCCCGCGTACTTCAACGACTCACAATGTCAGGCGACCAAGGACGCCGATACGATTGCTCGCCTCAACGTCCTGCGTATCATCAATGAGCCCACTGCGGCCGCTATCGTGTACGGTCTTGACAAGAAGACCACCGGCGAGCGCCAAGAAGGGTACGTGAATATGCTTTCGTCCGCTATGATTATTTTGTACTAACTTGTCGTTCGCAGACCTCTCTTCCAACCCTCGTGCCCTTCGTCGTCTTCGCACAGCCTGCGAGTGTGCCATGCGCACTCTCTCGTCTGCGGCCCAGACCACCATCGAGATCGACTCCCGCTTCGATGGTATCAACTTCGACACTTCCCTCACTCGTGCCCATTTCGAGGAGCTCTGCCAGGATCTCTTCCACAGCACGCTCGGCCCCGTCGAGAAGGTCCTCTGCGACACTAAGATCGGCAAGGCCCACGTGCACGAGATCATCCTCGTCAGCGGGTCGACTCGCATCCCCCATATCTTCAAGCTCGTCTCCGGCTTCTTTGATGGCAAGGAGCCCGACAAGTCGATCAACCCCGATGAGACCGTCGCGTACAGTAAGATGCGTGCGGTCGAGGACACCGTGAGCTCGCGGCTGCTCGTATCACCCCGCGCGACGCCCTCGAGTCGTATATCACATCGCGCGACGCCCTCGGATCGCGACGCCCTCGGGTCGTACGCGTACAACATCCACGACAACTAGACGGACAAGATGCGTGCGTGCGAGGACACCGGGAGCGCGTGGCTGCTCGTATCACATCGCGCGACGCCCTCGGATCGCGACGCCCTCGGATCGCGACGCCCTCGGATCGCGATGCCCTCAAGTCGTACGCGTACGACATCCACGACAACTAGACGGACAAGACTTGTGCGGGCGAGGACACTGTGAGCACGCGGCTGCTCGTATCACCTCGCGTGACGCCCTCGAGTGGTATAATGTACATCATCTCGAATGACAATGTATTTTACTCGTCTACGTCCATCTCAGGGTCTGACGGCTGCCCCCATATATTAACCTCAAATCCCATTTTCTCCACCACAAAGTACGCTTTCCCCTCGTGCAGGTGTCTATAGTCATTCTTGAAGTCAATGCCCTCGGCAGCGTCGTCTGGCACCATGGCGACCACACTGTGGATTGCCTTCACATCAACGACGACAAGGTCATTGTGCCCACAGTACCGGTGCATTTGGACAGTTTTGAAGGAATCTAGATAGAGGTCTTCATCGCGGGGTGCGAACTGCGCGATTATGGCCACCGGCTGTTGTACATCACCTACACACGCATAGTAGAGGATTTCGCCGATTTCCACGCGGCCATTGTACGCTGTGAACTATATACACCCTGTTAGTATTTGGCTAATCGAGCAGATTATCAACACACCTTGACACATCGTGCGACGCGTGTCCTTTCGAGTGGTTTAACCTGCTCTTTCCATGCCGAGCGTGCAACGGTGTTGTTGGGCAAACGAAGGCGAGCCCACTTCCGGACCTTGTACTTGAAAGATTCTCGAGGTTGATCTGCATAGAGAAGGGGATCACGCTGGACAAAGTAGTCATAGAGCACAGCGGATTCGTTCGGGGGAAGAGCGCGATGTGTTCTGTCCATCGCGCGCAGTAGAACATATCCATCCCCTAGATCAAGTGCCCCACGAGGTAGGTGCCCGCTCTTCTGATGTGCGCGGTCAAAGCGGGGGTCCAACGCCTTCACAGCGTTCTCCTGACAGCGCCGGAACGCCCGCTGCGAGAGGTTGGCGTACGGATTGGAATGCAGGCGGATCTGGCCACCGAGATCACCTATATGCCGTTCCATAGGGAACTGTGAGACCACGATGAGCGCGCCGATCAAGACAACAAGATCGGGAATATGCTAAAGGAGATGGATGCATGGTCGCACAACGTGCAGGTTGTCGATGTCGCGTGCGTAATACAGCTCTTCATGCTGCTGAACGGCGTACGAAAGGCGTTCGCTAGCTTCCCGGAGATCAGCCTGAGGGATGACTTCAGACCAGATGAGCATCATGCCGCGCACTAGACTGCACAGCTGTCGCCAAAAGCTTCGACCTAGCCTAGTACGCAGTCTTGCAGGAACGTAGCCATAGAACCAAGTCTTGAACTCTATTGCCTTGTACCCGCTGTTCACCTTCTCTGCAATATTGCGAGGTGGCCGATCGAAGAACCCAGGGAGGTAAGGCATCGACCGCTCGACCTCACGGCCATGTGCGATCCACTCATCTTCAGCCGCCAGGACAGCATATTCCTTGGTCTTCGGATCAGCGTGAACTGCGCCTTTGATCATACCTCGCCAGAGTCCCAGATACAAGTCCGGAATATTGAGGCACCCGAGATGCATGACGTCGAGTGGAAAGAGATGTGGGATGGGTAGTGTTCGTGATAGACCTGAGAGGAGACTCGGCTTGCATAGTCCAGTCGCCTTGCGGAACCGCTTGTACTGAGTCTCATTTGTCGCCGAGAGGAGATAGCGCAGGTTCTTTTCATACTCGACTGGAGAAGGACGGCCGAGCGAGGCAGGCATAATGTCAGCATGGTCAGATGCGCCCAGTGCCTGTAGTAGCGCCGGGTAGTAGTGGGGACCACCTGGTTTATGCCGCCCAGGTAGACCACATTGCACGCGACATCCCAAAGCGCCATGGTGGCCGACGCCTCCAGACAGAAGAGCCATAGCAGGTCCGTCGGCAAGAGCACATGCGAGAAACAAGCGTGAGAGGATACGCACGCGGGCGGATGCATCGAAAGCTGGCAAGCCCTCGTGCATAAGCGCAGAGACGTGATAGAATGCTGGGAACAGAAAGGAGTCTAGGTTGCCAGGGTGATTTGGCCCAGGGATCACAACACCAGGTAGCATGTAGACCTGCTTGTACCTCTTGTCAGGCCTGATGTTGACGATTAGCCACAAGCCCAACCAGCAGTCAGATTGTTTGCTCTGATAGAGCTGCGCGCCGTCAATCGAAAACATAAGGATTGTGTCGTGCTTGCCGATTGTGCCGTTCGCGATCAGTTCGAGGATCTCAGAGCTAGAAACAATATCAAAGTACTCGCGAAGTCCGTCCGCAGCTACGGGCGTGTTGGCAATAATCTCCGCAGCCTTCTGGTAGAGCCAAGACATCTCAGCAGACGCTTCATTAGACCGGAAAAGGGCTTGAATTTGTGGCCCGGGTGGCATCGTTGAGAATTGCCGACGGCCGACTTTCTTGCCGGCGCAAAGCTTGACAGGACAGTAGCGATCTTCGCCGCACGTAGGGCACCTTTCCAGATCCGCAAACACCCCAGTGTACCCTACACAACTATTGACGCACATATCCTCCTTGTGATCAATGACACCGGTGAGCTCCTCGAGGGATTTCTTCACCTGTATGCATGTGAGTATGGTATGTCACAAAGTATGTACTCTGGCAGGCAGTGACGCACCTTGTGCAGCGTCGGGAGGTGTATGTCAGCAGAGCGTTCATGAATGGCATCGCGAACTGCATCATAGGCCTCGTCCGAGGCGTTCACGGGTGCGAGATGTACTTTGATTCCGAGCTCGAGATCTGGATTGTCAATCTTGAATGGTTCCTCTGGAGGATTCCGAATTCGGTCGAGGACGTCCGGAGTTAAGCCGCACGTGTCGAGAGTCGCGTTCTGCAACAGACGGATGAATTCCAGTGTGACTTTCATGTCATCAAGCGAAACGTTGACTTCAGGAGTCTCCGTATCGCCTGAGCGCACCTCGGTGAGCGTATGGCCCAGATATCAATCAAGAGGTCAGTTACCTGGGGTCTGTACATTGCCATTGGGCACCGGCTCATGAGGAATATCTGCTAGGCCCGGGGCATTCTCATCTTGCTGATCATGAGAGTGCGCAGAACGCGATGGCGGGCGCGACGGTGGACGCGATGGTGGAGCCGACGGCGGCACGGACGGTGGACGCGATGGTGGATGTGACGGCGGCGTGGACGGTGGGTGTGAAGACAGACGCGGCGGCACTGCAGCGAAACCGTCATGCATGACTATGCCTTCCTGAGTGAATATGCCGAGTTAGTTATGATATCAGCATACGCGCATATACTCACATTTGGGACCTCTCGTGGCGCGCTTGCTGAGGGAGAACACCCTCGAGACGCGTGATGCCGACGTGCACGATTGCGCGTGCTTTTTCCTAGTAGCATAGGGCCTCGGTGGTCCGAGTACAACGCCTCCCGGAGGGGGCGGTGGTTGTACCATGTCCTTCGCGAGACCCAGAAGCCGTCGCTGGCATTCACTGCACCCTTGACTTTGCACTTCGCGCAGTCACACCAGATCTTGTTTTCGCGCTCGTCACCGAGTCTGGGCATTCCGAATCGGTTGTGTTAGACCGGGATGGTGGAATTGGCAAAGGGAGGTGCTGTATAATACATGCGCATGCAGACCTGTGGACGACACGAGCACCAAGTAAACATATGCCTGCTCCAAACAGAGCAAACGCGGGTCCCATTCCAAACGCGGGCCTGTTTTGAACGCGGGCCTGCTCCAAACATGGGTCTGTTTCGAACGCGGGCCTGTTTTGAACGTGGGTCTGCTCCAAACATGGGTCTGCTCCAAACTCGGGTTGGTTTGCTCGGAGCAAGACGCACGTCGTGCCCAAACGAGTCCGGTCGAAGCAATCCAAACACGCAAAACATGGTCGAACACAGCAATATCAGCGATCTGAAGCGGACGCCTGGCGACGGATCGGGCGTCTACATATCGGCCCAGATGGGACCGGTTCAAAGCGTCTGCACTCCGGGTTTTTCTGCACTGATCATATATCCACGGACCGACACGGATAGCCCCGTTGTAGATTTTGACTGGGGTTCATCTCCTTCCGATTCCAGCGTTACGGAAAACGGTTTACCCGCCTTCAGTTTTGTCGACCGCCGCGGGAGGGGAATGCTCGGGACGGTTCGAACTTCAAACTTCGCGCTTTCTGCACCTATCGATCCCGACGTTGCTACGAATAAGGAAAGCCGCCGAGGCAGGCCGACGCTCTCTGCGATATCACACCTTCCAGGCTCCAGGCGCGAATCAAATGGTGAGCCACAAATTGCAGCGTCCAGATCGTTGCAGAGTAGGCATTGGTCTGGCCTGTATGTCACGTCGACGTCGTCTAGTGAAGTGGTTTGTGAGCATAGACTTGCCTCAAGGCTCTACAATCTTCGAGTGCAGCTCTGAAAATGATGAACTAGCGTCATGATCACTGAGTTTGGACGTTCGGAGGTCCGAGGATTCCAGGACTCAGGCCGATCGACGTAATAGTTCAAGTTCAACAGGTCCAACCCAAAGCGTTTGGTAAACAACCTCAAATAAGTAGATTCGCTCAAAGACGCGGGTATAGCCCAGCCCGACGAGCCCCGACTGCCAATTCTCCGCCATGTGCATCGCCGCTATCGCATCATCTCATTGACGTTCGGCGGGCTATGGCTGAATCAGGATGAAGAGTTGAGGCGAGTATAGAACGCGTCTGACGGAAGCTGACGGACGCAAAGACAGAGAGGCTAATTAAACTTGGAACCCCGCGCGCGTTGCAGATCGTCCACCTCGGCGTGCACACCGCTCTCTGCAAGCTCGGATCCGGAACATACGGCTGCTGCGTGTACGCGAGTTTCCATTCAACACCCTATCTGGGGTACATAGACTTCCGAGACACCATCCTATATCATCCCACTCTGGATGATCAAAGCACGCTTGGAAAAAACGGTAGTAAGTATATTGTAGTCGTTTGCACATGAGGGCCCTCCCGGTGCTCGACGTCTTGGAAATTCGGACGGTTGGATCCGGATCGCGCTGACAACATGGAAAGGTACGTTTGATGAACACCCAACGCCACCCACAACAGATCTCTCTGGTCATGGACTCATCGGCCCATGGACTCCGACCGGGGACATCAGCAGCCGGACCCCCACGGGCCTTCAATATTCAATATTCAATTCCAGTGTGCGCACCAGGCCAGAACGAGCGCTCTTGCCTGGGTCTCCTAAATCATTGAGCATGTCTCCATGCACTCGCCACCGCCTAATGCTGTCTAGATTAGGAACGCGCGGGTGCAAGGCTCGTGTATTGTCAGTCTAGGAAGCAGCGCGTATAGTCATTGCAATAGCTAACTAGCGATCAACATGATCTGTGAGAGTAGTCATTGCGAGATGGTGGGCTAGTCGAAGTACGGACTGAACAAAGAGCCCCTGCAAGTCGCGAACTTGAGTATCGATCACGTGACCATGACACGCGTCCGAACGCGTCGCGTCATTGATTGAAGGCGCGGCGCCGTATGGCGCGGTGACCCACTCGGCATTTCTTCAATCTGTGCTAGAAATGTTATGCATTCGAGTAGCTATGATTGTGCGACAGGATAGGTGCAGATACCACGAGTAGAGAGGATCATGAATGTAACTATGATACAAAGGATAACAACGACGACGAACGGGACCATGGTGAGGCGATTGCAAGCGATAGCGTATAGGAAAGCCAATGGAAGAACTACTCCTCTTCTGGGAAATCCAATATGTCGACATCATAGACGGAAGGCTGCAACTGCTTGCGCATCGGAACTGTGAACTGTACGTCGCGCTTTCCAGGCCGCTTGAGCAAGCACGTCTGCCCGTCCCGGAGCAACCATCTCTCTTCGCCAGGCAGAATGTCATGCTGAGCGATGCCGATACAACGTTCGAGGGACCGGATACGGCCAGAGGGCATCGAAAGCCATGGCGCTTTGGGATTCGGGACGACCCAGAGATCGAACTCGAAGGGAGAGTTCACGGGCTGTCCGGTTGTGGTGTCCACGATGTCCATGCAATACTCGTTGTTGTAGGGATTGCCGGGGAACAGACGGATGGAGTACTCGCTATCGGGGATGGGGCGAATATGGGCGCGATCTCTGGCGTCGCGAGGTTTCCGCTAATGTCTAGGTCAGTGGCTTCAAGGGTCATGGTCATACAAGGCGATACATACCCCTGTAACGGCTACAACAGGCTCTAGCGCCCTCCTCGCATTCTCGAGAACAGCCTCCCTCGAGCCAAGATCATCGATGTCATACCGCATTTGCTCGTCTACCCATGCAAGAACCTCCTCCGTTGTCCCCGGGATTCTCGTCGTTCCAAGCGTCACGATGTCGTACTCGTGGCGGGGAGTGATAGTTGGGTAGGTTTTGTGGAGAAATTCGAGATATAGGTCTCGCGCAGTTTCTAGGGGCGGGGTATAGGATGAGGATGCGGAGTTTAGAGAGGAAGATGACGCGGAGCTCGAAGCAGAGGATAGGGAGGGTGCAGGAGACATTGGCGATTGGCAGACAGCGGTGGAAGTCTTGCGGTTTGTGTTACGAGATTTCAGTTCTTTCGCACTGATTCGCGAACTCTTCTGCTTCTCATATGGCAGCTTGCGCTGCGTACCCTAAGCAGAGGTCAGCAAGAGATATAGGCCCACTGGTTGTGTCGCACACCTTGCGGTTCCCTGTAGTCTTCATGAGAGCTGATCAATGAGTGACCTGAGTCAAGGTCACAGGTGAAGTAGGGGTGGCGTAGTGAGAGGAGCAAGAGTGAGCGATTGCATTCGGAGCAGTGAGATGGTGGTGGCTGGTGGTCGATGGAAGAGGCGAAGCGCTTAATTGGGCGCTTGTGTTTGAAAGAGACGTCCATATAGCCGTCGGATCGGGTATTCTCTGTACTAAGACTACTTCTCCCTGAGCACAAATTTCTGTCATACTACGATCTACTATGTGATGTATCCGTCCAATCTACGAAGGATTTCATAGTAGGAAAGATGCAGCAACTGCCAAGCTGGATTTGACACTGCACAGCGTGGCCGTCGAACCGCGGTTTGGTGCGGAAACAATGGTGAGTTTTGAAACACGCATATACAATATTCTCCCCCAGGCAGACGTATCGAGGCGAGGGACGAGCGCCATGGACGCATAAACCTCGGGGGCATCGAGGTAGGAGGGTGGGGTGAAGCTGGTTTTATATCCTAGCAGCGTAGACAGCAGTAAATGGCCATCAATTTTGCAGAAGTAACCTATACGCCATCGGTCATTGAATGCTTGCGAGACTGGCTGCGTTGAGCCATCCACAAATATTCGACGAGGGCGAGAATGCCTGTTCTGGGTGTCATGTATCATGAATCATGGTCCGGATTGGAAGAATTCAACAGCGACGGTATGGTACTATGCTACAACGGACTTCTAGAAACACGACATAGAGCATTTACAAAGAGACGGCGACGAGAACAGTCATGGCAGTGGAGGAGGGTAAGGAAGAACATGGGAATGAACGGTTCATGGACTTGGAGGACATGATGCGACGGAATGAGGACGATATTGTGGGCGATTAAGCAACGTAGGCGAAGGTGAGCTCGTCGAGCGAGAGCGTGTCATTGTTATTGTACTGCAACAGCACCGCCATCTGCCACGAGCTTGTCATGAGGATGTACTTCTGGTTGAGGTAGTTCGTCCGCAGCTCGTTCTTCGAGTAGTTCCATAGCCACGTAAGCTTCCGCCCGGAATGCTTCTGCTGGTAGTACTGCGAGAAGCGCGTGTACACCGGTAGGATGTCCTGCGGGATGATGAAGTCGTGCGTCGGCGGGTTGAGCGGCCAGAAGTTCGTGCCGAGCACCATGATGCTGAACGTAATGTCCATATCGTCGTGGTTTTGCTGCATGCGCTCCTTGAAGTTGTCCGTGAGGTCCTTGCTCAGACTCATGTCTGTGTCTATCTGTCAGCATGGGTCTTCGGGCGACCGTGAGAACATCAACGCACCAGTGAACATGCGTTGGAGCTTGTTGGTGTACTCGAAGCCACACGCTTCCTTGAGCTTCGAGATCATGCTGGCCTCGGCCTCGTCGGACGCAGATACACCGTGGATGAGACGCTTCGACAGCTTCGTCGTGTAGAACTGCTGGAAGACATCCTTATCGTCGATGTACTTGAACAGAACCATCTTTCCGGTAATGAGACAACGATCAGCGACCGCTTCAGATGTCGCGTGACGGCGGAGATGAACACTTACCACTTTGTTCAACGCGCTCTCGAGGTCCTCCTCTTCAGCCATCTTGTTGTTCTTGCGCAGCAGCGCGTCGGCGTGCTTGGCGAGCAGCTCGGGCGACTTTGTTGTCGACGAGCCCGTCGCAGCGTTCCGGTTGACAAACTCCCTACATGCCTTGTCGAGACTGGCGACGAAGCCAGCCTCGCCACGGAAGCTACGTGTGACAGTCTCCGAGTTCTTCTGGTGCACCTCAAGCAACGCGTCGACGTAGGCCTTCGGGTCGACGTCTGGCGTGGTACCAGCAGCACCCTCGCTGATGAGCTTTTGTACCGCCGCCAGGCCCGCGCGCTTGACGTGGTCCTCGAAATTCTTGCGCAAGGGCTCGAGACCCTCGGGGATGCGCGCAAGCAGCGCGTACATCCGCTGTAGGTCCTCATCCTTGTCGTAATCGAGCAATTGTTGAAAGTTATCCCACATGAGCTGCGCATGCTCGCGAATGAGGACGTGCTCGCACTTCTGGATAAGCGCCTTGCGCGTGTTGGTGTTCATGTACCTCTCTACACGGTCCTCCTCCTCGCGCAGTCGCTCTTCGGCCTTCTTGAGATAGTCAGCCACGCTGTACTCAGCAAGGAGTTTCTCCGACTCCTGGCGGTAGTACTTCTCCGTCGCATCGAGGAATGGCGCCTCGAGATGGTCACGGTAGACCTCGTAGGACAGGACCCATGGCCTGCGACCGGGGAAATCAGCGGCCGGACCCCAACCCTTCAATTAGTCTGCTTCATAATGAGGGGGTCAAACCGTAGGTCGAGGAAATCAGCGTATGTAAGCATAATTTTGATCTCCGAAGCGCGTCGAGATCTTGACGCCCAACGCCCCGCGCGTCGTGAGTACGAATGGCTTCACTACAAGCCACTTTCTACTGTTATACAGTATATTGTGCTTGATTGCTGGCTTCGTTTGTGTACCGTGTAATGTGCCAATAGCCTCGTATTCCATAGAGACACATTCCTCATAAGACTGACACCCGCACCAGGTGCAGAGTCGAGCACCCTCGTCTGCAACGCGGCGGTTTGGTCGTCAAGCCTATGAACCCGGCACTTAGTCCATTCAAGACATACCCTCTAAGCCCCGCAAAAAGTATCGCAGTACCTATCACTTCACGCCGCAGGTCTTTTGGGATATATGAGCTCGTCGTACTTCGATCGTAGGTGAGTTGCAGTAGGAAACGAGCGAGTCTTCAAAGTTCAGCCACCCGGCATTTCTGCCATCACTCGGCATAGGCTACTCCGCTGATCCGAACGCGATTTCCTCGACCTACGGTTTGAGGGGCACGTTATGAAGCAGACGTCCGTTGTGCTCGTCCTCCCCTCACTCAGTAGAGCACATCGGTCGTCTGCCTATGGGAGACTACCCTTCAATCCCAGCCAGAACCCGCACGTTCCAGGTCGATCTGTAGATATCTGTATCGATCCGGATGTGTCCCAGTCTGCGGATATACCTGGACACACTCAGAACGAAACTTGTCCTATAGAACGATTATCTTCTATCCACAGATGTCTATAACGCTCCGTGTGTATCCAGGTCTGTTCAAACACATCTGGATGAATTCAGATACATGCTCTGCCGCATACCACACGAGACGATCCGAAAACTACCGGACACGATCCCGGGTACTTGAGGTTAATTACCCAGCAGATTTGCTCGGGTTTTCGAAGTCAGTTCAACCTCCGCAGTGGCGCATCAGTGCTTACCTCGTCCTCCCGCTAGTGCTGCCGTCCAGCCAAGCTCGGCTGGACGGCTGGCTGGGCTTGAGCAGAGCTTGGTGATGTAAGCTAAGCCAAGCCGAAAATGCAAGAACCTGGCTGGTAAGTAGCTGGCTGTCTATCGGCTAGCAAGCTGGCTTTGTTTCGGGAGAAGCGCCTACGGATTTCGCTGGGAATTCCACATCAGTCAAAAAGTACATTTGGTACATACGTACGCAATGCACTTGGATATTTGCATATATTTGCCCCGGTGGCGGATATTTTACCAGGCCCAGCCAACAATTACCCTGCATCGGAGTAATTTACCAGCATGGGCCTGCCAGACAATGTATGCCAAGCTTAATCATGCAAGACTTTTGATAGGGCAAGCTGACCCCTACGGGATAGTTGTATATTTTTGTTATGCATACCTGTCGTGACGGCGTGCTGTAATCGCAACAGATCTGAAAGCCCGATCCAATCAGCCAACTGTACAGTAGGGATTGTTGCGCCACTCACGTGCAGTTCTGAAGTTGATATATATCAGGACCGCCCTTGGCCAGTTCATTTCTCAACCCACCACCATCCCCCAGCCATTATGTCCAAGTGACATGAATGTAAGCTGTAGGAGATGTTACGCGGGCAGAAGGGGGACAAACGCCACCGGTGTTGAACTTCCAGGTTATCGGCTGTGCCGGACTGGGAATGTGGACTTTGTGGCTGTGGCGCCTACAACACACACAGCATGGACTTTGTTCCTTTTATGGACTGCTCAGTGTACGTACTGTAGTTGGACATTTGGACATTCCCTCCATCTTTCCGTTGCTTTCTACACTGCTATGGATCCTTCCAGAGGGTTCTCTACCTATGACACCATATGTTGCAAGACTCGCACCATGGTCTTACTCATCGTACATAGCGATCACATGCCTCCTTTCTTTGCTTACTCATGGCACTCCTCTCTCAGTATATAAGGAGGACATTCTTCGCCCCTGCTCTTCAGTCATTCGCTCACAGACTGAAGACTCTCTTTGTGTCGCTTACAGGTCGCTCTCAGCCTTCCAGGTTCAGAAGTTCGTCAGGTTATGAGCCCTGCGCTCTAACTTGTTGCTGCTTCTGTCGACATCTCTGCGCGCACCCTCCCTTCGTCGACATCGCTGTTGTGCACCCTCCCCTCCATTATTCCTAAACTCTTGACTGTTGCCCACCAACACTGCTACCAGGGGGACATTTCTGCGCTCGTGATGCAGCCCTGAGTGCTTTTACTATAGCCCTAGTACTCAGTAGGCTGTACAGCTCTTTGTAGCGAGCTCTTTCTAGTATCCCTGGGTCAGGCCTCGCACTTGCGACAGCCAGCCCTTGTATCCGGGTTCTTTAGGAACTTAGGACCGGAGGACAACCGTCTGGACCCTCCTTACGATACTCTTTTTGTCGGATAGCAGTACATAGTTTTTCTTGGGCATAGTTGGCAACTTCTACCCAGATTTTCGGGCATTTCGGCTGTCTGGATCTCTGGTTCTCCTGAACAGGTGTTCCCATCTACCAGGACTTCTCGGTGCACACAGCAAGTCAATCATCGCGCTTTTTCTGAACTGTTTTGGAGCCAACCACAGCGGAACCTCTTGCCATATATTCTGAGGAGGAAGTTGACGCCACTCTCGACAACCCTTCGGAATCATCTGCCTTTGATTGTTCTGGTCTTATCCACTTCTTCGACACCGACGAGAACCTCGACCGTTACTACGACCCAGAAGACGACAGCTACTTTGCTTGCGATAGCTTCCCCTGTCCTAATCGCTACCAGAACCTTCAAGAGCCACCACCCAATAACCTCTGGGCTGTAGTCCCAGAACCTTGGCAAGTTACTCCGCTTCCTCCTTCTTCGACAGAAGAAGAAGAAGACCTAGAATCAGTCTACGAGCTTTCACCTCTCCTTGCTCCCACACCCCTTCCTCTGGACGCGCCTCTCCAATTCGCGCCTCCACAATCTCCACTTCCTACACTCGATCTCACCGAGAACCTTGTCGATTCGCCCCAATTCTTTCTCCTCACTATGGGCGACATCAAACCTGAATCTGTCCCTCTCCTTTCTTCGGCCAGCCAGTACGCCGACTGGGCTGCGAAGATGAAGGGTCTTCTCATGTTCATGAACTGCTGGGATGTAGTCTCTTCGGAGACGACTGAACCTACCGACGCTGAAGAGCGCAAGGAGTATAAGAAGAAGAATGCCCAGGCTTGCGGTCTGCTCTTCATGCGGACTGGGCCTAGCTTCCACTATCTCCTCGAGACGAAGACGACCAACGGTACCTCCTCTCCGGCCAATCTCACTGCCAAAGAGATGTGGGATGCGCTGAAGGACAAGTTTGGGAAACCGAACTCTGCGCACGTTTGGGGTCTCTTCGAGTCGCTCATCAGCGAGTCTCGCATGTCGGACCAGCGTTCACTTCAGGATCAGATGAGTCGGATCGTCACGCGTATCCGCGAGATCTCGACCAATGGCCTGAAGTTAGAGGACAACATCCAGGCCCTCATCCTTCTCTCCAAGGTCCCGGAGTCCTACCAACCTATGATCTCTGCGCTCATGGCCACTATGGACCTCGATAAGATCACCGTCGATGTCATCCTCGAGAAATCTCTCTCTGAGGAAGCCATGCGCAAGACCGGTCAATCTGCTGCTCGGATCTCCAAGACCAAGCCCAAGCCGTCCGGCCCCTGCGACTTCTGTGGCAGTCAGACCCATCACGAGTCGACTTGCTACAAGAAGCACCCCGAGCTTCGCCCCAAGGGCAACAAGGGCAAGAGCAACGGTGGCAAGAAGAAGGACAAGGATAAGGAGAAGGACAAAGGGAAGGGAAAGGACAATTCTCATGACCATGCGCACGTCTCGGCCAATGTACTTGTAGCTGAATCCGGCTCTAACATGCACGCTTCTTTCTATGATGCGGTGAAAGCTGCTGCTGGTGTGCGATATACTCGTTGGCTGATGGACTCTGGCGTGACGAACTTCTGAACCTAGAAGGCTGGGAGCGACCTGTAAGCGACACAAGAGAGTCTTCAGTCTGTGAGCGAACGACTATATTGCATAGTACAAGTACCTGTAAGCGACACAAGAGAGCTACAAGTACTTGGTAAGTAACTGCATAAGTAACCATAGGTAATGAAGGAACTTACTCTTCAGTCTGTGAGCGAACGACTGAAGAGTAGGGGCGAAGAATGTCCTCCTTATATACTGAGAGAGGAGTGCCATGAGTAAGCGAAGAAAGGAGGCATGTGATCCCTATGTACGATGAGTAAGACCATAGTGCGAGTATCGCGACATATGGTGTCATAGGTATAGAACCCCCTGGAAGGATCCGTAGCAGTGTAGAACGCAACGGAAAGATGGAGGGAATGAAAGAATGTTCAACTACAGTACGTACACTGAGCAGTCCATAAAAGGAATAAAGTCCATGCTGTGCGCATTGTAGGCGCCACAGCCACAAAGTCCACATTCCCGGTCTGGCACAGCCGATAACCTGGAAGTTCAACACTCCCACTCGTTCAAACTGCGGAGGGAGAGACTAGACCAATCGCCTTTCTGAAGCGCTCCAATATAGAGAAGGAGACATTCTTCGTCAAGGAATCAGCTAGTTGATCCTCTGTCGCTACGTAGAAGATGTCGATCGTCCCTAACTCAGCTTGTTCGCGAGTGTAGTGGTACTGGACGTCGACGTGCTTTGTGCGACGCTCGGTGACGGGATTAACCGACAAGAAGATGGACCCTTGGTTGTCGAGACACAAGGGTGTAGGACGAGAGATGTCATCCCCCAACTCTTCACCAAACGTGCGAAGCCATACAACTTGACGACAAGCGTCTGATGCAGCCTTGTATTCCGCCTCAGTCGAGGAGAGCGAAACAGTCGGCTGTTTCCTAGACTGCCAGGAAATAGCGCCGCCTGCCATCAAGAAGACATAAGCTCCAGTGGACCTGCGGTCATCTTGGTCCTCAGCCCAGTCTGAGTCTGAATAACCCAAAAGACCGTCATTCGAGGAACCGAAGTAACGCAACCGGTAGTCTTTGGTCCCTTGCAGGTACCGCAGGACATACTTGGCATAGTTCCAGTGTGCGTCACTAGGATTAGAGTTGTACTGAGACAACTTCTGGACCGCGAAGGAAATATCCGGACGTGTACCCAAAGTTGCATAGAGCAGACTGCCAATCAGGCTCTGGTACCGTTTCCGGGAGTGGTCGGCGGCGGTGTGACTAGATTTCTCCAGTACAGCACCAGCAGGGAGGGGAGTGCGAGCCGGCTTGCAGTCAGCCATGTTGAAACGTTCGAGAATGGACTGGATGTAGTCTATCTGGTCGATGTCGATCGTTCGAGCTTTACGATCGCAAACAATGTTCAGACCAAGAAAACGCGAGACAGGACCCAGATCCGTCATCTTGAACCGCTGCACCAAGGCCTCCTTGGTAGCCTTGATATGGCCAGGCTTGTCACCCATGAGGAGTAGATCGTCGACATACAGAACGATGATCGTGATGGAATCCCCCCTATGTCGCCGATATACGTAGACTCCGGCATCAGAGTATGTCCGTATGAATCCCAGATCTAGCAAGATTTGGTGTATCTTGGCGTTCCATTGACGAGACGCCTGCTTCAAGCCATAGATAGCTTTCAGCAATAGACACACAAAGTTTTCCTTGCCAGGAACAACCCAGCCCTCAGGCTGTTCCATGTAGATCTCCTCCTCCAAGTCGCCGTTCAAGAACGCAGTTTTGACGTCCATTGACTCGATGTCCCAGTCCTCAAGCGCAGCGTGCGCGAGGAGGTAACGAATCGACTCAAAACGCGCAACAGGCGAGAAGGTTTCATTGTAATCCTCCCCCCAGACCTGAGTAAAACCCTTGGCCACAAGACGAGCCTTGTACCGACCATCATGCTTGATGTCATACACCCAACGATTGGCGACGACTTGTCGGTTTTTCGGCCTAGGCACAAGAAGCCAGGTCTTGTTCTCAATGAGCGAGTCGTACTCTGCTTTCTCAGCTGCACGCCACTTCTCCGCGTCTGAAGATGCCATGGCTTGTCGATGAGAGTTAGGAATGCCAGGCTTATGGGTTGCGGCAGCGAGCATCGCAATGATAGTTTGTACAACTTGTTCATCGTCCTCCAAGTTCCCTTCCGCGTCTGTACGAGCATCAACCTTTGCAGGTGGCTCATCACCATACACGCTGTCCCTGTAGCGCTGAGGTCTAGGAACGTTCTCGCGGCGAGGGCGATCACGCGCTATGCTAGGACCTCCCACTGGCTCATGACGATTTCGCTGGTGGTTAGGCCGCGGCGGAAGAACAGCAGGTGGTGGATCAGGTTGTTGCGGAAGAACAGCAGGTGGTGGATCAGGTTGTTGCGGAGGAGGGGGAGCAGGTTGCTCTGGAGGTGCAGGAGGTGCAGGAGGTGCGACCTCCGGGAGAGGAATAGGAAGAGGGATTTTGATCTCAAAGTTTTCAGGCTCAGCATTGGAGGCATCGTCTGAAGGGACTTCTTGATCTGAGAACGGACTATCATCTGGGGTAACAGGACGATTGCCAGGAATCTTGCGTGCAGGAAAAGACTCTTCGTTGAAGATCACATCGCGAGATACGACGATAGAGTGGGTGGCTGGATTCCAGAATTTATACCCCTTGGAACCCTGCTCATACCCGACAAAGATCATCTCGACAGCCTTCTTGTCGAGTTTCCCTTTGCGCTTGTCCTTTTGCACGTGAACGTAGGCTTTGCAGCCAAAAACGCGGAAATAGGACACATCAGGGATGGTCCCATCCCACAGAGTGATTGGGCACCGCCATTTCAGGCGACGCATAGGCTGATGATTGTAGATATGTACGGCTGCCTCGATAGCGAGTTGCCAGAAACCGTGACTAAGTCCAGCGTGGTGAAGCATAGACAGAGCCTTCTCAGTGATTGTACGGTTCCAGCATTCAGCGCGTCCATTCTGCTGAGGCGAATCAGGCATGGTTTTGTGGTGCTCAATCCCTAGACTGCAGAGAAGCTCGGAGAACTCGTTTAACGTGTACTCCCCACCACGATCAGAGCGGACTCGCTTGATTTTCCTCCCAGTTTGATTCTCAGCCCAAGCCTTGAAGTCCTTGAACGCTTTGAAGGCGTCCGACTTGTACTTCAGGAAGTAAGCACGGGCGAGACCAGAGTAATCATCGATGAAACTAGCGAAGTACTTGAATCTGCTGCCAACTGACGCAGTGCGCATTGGCCCATCAAGATCAGTGTGGACAAGCTCAAGGGGCTCAGTCGCACACTTTTCTGATGGCGGGAAAGGGAGTCTGTGGGATTTGCCAAAGGCACAACCCTCACATGGTTCATCATCCGCGGGATCAAGCTGGTCAACACCCTTTATGTTCTTAGGCAGGTGGCGAAGAGGCGCCTTGCCTGCATGACCAAAGCGACAATGCCAGGCCTTGTAACTGCGAACGTTTAGGTGGACGTGTCTGTTCAGGATAATCTCCAGAGTCAAATCATAGAGATTACTCACAGGATTGTATGGTGCCTCAAGGATCTTTTGACCCCTGATGCGAATCGTCAAGCCTGAGTTGACAGTGCCTTCTGGCTGCTTGTCGAAGATCATCATCTTCCTCGCTCCTTGGAAGAGAGAATAACCATTCTTCTCAATGGTACCAGTGGAGAACAGTCGTGCAGAGGCCTGAGGCACATAGCAGACGTTCGGAAGAGTGATAGTCCACCGTTGACCATCGACAAGAGTCTCAGCTTTAACAGTGCCTTGACCGAGTCCCTGAATGACTGAACCTTCGCCAGATGAGGCGGTATTGAAGGTCAGTGGTTTGTCGAAGGGTTCGTACTCGGTGAAGTCATCAAAGCACCAAGTGACGTGCTGAGATGCACCAGAGTCCATCAGCCAACGAGTATACCGCACACCAGCAGCAGCTTTCACCGCATCATAGAAAGAAGCGTGCATGTTAGAGCCAGATTCAGCTACAAGTACATTGGCCGAGACGTGCGCATGGTCATGAGAATTGTCCTTTCCCTTCCCTTTGTCCTTCTCCTTATCCTTGTCCTTCTTCTTGCCACCGTTGCTCTTGCCCTTGTTGCCCTTGGGGCGAAGCTCGGGGTGCTTCTTGTAGCAAGTCGACTCGTGATGGGTCTGACTGCCACAGAAGTCGCAGGGGCCGGACGGCTTGGGCTTGGTCTTGGAGATCCGAGCAGCAGATTGACCGGTCTTGCGCATGGCTTCCTCAGAGAGAGATTTCTCGAGGATGACATCGACGGTGATCTTATCGAGGTCCATAGTGGCCATGAGCGCAGAGATCATAGGTTGGTAGGACTCCGGGACCTTGGAGAGAAGGATGAGGGCCTGGATGTTGTCCTCTAACTTCAGGCCATTGGTCGAGATCTCGCGGATACGCGTGACGATCCGACTCATCTGATCCTGAAGTGAACGCTGGTCCGACATGCGAGACTCGCTGATGAGCGACTCGAAGAGACCCCAAACGTGCGCAGAGTTCGGTTTCCCAAACTTGTCCTTCAGCGCATCCCACATCTCTTTGGCAGTGAGATTGGCCGGAGAGGAGGTACCGTTGGTCGTCTTCGTCTCGAGGAGATAGTGGAAGCTAGGCCCAGTCCGCATGAAGAGCAGACCGCAAGCCTGGGCATTCTTCTTCTTATACTCCTTGCGCTCTTCAGCGTCGGTAGGTTCAGTCGTCTCCGAAGAGACTACATCCCAGCAGTTCATGAACATGAGAAGACCCTTCATCTTCGCAGCCCAGTCGGCGTACTGGCTGGCCGAAGAAAGGAGAGGGACAGATTCAGGTTTGATGTCGCCCATAGTGAGGAGAAAGAATTGGGGCGAATCGACAAGGTTCTCGGTGAGATCGAGTGTAGGAAGTGGAGATTGTGGAGGCGCGAATTGGAGAGGCGCGTCCAGAGGAAGGGGTGTGGGAGCAAGGAGAGGTGAAAGCTCGTAGACTGATTCTAGGTCTTCTTCTTCTTCTGTCGAAGAAGGAGGAAGCGGAGTAACTTGCCAAGGTTCTGGGACTACAGCCCAGAGGTTATTGGGTGGTGGCTCTTGAAGGTTCTGGTAGCGATTAGGACAGGGGAAGCTATCGCAAGCAAAGTAGCTGTCGTCTTCTGGGTCGTAGTAACGGTCGAGGTTCTCGTCGGTGTCGAAGAAGTGGATAAGACCAGAACAATCAAAGGCAGATGATTCCGAAGGGTTGTCGAGAGTGGCGTCAACTTCCTCCTCAGAATATATGGCAAGAGGTTCCGCTGTGGTTGGCTCCAAAACAGTTCAGAAAAAGCGCGATGATTGACTTGCTGTGTGCACCGAGAAGTCCTGGTAGATGGGAACACCTGTTCAGGAGAACCAGAGATCCAGACAGCCGAAATGCCCGAAAATCTGGGTAGAAGTTGCCAACTATGCCCAAGAAAAACTATGTACTGCTATCCGACAAAAAGAGTATCGTAAGGAGGGTCCAGACGGTTGTCCTCCGGTCCTAAGTTCCTAAAGAACCCGGATACAAGGGCTGGCTGTCGCAAGTGCGAGGCCTGACCCAGGGATACTAGAAAGAGCTCGCTACAAAGAGCTGTACAGCCTACTGAGTACTAGGGCTATAGTAAAAGCACTCAGGGCTGCATCACGAGCGCAGAAATGTCCCCCTGGTAGCAGTGTTGGTGGGCAACAGTCAAGAGTTTAGGAATAATGGAGGGGAGGGTGCACAACAGCGATGTCGACGAAGGGAGGGTGTGCGCAGAGATGTCGACAGAAGCAGCAACAAGTTAGAGCGCAGGGCTCATAACCTGACGAACTTCTGAACCTGGAAGGCTGGGAGCGACCTGTAAGCGACACAAGAGAGTCTTCAGTCTGTGAGCGAATGACTATATTGCATAGTACAAGTACCTGTAAGCGACACAAGAGAGCTACAAGTACTTGGTAAGTAACTGCATAAGTAACCATAGGTAATGAAGGAACTTACTCTTCAGTCTGTGAGCGAACGACTGAAGAGTAGGGGCGAAGAATGTCCTCCTTATATACTGAGAGAGAAGTGCCATGAGTAAGCGAAGAAAGGAGGCATGTGATCCCTATGTACGATGAGTAAGACCATAGTGCGAGTATCGCGACATATGGTGTCATAGGTATAGAACCCTCTGGAAGGATCCGTAGCAGTGTAGAACGCAACGGAAAGATGGAGGGAATGAAAGAATGTCCAACTACAGTACGTACACTGAGCAGTCCATAAAAGGAATAAAGTCCATGCTGTGCGCATTGTAGGCGCCACAGCCACAAAGTCCACATTCCCGGTCTGGCACAGCCGATAACCTGGAAGTTCAACATGGCGCATCTCAGCACGTCACTTGGTGCTTTGACGACTTCACCGAGTACGAACCCTTTGACAAACTGCTGACCTTCAATACCGCCTCATCTGGCGAAGGTTCGGTTATTCAGGAACTCGGTCAAGGCACTGTTAAAGCTGAGACTCTTGTCGATGGTCAACGGTGGACTATCACTCTTCCGAACGTCTGCTATGTGCCTCAGGCCTCTGCACGACTGTTCTCCACTGGTACCATTGAGAAATTTGGTTATTCTCTTTTCCAAGGAGCGAGGAAGATGATGATCTTTGACAAGCAGCCAGAAGGCACTGTCAACTCAGGCTTGACGATTCGCATCAGGGGTCAAAAGATCCTTGAGGCACCATACAATCCTGTGAGTAATCTCTATGATTTGACTCTGGAGATTATCCTGAACAGACACGTCCACCTAAACGTTCGCAGTTACAAGGCCTGGCATTGTCGCTTTGGTCATGCAGGCAAGGCGCCTCTTCGCCACCTGCCTAAGAACATAAAGGGTGTTGACCAGCTTGATCCCGCGGATGATGAACCATGTGAGGGTTGTGCCTTTGGCAAATCCCACAGACTCCCTTTCCCGCCATCAGAAAAGCGTGCGACTGAGCCCCTTGAGCTTGTCCACACTGATCTTGATGGGCCAATGCGCACTGCGTCAGTTGGCAGCAGATTCAAGTACTTCGCTAGTTTCATCGATGATTACTCTGGTCTCGCCCGTGCTTACTTTCTGAAGTACAAGTCGGACGCCTTCAAGGCGTTCAAGGACTTCAAGGCTTGGGCTGTGTTACGACGGTGCGTGACACGGCCACTGTTACGGTTACGGTTACGTTTTGGTCTCGTGACTTGTCCTATGCTTATGTATCGTGCTTATGTTCCAGAGGCCGAGCTTGCTGCGGCTTACTCATGTGTTGTATACTTAGCTCTACTCTCCCATGCCACGTTAGTGCCACGTCAGTTATTCTCAGGACACGTCACCTCTATTCCCATATACAGTCAGCCCCAGCTATACTTAGCCGTACTGAACATTGATTCGGTCTATTATTAGTCTCAGTCATGTATATATAAGCCGAGGGTCTTCTTCGAAGAACCTCAGCTCGATCTGGTTATCTATTGTCTATTCACCGAACCCCGACTCGCCTCTTCTCAGAAGATCTTCGATCCCTGACTCGCCTCTTCGTTACCCTTCGAGGCGACGTGACCCCTAGCTCAGCCACCGTGTGACCGATTTAGGCTCGTCATAACATTAGATCGAGCTCACGAATCGCCGTCAATCTACCCAGATTCAGACGACACCGATCGGCGCGGCTCTGAAATAGAGTGCGCCTGAACCTGACGAAACGGAAGAACAGCCGACAGTTTACTCGGCGAACAAGGAGACCAAGCTAGTATACTACGGAGAAGACCAAGTCTACTGGGAGGACAAATCGTGGCACTTCGCTCCCCATCCACTCACCTGGCAAGAGTGCCTTCGAATCTCCCCTGAGTACCGTGTCAAGTACAACGAACTAGCTGAAGAAGAACTCCCGGAGGAACCAGCGGCACCTGAGGAGACAGAAACCCGAACAGAACCGAACTCGCTGCCGACATCCCCAGTCGACTTCACCACTCCACGAACTTCTCGAGTAGAAGTAGCGAGCAGCAGCGAATCAGAAGACACCTCTCAGCAAGGCGAGAGCTCGACAGAAGAATTGGAAGAACCGATCGCCGCACCAGAAACCGAGGAAGACACCTCAGACGAATCAGAAGACATGGCTGAACAAGGACAGCAAGAACCCCAGGCAGTGGCCCCTGCACCACTCGTCGAACCGCGATACGAGCGAACCCCCGAGATGAAACTGAAGATGCCCCCGGAGTTTGAAGGGAGGCGAGGAGAGGTCGTTGAATGGCTGCAGAAATGCATGCTGTACCTCTCTATCAACGAAGCGGCCTACAACACCGATCAGAAGAAGATCATCTTCTGCCTCATGCTGATGAACGGAGGGACATCCGGAGCATGGGCAAGGTCGTTTATCGAAGACACACAGGCACAAGCGGAGAAACAAGGACCAGGAACACCTCTAAACTGGGGCACGTGGCGAGACTTCTCCAAGCAACTCACTGAAGCCTTCGACGACGTCGACGCTCAGGCCAGTGCAAGAGTACTGCTGCGAAGCGTCCGCCAGGGCAAACGACCAGTGGAGGAGTACATCACCGAATTCAAATCCCTGATCTCGCGCTGCGGCATCACCGACTATCGCATCATCGCCGACTTCTTCTACGAAGGATTGAATAGGTCGCTACGCGAGAAGATCTTCAGGATGTACCCCATGCCTAACGACACGAACACCCTCTACATGGGAGCCGCGACACTGGAGCAGCAATGGTTGCTCAGCAAGACATACGTCGGGAAGGGAAAGACCACGTACAACCCTACCTACAAGCCGCGTCAACACAGGACGCGCGAACGAGACCCCGACGCCATGGACTTCGACAGAATGCTCCCAGAAGAACGCGAGAAGCACTACAAAGAAGGACGATGCTTCAATTGCCATCAAGTGGGACACTTGGCATGCCAATGTCCCCTCAAGAAAGGGAAGAACGGAGACCGGAAGGGGAAGACGAAAGCCCGAATCACGGAGGTAGCCGAAGAAGAGGACAGCGACGACGACTCCAAGTCCACCTCCACCCGAGCATCTAACTCCTCTAAGAAGCTCATCGCTGCACGCATCCGTCTCGCCCTCAAGGACCTCAATGACAAAGAAGATTGCAAGGACGTAGTATCCGACCTCCTGGACGAGGGTTTTTGAAGAACCGGCGTGCATCGACGTCACGACCGCGAACGACGATCCATAATGTAATAGTAGCGCAGACTTCGAAGCAGTCTATGAGAATACCGCTATTTATTCATACGGATTGAAGCGTCGAAACGAAAGCCCTAATCGACACAGGAGCTGGAGAAACCTTCATGGACTACCAATTCGCGAAGGAGCAGAAGTTAAAGCTCACAGAACTGAAGAAGCCCATTCGAGTCTTCAATGCGGACGGAACCCGAAACGAGGCAGGCGACATCAAGAAGTGCGCTTCGATCGAAGTCGAAGCAGGAGGACACCGACACATCATCCGATTCCTCATCACATCACTAGGAAAGGAACCAATCATTCTAGGACTCCCCTGGCTTCAACGAGTCAATGCGAACATCAACTTCACAGCAGGGACACTGGATATCGACCCTGGCAAGGTAGTCAAGACGGTCGTCGAGCACCTCAGAGAAATGTGGTTCCCAGATCAAGATCCGTTCACAGGACGACCTAGGGAAATAGAAGAAGAAGACCCCGCGAACAAAACAGAATCAGAAGAAGACAGGGACGAAGAACCCCTATACGAAGATATCGAACGAGTTACCACTTCAGACATCAAGCCAGAGGAAGAACCAGATGACCAAGAACTTTTGATCGCATATCTACGAGACGAAATGGACAAAACGACCCACCCGCACGTGGTTGAATGGCATGGAGACGCTCCCAGACCAGGAAACCCATTGACCGGTGAACATCAACACAATGACGACGCACGTGTAGGACCAGGACCCAGCATTGGACGAATTCAAAAGGCACCAGCAGGAATACGCTTTGCAATAGCCAACAATGTCTGGATACGAGCAAAAGTCAATCCCGCTATGGCAATGGCACAGCAGCAACAGGCGCAGGAAAAGCCGAAGACATTCGAAGAGATGCTACCGGCGGCGTACCAGGAATTCGCCAGTGTCTTCGAGAAGAAAGCCTCAGAGCGATTCCCACCAGCCAGGCCATGGGATCTCGCTATCGAACTGAAGGAAGGCTTTGTACCAAAAGACTTCAAGCGGTATCAGTTAACGCCCAAAGAACTGGAAGCCGAAGAAGAATTTGTGCGAGAAAACCTGCAAAAAGGATACATCAGAACCTCGAAGTCCCCTATGTCATCACCATTCTTCTTTGTAGGGAAGAAGGACGGGTCGTTGCGACCCTGCCAAGACTATCGCTATCTGAACGAAGGGACCGTCCCGAACAAATACCCTTTACCGCTGATCCCGGAGTTAATCGACAAGCTTCGAGGAGCCAAGATATTTTCGAAGCTGGACCTACGATCGGGATACAACAACGTACGAATCAAGGATGGCGATCAATGGAAAGCCGCGTTCCGAACCAGTTCGGGCCTATACGAGCCGATGGTCATGTTCTTTGGCCTCCGCAACTCGCCAGCCGCCTTTCAAGCCATGATGAACTCCATATTCAAAGACATGATCGATGAAGGATGGGTGGTAATCTATATGGACGACATCCTCATATTCTCAGGAGACGAGGAAACCCATCGACGACGAACACTTCGAGTACTGGAACGCTTACGAGAACACGACCTTTACCTCAAACTCGAAAAGTGCACCTTCGACGCAGAAGAAGTGGAATACTTAGGAATGATCATTCGGGAAAACAGCGTCGCGATGGACCCGGTCAAACTAAAAGGAATTCTTGATTGGCCGGAACCAACGACCGTAAAGGATGTCCGATCATTCCTAGGTTTTGGGAATTTCTATCGACGCTTCATTGACCACTTTTCCGAGATTGCGCAACCACTGAACGCACTCACTAAGAAGAACGCCAAATGGGAATGGTCCGCAGAATGCCAGAAAGCATTTGACCAACTCAAGAACCGCTTTGCCATGGCCCCTGTGCTACAGATGCCGGATGTCGCCAAACCATTCCTAGTAGAATCGGATGCATCTCAATGGGCAACTGGAGCAGTCTTGCGACAGCACGACATCAATGGCGATATGTGACCTTGCGCGTACCTATTGGAAGGATTCACCGAAGCGGAACAGAACTACGAAATCTACGACCGAGAACTGTTAGGGATCATCCGAGCGCTCAAAGCATGGCGACACTATCTAGAAGGATCAGGGCATCCAGTAACGATACTCTCCGACCACAAGAACTTGACCTACTGGCGAAATCCACAACAGTTGAACCGACGTCAAGCGCGATGGGCGCTGTTCCTTTCCCAATTTGACATGACACTAGTACATACCCCTGGAACAGCCATGGTCCAATCTGACGCCCTATCACGACGACCGGACCATCGACAAGGAACCGACAATGACAATGTGGAACGCACAATGCTCCCAGACAACCTCTTTGTTCGAATGGTCGACCTAGCTGTTGCACCAAGATTCCAAGAACTAGCAAAACAAGACCGCTTGTTTTGCGACGCACTGGCAGCGCTACGGAACCACGGACCTCCGCCAATACGAAGCACCCTGACAGATTAGTCCGAAAGGGAAGGACTGGTCTTTTACAAGAATCGCTGCTATGTCCCTGCAGACGAAACACTCCGAACCGATCTCGTACGACAGCATCACGACTTACCAGCCGCCGGACACCCAGGGAAATTTAAGACGCTAGAACTCTTGCGAAGATCCTACTGGTGGCCGGGAATGTACACCATGGTATCCAAATACGTAGAAGGCTGCGCCACCTGTCAGCAAGCAAAACCGAACACACATCCCACAACACCGCCGCCACAAGCAATTCCTGCCACAGGCGTCACTCGACCATTCAAAAACGTCACCATGGACCTCATCACAGATCTCCCGATATCGCATGGCTATGATAGTATTCTGGACGTGGTCGACCAAGGCCTTACGAAGGGGGTGATTTTTGCACCCTGCAAGAAAACGGTGGACGCAATCGGAACAGCGGAACTCTATCACCGACATGTTTATAGAAGATTTGGACTACCCAGCAAAATCATCTCAGATCGAGGACCCCAGTTCGTATCCAACGTCACCAAGGAACTAGGACGACTCCTTGGAATCACATTGTCACCCTCCACAGCCTATCATCCGCAGACCGATGGACAGACGAAAAGAGTTAATCAGGAACTTGAAGTCTATCTCCGAATATTCTGCGAAGGAAGACCCGACGAATGGGTAGAACATCTCACCGATGCGGAAGTCGCGCATAACCAACGCCTACACTCGGCCCGAAACGCGTCGCCATTCTACCTCATGATGGGCTATGATCCCCCACTAATACCGTTGGCGTACCCCCGAACCAACGTCCCAGCAGTGCAAGAACGACTTAGGAACCTGCAGAAAGCAAGGGACGAAGCACTAGCAGCACATGAACTGGCACGGAACGTCATGACCAACCGGTATTGAGGGAAGTTCACCCAATTCGCTAAAGGACAGAAGGTCTGGCTAGAAGGGAAGAACCTGCACCTTGCGTATGCCTCGAGGAAGCTGGCACCCAAACGAGAAGGGCCGTTCTGCATCACTGAGGTCATCGGACCAGTCACATACCGTCTAGAACTGCCGAAGTCGTGGAAGATCCACCCCGTGTTTCATGCGTGTTTCCTGACACCCTATAAGGAAAACGACACCCACGGACCCAATCACACGAGACCCCCACCTGACCTGGTTGACGGAGAAGAAGAGTACGAGGTCGAAGCTATTGTGGGACACAAGATGATCCGAGGGAAACCCCGATTTCAAATCAAGTGGCGGGGTTACTCATCAGCGGAAAACACATGGGAACCCGAGTCGGCACTCCTGCCGAATGCTGCCGAGATCCTCGAGAGGTATAAAAAGGCAAGGAAACTTGCCTGAATCTCTCACCATGCCCTCCCTCGAATCGCTCCACATCCTCTACTGCGCCGTCCTCGTTTCCGCCACACTCGCCTTCCTCCACTTCACCCTCCGAGACCAACCATCCCCCACACTCATCTTCGCCCTTTACTGCACCCTTGTCCTCACCTCCATCCTCACCTTCTTACACTTCAATCTCTCCGATCTCCACACTCGCATCACGGAGCGAACACTTAAGAACCGCGATCCCTCCAGCACTTGGTGAATGCCCCATTCCATCGGACAAGTTGCTTACGTCATTGTCGCCGTCCCCGCAACCATCGTCGCCACCATCGCAGCTATCGTTTGCCTTCCAATCCTTTGCGTTGCATCGTGCCTCACTCACGACTCCCTCGAGCGCGAGTTCCATCACACCGACAACCGATCGCCTCCACTTCTGATAAGAATTCCTGCCCACTCCAACGTGTTTGACGACGAACGGACTTTATGATTGTTGTCGTGTGCATGACCATCACTTTCATACTCACTCTCCTCTGGATCCTCGCCTACGCCGTCCTCTACCTTCGTATCATCGAGTTCACCATTGAACACCGCGACATCCCTGCCGACAGTCTCCCCATCTACCCCAACCATGCCTAACTTTGAGTTTGCGGAGAACCTAACCCCAGAAAGCTTCTCGGTCACCTCCGCGCTGAAGCGTCTAACCCACCCGTAAGGGAAGGATGCTACTCAGGCCGAGAGCCTTTGTAGGTCGAGGCCTGCTGGCAGGGGGAGGGGAAAGGACGCGAAGGAGAGGGGAGGTCGGAGTCGGGTGCCCTGTGTCTGGCGCGAACCGTAGCGAAGCCTAGGACCAAAGGGAGTGGGTAGAGAGGGTTGGCTGGCTTTTGCAAAGGATGCGACACCGGTGAGAGCGCAGGGAAAGGGTTCGCGGATACACTGGGGAGGAGGAAGGGGGGAAGGAGACAAGGGGAGAGGAGCGCGGGCTGTCGATTTCGCAAATGTCGCGGAGTTTCGCAGATTTTCGCAACACGCGGTTTCGCAAACGTTTCGCGGAGTCTATCCTCGTGGCTTCACGCCGTTTCGCAGCAGAGTGGTTTCGCAGATCTTCGCAGGGTTGTCGCAAGAGTTCGCAGTTCGCAGTTCGCAGTTCGCAGTTCGCAGTTCGCAGTTCGCAGTTCGCAGTTCGCAGTTCGCAGTTCGCAGTTCGCAGTTCGCAGTTCGCAGTTCGCAGTTCGCAGTTCGCAGTTCGCAGTTCACAGTTCGCAGTTCGCAGATTTCGCAAGGTCGTAAATGTCACAAATGAGAGACCCTAAGGGTATGGGGGGAAGGGAATCTGTGTTGTCTGGCCCTCGGGGCGTGTACTTTACAGAAGGGATCCTGTGCTACAGTCCATCAGGTCTTGGCAAGACCGCGTGGCCTCGTCGCGAGGCCGGCTCGCCGCGCGGCCTCTCCATGGCTTCCTATAGGCTCTGCTCTACCTCTCGCACCATATGGCGCCATTCCGCGTCGTTTCCGTCGGCCGATACGGTCCGTAGCCGGGCACAACACGTCCGCGAGGGCGAGGGGAGGGGAGGGGAGACCCACAGGAGTCCAAGCGTGCAGGCGCGAGTGCTCCAGGTATGCGCGAAGGGTCCTGCGGACGTGCAAAGCGTCGCGCGAGGTCGCGACTGGCAAAGGAATAGATGGAACCACTGCCGAAGGAGAGGAGGCACCGCAGCGATAGCCCCCCTTGCTCTGGGTCTGGACCGGCACCATGCGCATCATCTCCCCCTCACTGAGATCTCGACTGTCCCCAGTCGGTGCGACTATGGGGATTGGATCTGTAGGGGTATATAGCCGGCCCCGTTCTCCATGAGCCCCTGGACTGTGGCGCACTCGATGATGTCCTTGCGGGATCTGGAGGTGATCTGCGAAGAACTCCTGCGCACAGTGCGCGAACCAGCCCATACACAAGTCCACCGCTGCCTGCTTGCCCTAGAGGTGATGCGCGAAGACTTCCTCCGCAATAGCGATGACTGGCGAACCCGTAGGGAGGAGTGGCAGGCTACCCTTGAGTCGTTCCTTTCTGCCTTTGTATGCTGCCCGCAGCTTTCACGTGTGTGCTGGACCTGCTCATACTCGCTTCGCAGGAGACGTTCGCCACCACTGCCGCGAGAAGCGAGGAACTACGGCCTGTCCTCGACCGGTTAGGACGGGCCCTCGCTGGGCCTGTCATTGAGCCTTCCTTTGCTCGTGCAGCGCGCCGGCGCCTCTGCCAGATTGCACGCGGGACTTGTGCAACCAGGACAAACCTGCTTCGCGCGCGGCTAGACTTGCTTTCGCAGCGGGCTGAAGCCATCCAGGGTGTGATCCTCCGCCTCCGTCCTACACCCGCGGGAGACGTGATACGGGTGCGCGAAGTATTGGAAGGCGTGTCGCGGCTAGAGCAGGAGTGGCTGGAAGAGTCCCTGCGAGGTCTAGACTTGCTGCAGCGCGAGTAAAGGGGGAAAGGTGGTAGGGAATGAGAGGAGCGAACGTCCACGTGTAGGAGGAGCGTGGTGAGCCTCGCGGTAGTTTAGACCGGAGACCTGGGCCTGTGGCGAACACCAGACGAGTTTATCGATGAGATGCGAGTGATATCTGGTCATATAAATGTGCGTCCCCAGCGCCCTGATCTCGCGAGCACTCGCGACATGAATACTCTCCCTGGAATCGCTGATGCGGTCGTGGGCCTCCGTCTGGAGACTGAGCAGCTCGCGCGCGATCAACTCGAAGCCCAAGTTGCCGAACTGGAGTTCATGCATGAGTCAGAAGGCTCCGCGCTTGAAGATTGGGTCGCTGCGGTGGAGGAATGCGTCTTTCGCTTGGTATGACCCCTTGTGTATGACGCAAACCGAGGCCACTAAGACATATCCTGTAGCGCGCCTTCTTGTCCATCTGCCACGGATCTGGGGGGGTAGAGCCTATATTGCGACGCATCGAAGCTGCCCTTCGCCACGAGAGCCTCGCGCCGGAACTACTTGCCAAGTTCCGCGACGGCGCCTTCCTTGCGCAGCAGGATATTGCGCGACTCCAGTACCGCAGCGCGAGGGCTCGCCTAGCCAAGTATCGCGACGAACTCCAGAGTATGAACCAGGTGCTCTACCGCGCGGGACCTGAACGGTTCATGTCCCTCGCGCGGGCCCAAGACATCATCGTCGCGACCCACCGTCTCTCGCGCGAAGTGGACTGCGAGCTCGTAGCCTGCGAATCGGACACTGGTGGCGAAGAGAGTACTCGCGCACGCCAGAGGCTTCAGGGGCGTCTTGCAGACAGGGGCAACAGTGTGGAGTAGAGCGGCGGAACGCTAGGACTGCGGCCTGGCAGAATAGAGTTTGAGGATGTGAGCTTCTTCCAATTCGCGCGAAAATCCCTGTTCTTCGCTCGCATGGCCCTCCTCGCGAAGGGACCTTGAATATGTCCCACTGCTAGAACTCCGCCACCATCGGCCAACCCCGCTCCCCAGTCTGCATTGTTCGCAACGCCAAGGGGGATCGCTCGCGGTACCCCTTTGTGAGAGGCGCACCGCCACCAGAAGACAATAGAGTTTGCGCGGGTAGCGCCCGTCGCTAGAAAGGTGTGTGTCAAAGAGAAGCTCGCACAAAGCGCTCGCAGAGTTCGCTGGAGTTGGATTCAGGGTCGCCTAGGCGTGCGAAGGTGCCCGCGGGGAAGACATAAAGGTAGGAGGGGACTGGCGAAGTCCCGCTGCGCTTCCCCCTTGTTCGCACTTTCTTGGGTACTCCCTTCTTGCTCATCTTGTCCCTCGCCGCTATGTCCACTGCTCCCTTTCCTGATCGCGAGGCCATCCGTGCCGGCCGTCAAGCTTTCGACGAGCTCTGGAAGTGCTACCCAGAGGGTAGTGCTGAGGTAGAGGACTATGAGAGCGCGACCAGTCAAATCCTCACAGTTTTGGTAAGCCCTGCCTTTAGCGGTCTCCCCCTCCTTGCGCGATTGACCCTTAGGGATAGGAGGAGCTGCAGAGCGCTGGCGCGAGCCCAGATCTCTTAGAGGAACTAGTGGACCGCGTGGTGAAGGCATCTGCAGACGTCGCGGACTCAGAGGTGTGGAAGGGTACTAGCCGCGAACACGGCCCCTGGCGGCACCCATTGTACCGCGAGGGCTTCTATCGGCTCGCGACGGACGGTACGGTTGTGACACACGAGGTGCGGATCCGCGAGCAACAGAGTAAGGCGGAGAGCTCCGAGGTTGAAGAGGAGGAGCACGACGAGTTGGAGGATGATGCCAGTGCTGTGGGCGGCCTGCGGGACACCCGGTACGTGCAAAAGGTCCCCACCCCTTCCTCAGCAGGTCGCGCGACCCGTAGCCAGAACAAGGGTAAGGGCAAGGAAAGCGTCAGTCAGGCCTCGCGCGCATCCGCAAAGCACGATCGCTCCCCTTCTGCTGAGGTGGAAGAAGTCGAGGAGGCCCCTAAGGCCAAAACCTCTTCTCGCGCCCCCAAGAAAGCCCGCCGCGAGCCTCCTGTTCAGCTCCCAGTGGCGTTCGCTCCAGGCGCGAAGCGCGCAAGTCGCGGGGTAAGTCTAAGGCGTCCTGTAGCTCCCGCAAAATCGCTGACTGTCCTGGCTAGTGCCTCCGCTGCAAGAACAGGGAGTGCATCCTGCACGCGAACCTCCCGAAGTGCGACCACTGCTTCTTCGACCGCAGTGGCTGCTATATCGAGGGGAACCAGCTGTATGCGGAGTGGTATGACAGCGAGGGGTATGACCGCGGTGAGTGGCCTCGGGGTGAACTCGCGAACCTGACTAACAGTGTCCCTCGGTGTCTCGCAGCCATTCGCGTCGCCGCGGAGACCGCCTCTGAGATTATGGCGCAGCGCAACGTCCGGGAGAGCGACCTGCCCAAGTACGTCAAGGACTACCGCAAGGGAGACGTTGGCAGCAAGGAGCCTGAGGTGCGCCAGGCTGCGACACCTTCTCCCGCTACAGGGAGGGTTGCTTCTGGTTCTTCCGCGAAACCGTGCCCTCGCCCCGTAGGTAAGGCGGCCGAGGGTAAGGCCGTCGCAACTCCTCGGGTGGTTACTCCAGTGGCCGGGTCCTCTTCGCGGCCCAACCGCGCCTTTGTCTTGGTAAGTTGCCAGTACTAGGTCTCGTCCGCGCGGTGCTAGGCTGATTCCTCCAGTCCCAGGTGACTCCCGCCACTCGTGTTGTGTCGCGCGGGCGCGACTCTGCGGAGACTCCGAGTAGGCCGTCCGCGAGTGCTGCGAGATCGTTGGTAGCTGACTCTCCGGTAGCAGGTGTGCTGGCAGTCAGCCCTTCGGTTCCTGAGGTCGCGGCTCCTCGCACGTCGCTCGCTGCGGCCTCCGCTGCTGGGACACTCCCTCGCAACCCCGCGACACAGCTCTTCGCGCGGGTCCCTCCTGTCGCAAGCCCTGCCTCTGTCCCGCCACCTACTTTCGCGGCTGATCCCGCCCTGCCTCTTCTCCCTCCCCTGCCGCCTCAGCTGGTGCTGAACCCTGCGCCAGCTTACCTCACTTCGAGCCCGCCAGGTGTGCAGATGGTCGACGCGTTCTTGGAGGATGAGACCGCACGCTTCCGCCAGCTCCTCGGCGGATACCTGCAGCAGGCTCTTCGCTGGCAGAGCGACCTCCGCGAGGCATACTCCGCTGCTCTGCCCAATGTCACAAACATCGGCGCGCTCCACCTCACTGCCCTCCGCCTCGAGCCCGACTTCGCGAGTGCGCGCTGCCAGGCGTACGGCGCTATCGCCTCCGACCAGCACCAGCGCATCCAGCAGCTGATTGCGGAGCTCGTTCGCCTCAACCCGGAGATGTACCCGAATGGCGCGCCGCACCCGGACGATCCTGAGGGGGGTGCTGGCACTAGCGCAGGCGCCGCTGCGGGCTCCAGCTCGCAGAAGTAGTGGGTGCTCCATCTTCGCCTCGCGGACTTGTAGATATCGGTCGCGTACGCAGTTTCTTGGACTCTTGTGCAGCGCCTGCGGCGCTTGGCGCATGGAGAGGTATATCGCGAGTACGGTAGTCATCGCCGCGGGTCTCGGTACGATATGCAAGTGGCCCAGTTGATCGTCGCGGACTTGTACACCTGGTTCTTAGGCTCGCCCTCCTCCTCCTCTGTTTCGCGTTTGGACCTGTTGATAGTTAGTGCCTCTCGCCTGTAGGTATTGTCGCCGCTGTCCAAGGTATATAGAGAAAAACTCAATAGAAGAAAATTGTACAGCTCGCGAACCGGTGTGTGTTCAGTATGTAGGCTGCAAGAAGGGGAAGAGGGAGCGTGTGGTTGGTTTCGCGCGAAACTCGTAAGTTCTCAAAGGAATGACTGAAAACGTGCACAGATAAGGAGATGCGATGAAAAGGGATGGGATTTGAGATAGGGAACAATATGTGTACATGTGCGAATATTGGTAGGAGGGTCGCTAGTCGTCTATAGAAACTTCGCTGACTTCTTCGTCGCTCGCCTGGACGTCATCTGGCTCGCGGGTCACCTCGGGTTCGGGGTCGTCTTCGCCATCGTCTTGCGAGCGGATGAGCTCGGAGAGACGCTTCTCGGAAATGTCGACGAAGTTTGGAGGGAGTGGGATAGCTTTTCGCGCAAGGTAGGGAATGAGTCGGAAGGCCGCAATGGCTCTGTGCAAGACAGATCCGTCCAACTCGCAGAGTACGTAGGCACCTCCGTGGTTTCGCGACACCACAACTAGTGGTCCTGTGTAGCGAGGTCGCATCTTGCGGTTGAGGCTCTTCTTGATCTGAGTGTGTCGCATAAGAACCAGTGAGCCTGTGGCGAAGTCGTAGTCGCGGATGGTCGTCGCGTGCTTCTCCTCGAACTTCTTCGCTGCTGCGACCCTCGCAGCGTAGACGCGGGTATTGAGTTGCGCTAGCTGATCTTGTCGCTTTTGCAGTTCGAGAGCCCTTCGCGCGATGAGGTCTTCGGTCGCCATAATTCCCTCAGGCGGGGGAAGCAGGTATGTCGCCTCCGCGATGTCCATAGGCAGGACTGGGTGGCATCCTGTGACTGCGAAGTACGGCGAGCAACCCATACGCTTGCGAACTGTAACACGCTCTGCCCAAAAGGCGTAGTGTGCAACTTGCGACCACTTCCGCTGATCGCCACCACAAGCCTTAAACAGGATCTGGCGAGTGTCGAAGTGCGAGCGCTCCACAATGCCGTTCGCCTTCGAGTTGTAGGGGCTGATCTTGATGTGGTTCAGGTTGAACCATCGCTCGAGTTCGCGCGCAGCGCTAACGAAGGCTGAGCCGTTGTCAGTGACTAGTTCGACTATCGCGCCCCAGCGACAGAGTAGGTCCTGGAACATGAAGTCGCCTAGAGTCTTCTCGTTCTCTGTGCGGAGCATTCGCCATTCGACCCAGGCGGAGACAGAGCATCGCGCGACCACAATCATAGTGTATCCACCCAAATTGGGCATCTTCATAGTGTCAATATGCCAGCGTGTACAGAGACCTCCAGGCTTCGCGACGGTTGGGGGAACGAGGACTTGGCGGTGCTGTCGCAGCTGACAGAGGTGACACGTCTTGACATACCAAGTTGCGTCTTCGCCAAGGTTGGGCCACCAGAATCGCTCCGCAATGAGCTGTAGTGTCGCATAACGTCCGCGGTGCCCGAGCTGGTCGTGTGCTTCGCGCAGGATGTCCAGTCTTCGCTCGCGCCAGACTACCACCTTGTGCCGTCCCTGCGGGTCCTTCTTCCATAGCCTCCCTGCGTTGTCCATGAAGAAGCCTTGCGCATACTTGATGAAGGACTGATACGCGGCGTCCAAGAGCGCTTGCGGCCTCTGAAGGTTCTGCAGCCATGTCGCGACCATGCGAAGTCTCTCCTCCGCACGCTGAGTTGCTTCAGAATGGGGTAGCTCCTCTGGTCCGTCCGGCTCCTTGATAGTCTGCGCTTCCTCCTCTGACGCGACTCGGATGGCAGCTCTTGTCACTGCACGGCTCGCGCGTGAGGTCTCCTACGACTCTGGATCCTTGCCTGTCGCCTGGCTTGCCTCTCGACTTGGATCCTCCCCCTCACTGAAATCACGACTGTCCTCAGTCGCCTCTGACAGCGCAAACAGGTGGATAGGGTCTGGGTGGGAATGCCTCGCTTTCGCGGGAAGGGGAAGGACTTGGTGGATGAAGCCGTGTACGCGGTCGATCCAGTCCTCGAAGTCATCCTGGCTCTCCGCGGGATCGTCTCCAGGCTGCGCAGGTCGTCGCGAGAGTCCATCTGGGCTGTGCGAAGTGCCGGGGACATGAACTAGGTGGAAGTGGAAGGTGAGGATGGCGACAATCCAGCGGTTCATGCTAGTGCTAGGGGCCAGGTCTGGGTTGTTGAGCATTCCGCGGATGTATCTTGCATCAACTTCGACGACTAGGTTGCGAACTCCGATGAGGTAGAGCTTCATTGCCTGCAGGGCGCGAAAGAGGCCGTAGAGCTCGAGCTTTGGCTGCGAAAAACGCGACTCGCGATCATTGAGGGTAATGGATCCAAAGCGACTATAGTAGCGCTTCTTTGGGTTCTCTTCGTCGCATTGGCACAGGTGGAAACCGACCACAATGTAGGAGGTGTCGACGGCAAGGATGACTGGTGCGGGGGATTCGTAGTCGAGTGCTCGCAAGGCTTCAGAATCCAATAGAGCTCGCTTGAGATCATCCATCGCGGCGAGTTGCAAAGGCCCAAACTCAAAGGGAGTGTCCTTGCGGGTGAGCTTGACCAGGTGGTGCGCGCGTTTCGCGAAGTTGCGAATGAAGATTCGCGCGACGCCAACCGTGCCCAGGAACGCGCGGACCTCAGACAGATCCTTGCAGGGTCCCCAGTTCGTAATAGCCTTCACTCGCGACTCGTCTGGTAGCCTTCCTTCAGGCGTACAACGATGCCCAACGACCATGATTTCGCGCGCACAGAGTAGCGACTTGATGCCAGAGAAAGTCCCGCCAGCGTACTTCATTCGCTGAACCACGCGATTGATGTTCTGGAAATGCTCCCACACGAAGCGGTGAATGCCTGGGTTCGCAGGTATGGTCTCGTACGACCCTCCTTCGTCGCGGTAGTCAGACTCAGGCCCCTTGCAGGGTACATCGTCGATGTAGGGCACCGTGATGTCTGGGATCTCGGGTCGCAGGATGTAGGTGACGTCGTCATGGAAGATAGGGACAGAATTAGACCAGCCCATGGGCAGAGTACAGTGTCGCAAGGCTCCGAAGGGTGTCTGGAAGGTGGTGAGGTCGCGCGAAGCCTCTGATATCAGGCGCTCGTCATAGCCAACATAGAGGTCAAAGATAGCGCTGCAAGGACGTCCCGCGAACTGCTCCGCGAGGTAGTCTGGAGTGGGAGGGACTCCGGAGTGCTGAATGGTAACCTTGTTGAGCGGCTCAAGACTGTGGACGATTCGCACACTAGTGGTTTCCATTTTTATAATATAATCACCCACCAACGTGGTAAAGGGTGGGTGTATTTTGTGGCCACCAGTTGTAAATGTAATTCAGGTGGTCCAGCCTAATAATACCGGCATTGGCCTACTATTATAATACATTGTAAATGGGATGGGCAGCAGCCAGACCTGCGCATATTTGATTGTAAATAACCTGGGCAGCCTCTAGATCAGCGCGTATTTGATTGTAAATGGGCTGGGCAGCCTCTAGATCAGCGTGTATTTGATTGTAAATGGGCTGGGCAGCCTCTAGATCAGCGTGTATTTGATTGTAAATGGGCTGGGCAGCAGCCAGACCTGCGCGTATTTGATCGTAAATGGGCTGGGCAGCCAATCTTATCTTTATTTGGGCGCTTTTTCAACGCTTTTGGGCGCTTTTCTGACTGATATCTGGGCGCTTTTCTGGCGCTTTTGGGCTCCTATTTGGGCGCTTTTTGGGCGCTTTTTTGCGTCCAAATAGGGCAGGCATATTCAACGCCTCCCTACCCCCCCTTCTGGGGCTCTATTAGGGCACCCTGTTGGGCCAAAAATATGCATAGCATGTATGTGTATGCTGTAGTACATCTCTGTGTGCATAGTAATGCAATAGGGCAAGGAAAGTAGCCTAAAAATGCGACCCTAGGCCAGGGGCCACCATGAGGGGACCACTGCAGGGTGCCTAGCATGGCTCCCTCTGGGCCAATTCCTGTGAATAATATATCATTTGAAAGGTGCTTGAAAGGGCTTTCTAACGCATATTTTTGCAGGAGGAATCATGCAGAATTCGTTGAGATATGGACCATCGCATTTTCGCCAAAAATGGCCATTTTGTTTCCTTGATTGCTTGGCAACCAGGCATTCCCTCATGCTTCCCTTGGTACCGTTAGATTTGTATTTTCAAGGGCTTTCAAATGGTAGTAAATACATGGCATCCTGACCACATGCATTGACGTCCTCCTCCTGCCCCTCCCCCACTTTACTGCCTCATAGCTACTGCAGTTCTTCGTCTTTCTCTTTAATCTCTTTTTATCCTTGTAGTATACATATAGAACTATGTATTCACCGCTTCTTACGCCCTAATATGGCCTACCCCCAATGGAATTCATCTAGGTGCATTTTCGCACTTTTCAGATTCTCCCCTCCATATCTCTGCACCCAGAGCAGCTATTGCCTTCGTTCTTTTTGCATTCTGTGCCTGTATACTACTACTACATGTCTGTGGAGGCTCATTCCTATCTAATGCAGTGATCAGAATTGAGCTCCTTATCAGTTGTAGCAGGCAGATCCTGTTTTGGCTTACATCCAGGGCATTAGTTTTTAATCAGATAGCACAGTCATATTTCGCTTGTCTATAGCTACCTGGCACAATGAGAATCACGTGATTTGGTGAGGAATTGAGTGAGTTACAGAAGATGGACCCTCTGAACACCCAAAGTTGCAGTGTGTGCAGTTGCACTGCTCCGGAAATGCATGCAGTGCACAGCTGAACAGGCAGCATTTGGTGCCTCTGGGCCATATCTCTGCAACCACTCATCCAAATCTCGTGATTCTTGTTGTGCCAGGTAGCTATAGACAAGCGAAATATGACTGTGCTATCTGATTAAAAACTAATGCCCTGGATGTAAGCCAAAACAGGATCTGCCTGCTACAACTGATAAGGAGCTCAATTCTGATCACTGCATTAGATAGGAATGAGCCTCCACAGACATGTAGTAGTAGTATACAGGCACAGAATGCAAAAAGAACGAAGGCAATAGCTGCTCTGGGTGCAGAGATATGGAGGGGAGAATCTGAAAAGTGCGAAAATGCACCTAGATGAATTCCATTGGGGGTAGGCCATATTAGGGCGTAAGAAGCGGTGAATACATAGTTCTATATGTATACTACAAGGATAAAAAGAGATTAAAGAGAAAGACGAAGAACTGCAGTAGCTATGAGGCAGTAAAGTGGGGGAGGGGCAGGAGGAGGACGTCAATGCATGTGGTCAGGATGCCATGTATTTACTACCATTTGAAAGCCCTTGAAAATACAAATCTAACGGTACCAAGGGAAGCATGAGGGAATGCCTGGTTGCCAAGCAATCAAGGAAACAAAATGGCCATTTTTGGCGAAAATGCGATGGTCCATATCTCAACGAATTCTGCATGATTCCTCCTGCAAAAATATGCGTTAGAAAGCCCTTTCAAGCACCTTTCAAATGATATATTATTCACAGGAATTGGCCCAGAGGGAGCCATGCTAGGCACCCTGCAGTGGTCCCCTCATGGTGGCCCCTGGCCTAGGGTCGCATTTTTAGGCTACTTTCCTTGCCCTATTGCATTACTATGCACACAGAGATGTACTACAGCATACACATACATGCTATGCATATTTTTGGCCCAACAGGGTGCCCTAATAGAGCCCCAGAAGGGGGGTAGGGAGGCGTTGAATATGCCTGCCCTATTTGGACGCAAAAAAGCGCCCAAAAAGCGCCCAAATAGGAGCCCAAAAGCGCCAGAAAAGCGCCCAGATATCAGTCAGAAAAGCGCCCAAAAGCGTTGAAAAAGCGCCCAAATAAAGATAAGATTGGCTGCCCAGCCCATTTACGATCAAATACGCGCAGGTCTGGCTGCTGCCCAGCCCATTTACAATCAAATACACGCTGATCTAGAGGCTGCCCAGCCCATTTACAATCAAATACACGCTGATCTAGAGGCTGCCCAGCCCATTTACAATCAAATACGCGCTGATCTAGAGGCTGCCCAGGTTATTTACAATCAAATATGCGCAGGTCTGGCTGCTGCCCATCCCATTTACAATGTATTATAATAGTAGGCCAATGCCGGTATTATTAGGCTGGACCACCTGAATTACATTTACAACTGGTGGCCACAAAATACACCCACCCTTTACCACGTTGGTGGGTGATTATATTATAAAATTGGAAACCACTAGTGATTCGCAGCGACTTCCCGTCTTTCTTCAGGATGCAGAACCAACGCGAACGGTAGGAGGAGTTGGAGGGCTCGTATACGCCAGCCGCGATCTTCTTTTTGAGAATTTCGCAGACCTCCTTATAGAGCCCGGGAGGGATAGGGATGTTCTTCTCGACCCAAGGAGTATGCTGGACCACAGGGAACTCGACAGGAGGAAAGAACTCAGGCTTGAAGCACCCTCGCTCTGCATCGCTCCATGCGAAGGCATCGTTGTGCTGGCACATGAAGTGATGAAGGAGCTTTCGCTCCTCCTGCCAGAGGAAGTCTCCACTGTGTGCGCGATCCATCGCCTCCTTGCGCTCCGCGGTGTAGCGGCCAGTAGGGGTAAAGCCAGGTGGGCGTGGGTTCAGCTGGGGCATGTTCGCGAGGGGATCGCCGGTGATGTTTCGCTCGATGCGAAACTGCTCGGGACAAGGTCCTTTCGAGGCGCGGACCTTCTTCGCGACTGGCTTATACTTCTTCTTGGTCTGGAGGAATGTCGCGGTGAGCCCCTTCTGTGGTCGCGAAGGTTTTGGCATGTGGAGAGGAGTAGCAGCTGGAGGTTGGGGACGCGATGCGTGTGTGTGAGTCTCGGACAGTGGTGTCTCAGGGTGCGAGGTTCGACCAGCAGCCTTCGCTTGCAGGAATATCCCAGCAGGAGCATCTTGCGAGCGAGGGGTGACTGTATAGACCTCGCCGCCAACTTGGTAGGTGAAGGAGAGGGGTCCTTCGCGTTTTCGCTCGCTCGCGAAAACAGAGGGGGAGCGTGGTGGGGTTGAACCCGAGTGTGGCTTGTCAGCCGGTGGGGTATCTTTGCGAACCGAAGGCGTTCGCACCTTCGCGAGATGCCTCGCGTGCTTGCGGAACTGTTCTGGGGTTTTAGGGGTGGATTCTTGAGAGGCACAGGCAGACGCAGAGGAAAAAGACGCGGACTGAGAGGGAGCTGGAGAAACCGGTTCGCTTTGTGGGGTTTTAGAGTGTAAGAAGGTATCCACAATCTCAGGGAGTTGATCGCAGGCAGATAAATACAGAGCAGGAATGGGAACCGAGTTGTCGCAAATTTTGGAGTACGCGCAGATGCGCGGAACACCTCCCTCTTCGCTGATGACGAGTGCGACTTCGCCATCATCGCCTTCAAAGAGAGAGTCTAGCTGGGGTTCAGGCGTCCTGTTCGGCTCGAAACCGCGCGCGCCCGCGAGGCACGGTAGGGATCGTCGCGACTTGACCAGTGTTGGGGCACTGAATGGTGATAGTCTGGTCCTCATTCTCGAAGTTCTTGATGACGCTCTTCGTCAGCACATCAAAAGGCCTGCCTAAAAGGATGTCGTAAGCTGCGCTGCGAATGACGTGCACTTGAAGGTAGAGGACGATGTCGGCGACGCGAAAGGGTACATTGCGAACCAGGCCCAGGGACTTGTCAGTCTCACCATTCGCCAAGACCATATTGAGGCGAATGCTAGGGTCATAGGCGAGCGAAAGTGCGTGGCAGACGTGTTCGGACATCGCGATAATCATGCACCCCGGGTCTACAATCGCCTCGACGTATTCCTTGTTATCAACCAACCCAACAATGGAGCGAAGAGCGTGCGACTCCTTAGCGACTGAGAGCTCTGTAGCTTCGCGCGAAGGTGCGAGGTCGCGAAGGTAGACCTCATAGGGATCTGGGACGATGACGCCATCGGGCTCCAAGTGTTTACCACTGCAACAGACCTCGCTAGCCACATCGTCCACTCCTTCGTCGGCTGCCGCGAAGGCGACTGTGCGCGGCTCAGTCGCGACGCGCCTCGGGGTGATCTTCTCGCAGAACTGCGAGCGAAGCTCTGGCGAAATCGACAGCAGCTCCTCCATGGAGACGGTGAGATAGGGGGTGGTCATAGACCGCTGGAAGAGACTCTTCACCACCTCGTCTTGCTGGATCGGGGCGCGAGTGCGGTATGCGGGCTCGCGATTTCCGCTCTTGCCCCGCGGCGCAGGTGCGCCAAAGTTGCGGACTCGAGGGGGGGCGTATGTCGCATCGCGCGCCTTCGCGAAGGGATGCTCTGGCTCCATAGACTGTTCCTGAGTTGCCGGTCGTGGAGTGGGTGGTCTGACTGCCAGGCGGGGAATTTCGGTATCCTTGCTAGTGCTCGCCTCCCCTGTGACTGGTGCTTGCTGGGGTTCGTCGCGAGCCCGCGAATGATTCCGTGTCGCCATGGGGGGCTCCTGACTCCTGGTGTCGCGGCGGAACGTGAGTGGCAGATGAGGTGGAGCCTGTCGATCTGAGGAACCTCTGGGTTCTTGCGAGCGGTCTCTAGGCTGCGCCGGTGGCGAGCTCTGTCGCGAGCGGGGTTTACGAGCTTGCGGCACCTCTACACCATCGAACCGCATTCGCCTGCCCTGCTGCAACGCGAGGATCTCGTGCTGGAGCTGGGTGATCCGATCCTCTGCACTGAGCTGGTAGGTGCTGAAGCTAGGCTCATCGGATGCAATCGAGAGGACCATCTGTGCCGCTGGGGGTGGCCCGTTCGCATTGTTCCGCCTGTGCCACTCGTACAGCCGGTCGCGCATGGTGATGCCGTCAAAGCCTGGGAGCTGGCGAGGAATGAAATTTCCGTTAGGCAGGACAACGCGACCGTCTTGGTTCCGCATGCAGCGCCCTGCGCGGACATCCTCTTCCACGAATGGGCAGTTTCGCAACTGGCAGCCTGGGTTCCCGCAGTAGTGGCAGGAGTTTCCACCTTGGGGAGGGTAGCGTTGCTCCTGTGGCGCGAGGTTTGGCTGATAGCGAGGGGCACCAGGTGGCGGCCCTGCGAAACGGTTCGCTGTGTTGACTGGCGTGTTCGCGGGTCCCTCTCCGACTGTCTGCGCCAACAGCCGCAAGATTGGGGCCAGGTCTTCCATCTTGACCGCTGCCGGTGCGGACTGACCCACAGGGTTCGCGCCTTGGGATGGAACCTTTCCTCCGATCTTAGTGCCATGGAGGAGGAAGCTTGCTGCCTCATAGACCTTGTCGACGTCGTATGGGTCATTAGGGTAGTGATCCGGGTCCTTTAGCTCGATCCTCTTCTGGATGCGCTCCCAGAGGGGTTCTGCGATGCCGCGTACAAAGAGGCGCGAGCGTTCCGATTCAGAGCATCGCCCCTGCGAGATCAGGTAGGAGGTCATGGTGTAGAAGTCGCGGTAGTAGCTGGAGAGCTCGGCAACGTTGGCGATGGGAGTTTTTGCGCGCTGCAAAACAAGCGACTCTATGTACTTCCGCCATGGAGAACTTGCGATCGTCGCCCGCACCCGGATAGAGTGTGATGATAGCTGCTTTGAACTGCTGATAGGTCCGGTCCTGGTTGTCATAGGCCGGAAGGCTCTCGCAGAGCTCGGCGACCTCGATTGGCAGGTAGCGGACAACCCAGACCTTCTTTTGCTGCTCATCCTGGACCCCGCTACGCTCGAAGAGTGCCTCAATGTCTAGAAAGAAGCGACGGAGGCTCCGCGGGTTGGTGGGGTCAAAGGTGGGTGCAGTGGCGTGTCCGCGCGGGGGCATTGGGGGCTTTGTGTTGTGGTCTGCCATCGCCTCTGCTGGGTCGGGCTCGCGAATGGAGTGGAAGACTTGCGAGATGTCAGGGGAGGAGTCAGGAAGGTTGACCAGAAGGCTCGCAGCAGATGTGGGGACTCCGCCTAAGCTCTCTTCGCGCGAGGTTTCGACAGGAGAGGTATCAGAGAGGGATGTAAGGGGGCTTCCAAAGGGTGAGGAATAGCGAACTAGGGAATCCTCCGCAGGTGCGAAGGAGATGTTTGGTGATGGTGGTCGCGAGGTGCTTATGGGGTTCGCAATGATTGCGAGGGCGGTTTCGCGGATCCAAGAAGCACTCGCAGGTTCGCTGGTGAGCCTTTCGATCCCTCTCTCAAGAAGGAGGCAGATGGGATCAAGTAGGGCGGCAAGGGAGTCGCTGTCGAGGTGCTGGTTGGCCTGTCTAACTAGACTTGTGAATCGCGCGACAAGTAGCTCAGAGGCGAGGGTATAAGGTCCTGGATCAGGGCTTGTTGTTTGCGAAATTGCGAACAGATACGGCGCGGAGGGCCGCCAACAGGACCAAACCGACTGTGTGATCTATACACACCCCCCTGCGGTGGTCACCAAAATGAAGCGTCTAACCCACCCGTAAGGGAAGGATACTACTCAGGCCGAGAGCCTTTGTAGGTCGAGGCCTGTTGGCAGGGGGAGGGGAAAGGACGCGAAGGAGAGGGGAGGTCGGAGTCGGGTGCCCTGTGTCTGGCGCGAACCGTAGCGAAGCCTAGGACCAAAGGGAGTGGGTAGAGAGGGTTGGCTGGCTTTTGCAAAGGATGCGACACCGGTGAGAGCGCAGGGAAAGGGTTCGCGGATACACTGGGGAGGAGGAAGGGGGGAAGGAGACAAGGGGAGAGGAGCGCGGGCTGTCGATTTCGCAAATGTCGCGGAGTTTCGCAGATTTTCGCAACACGCGGTTTCGCAAACGTTTCGCGGAGTCTATCCTCGTGGCTTCACGCCGTTTCGCAGCAGAGTGGTTTCGCAGATCTTCGCAGGGTTGTCGCAAGAGTTCGCAGTTCGCAGTTCGCAGTTCGCAGTTCGCAGTTCGCAGTTCACAGTTCGCAGTTCGCAGATTTCGCAAGGTCGTAAATGTCACAAATGAGAGACCCTAAGGGTATGGGGGGAAGGGAATCTGTGTTGTCTGGCCCTCGGGGCGTGTACTTTACAGAAGGGATCCTGTGCTACAGTCCATCAGGTCTTGGCAAGACCGCGTGGCCTCGTCGCGAGGCCGGCTCGCCGCGCGGCCTCTCCATGGCTTCCTATAGGCTCTGCTCTACCTCTCGCACCATATGGCGCCATTCCGCGTCGTTTCCGTCGGCCGATACGGTCCGTAGCCGGGCACAACACGTCCGCGAGGGCGAGGGGAGGGGAGGGGAGACCCACAGGAGTCCAAGCGTGCAGGCGCGAGTGCTCCAGGTATGCGCGAAGGGTCCTGCGGACCAGTCGTGGTCACCACGGATTGTTAACAACTGCCCACGTAGGTGGGGAAATTCTCGTGGAAGACCTGCCAACTCGATATACAAATACAAATGGCCCACCTCATTGAGAATCAATGACACTATGGATTTTCAATGGGAGTGGGGCTTTTGTAGTAGTGTATTAACAATTGTGCCACATTTGTAAATGAGATGCATGAATAATGCCCCCACGTATGATACACAATAGCTGGATCGTACATGGACGTGGGTGGTTTGCATATCCCTGCAATACACAATCCACCCACGTCCAATGTATAATAGCTGAATTGTAGATGGACGTGGGTGATTTGTAGATGCCTCTGATATACAATCTGCCCACGTCTGATGTACAAAAGCTGGATTGTAGATGGACGTGGGCAGTTTGTAGATGTCAATAGCTGGATTGTAGATGGACGTGGGTGCTTTGTACATGCCTCTGATATACAATCTGCCCACGTCTGATGTACAATAGCTGGATCGTACATGGACGTGGGCGGTTTGTATATCCCTGTGATACACAATCCACCCACGTCCAATGTACAATAGCTGAATTGTAGATGGACGTGGGTGATTTGTAGATGCCTCTGATATACAATCTGCCCACGTCTGATGTACAAAAGCTGGATTGTAGATGGACGTGGGCAGTTTGTAGATGTCAATAGCTGGATTGTAGATGGACGTGGGTGATTTGTAGATGCCTCTGATATACAATCTGCCCACGTCTGATGTACAAAAGCTGGATTGTAGATGGACGTGGGCAGTTTGTAGATGTCAATAGCTTGATTGTAGATGGACGTGGCAGTTTTGTAAATGCCTCTGATATACAATCAGCCCACGTCTGATATACAATCAGCCCACGTCTGATATACAATAGCTGGATTGTATATGAACGTGGCAGTTTTGTATATGAACGTGGCAGTATTGTATATGCCTCTGATATACAATCTGCCCACATTTAACTTGATTGTATATGGACGTGGCAGTTTTGTACATGCCTCTGATATACAATCAGCCCACGTCTGATCTACAATAGCTGAATTGTATATGAACGTGGCAGTTTTGTACATGCCTCTGATATACAATCTGCCCACATTTAGCTGGATTGTATATGGACATGGCCACTTTGTAGATGCCACTTTTGTATTACAACTACTATCTGGGCACTTTCTAGCGCTTTTTGGGCTCCTATTTGGGCGCTTCTTCAACGCTTTTGGGCGCTTTTTTGGCTGTTATCTGGGCGCTTTTTTGGCTGTTATCTGGGCGCTTTTTGGGTTCCTATTTGGGCGCTTTTTTGCGTCCAAATAGGGCAGGCATATTCAACACCTTCCTGCCCTCCTCTTCTGGGGCCCTATTAGGGCACCCTGTTGGGCCAAAAATATACATAGCATGTATGTATATGCCATAGTACATCTCTGTGTGCATAGTGATGCAATAGTGCAGGGAAAATAACCAAAAAATGCGACCCTAGGCCAAGGGCCACCAGGAGGGGACCACTGCAGGGTGGCTGGCCTGGCTTCCTCTGGTCCAATTTCTGTGAGTAATATATCATTGGAGAGGTGCTTGAAAGGGCTTTTTAACGCATATTTTTGCAGGAGGAACCATGCAAAATTGGTAGAAATATGGATCATCGCATTTTCGCCAAAAATGGCCATTTTGTTTCCTTGATTGCTCAGCACACAGGTGTCCCCTCATGTTTTCCTTGGTACCGTTCAATTCGCGTTTTCAAGGGCTTTCTAACAGTAGTACATACATGGCATTCTGACCACATGCATTGACATCCTTCTCCTGCCCCTCCCTCACTTTACCACCTCATAGCTCCTGCAGTTCTTTGTCTTTCTCTGTGAAGTCTTTTGATATCTGTAGTATACATACAGAACTATGTATTTATTGCTTTTTACGCCCTAATATGGCCTATCCCCAATGGAATCCATCTAGGTGCATTTTCGCACTTTTCAGATTCTCCCCTCCATATCTCTGCACCCAGAGCAGCTATTGCCTTTGTTCTTTTCGCATTTTGTGCCTGGACATTGCTACTACATGTCTGTAGAAGCTCATTTTTATCGAATGCAGCGATCAGAATTGAGCTCCTTATCAGCTGTGGCAGGCAGATCCTGTTTTGGCTTACATTCAGGGCATTATTTTCTGATCAGATAGCACATTCATATTCTACTCGTCTATAGCTACCTGTAACAACAAGAATCATGGGATTTGGAGGAGTGGTTGCAGAGATATGGCCCAGAGGCACCAAATGCTGCCTGTTCAGCAATGCACTGCATGCATTTCCGGAGCAGTGCAACTGCACACACTGCAACTTTGGGTGTCCAGGAGGTCCATTCACTGTAGCTCACTCAATTCTTCACCAAATCCCATGATTCTTGTTGTTACAGGTAGCTATAGACGAGTAGAATATGAATGTGCTATCTGATCAGAAAATAATGCCCTGAATGTAAGCCAAAACAGGATCTGCCTGCCACAGCTGATAAGGAGCTCAATTCTGATCGCTGCATTCGATAAAAATGAGCTTCTACAGACATGTAGTAGCAATGTCCAGGCACAAAATGCGAAAAGAACAAAGGCAATAGCTGCTCTGGGTGCAGAGATATGGAGGGGAGAATCTGAAAAGTGCGAAAATGCACCTAGATGGATTCCATTGGGGATAGGCCATATTAGGGCGTAAAAAGCAATAAATACATAGTTCTGTATGTATACTACAGATATCAAAAGACTTCACAGAGAAAGACAAAGAACTGCAGGAGCTATGAGGTGGTAAAGTGAGGGAGGGGCAGGAGAAGGATGTCAATGCATGTGGTCAGAATGCCATGTATGTACTACTGTTAGAAAGCCCTTGAAAACGCGAATTGAACGGTACCAAGGAAAACATGAGGGGACACCTGTGTGCTGAGCAATCAAGGAAACAAAATGGCCATTTTTGGCGAAAATGCGATGATCCATATTTCTACCAATTTTGCATGGTTCCTCCTGCAAAAATATGCGTTAAAAAGCCCTTTCAAGCACCTCTCCAATGATATATTACTCACAGAAATTGGACCAGAGGAAGCCAGGCCAGCCACCCTGCAGTGGTCCCCTCCTGGTGGCCCTTGGCCTAGGGTCGCATTTTTTGGTTATTTTCCCTGCACTATTGCATCACTATGCACACAGAGATGTACTATGGCATATACATACATGCTATGTATATTTTTGGCCCAACAGGGTGCCCTAATAGGGCCCCAGAAGAGGAGGGCAGGAAGGTGTTGAATATGCCTGCCCTATTTGGACGCAAAAAAGCGCCCAAATAGGAACCCAAAAAGCGCCCAGATAACAGCCAAAAAAGCGCCCAGATAACAGCCAAAAAAGCGCCCAAAAGCGTTGAAGAAGCGCCCAAATAGGAGCCCAAAAAGCGCTAGAAAGTGCCCAGATAGTAGTTGTAATACAAAAGTGGCATCTACAAAGTGGCCATGTCCATATACAATCCAGCTAAATGTGGGCAGATTGTATATCAGAGGCATGTACAAAACTGCCACGTTCATATACAATTCAGCTATTGTAGATCAGACGTGGGCTGATTGTATATCAGAGGCATGTACAAAACTGCCACGTCCATATACAATCAAGTTAAATGTGGGCAGATTGTATATCAGAGGCATATACAATACTGCCACGTTCATATACAAAACTGCCACGTTCATATACAATCCAGCTATTGTATATCAGACGTGGGCTGATTGTATATCAGACGTGGGCTGATTGTATATCAGAGGCATTTACAAAACTGCCACGTCCATCTACAATCAAGCTAAACGTGGGCAGATTGTATATCAGAGGCATGTACAAATCACCCACGTTCATCTACAATCCAGCCACGTTCATATACAAAACTGCCACGTTCATATACAATACTGCCACGTTCATATACAATACTGCCACGTTCATATACAATCCAGCTATTGTATATCAGACGTGGGCTGATTGTATATCAGAGGCATGTACAAAACTGCCACGTCCATCTACAATCAAGCTAAACGTGGGCAGATTGTATATCAGAGGCATGTACAAATCACCCACGTCCATCTACAATCCAGCCATTGACATCCACAAACTGCCCACGTCCATCTACAATCCAGCTTTTGTACATCAGACGTGGGCAGATTGTATATCAGAGGCATCTACAAATCACCCACGTCCATCTACAATTCAGCTATTATACATTGGACGTGGGTGGATTGTGTATTGCAGGGATATACAAACCACCCACGTCCATGTACGATCCAGCTATTGTGTATCATACGTGGGGGCATTATTCATGCATCTCATTTACAAATGTGGCACAATTGTTAATACACTACTACAAAAGCCCCACTCCCATTGAAAATCCATAGTGTCATTGATTCTCAATGAGGTGGGCCATTTGTATTTGTATATCGAGTTGGCAGGTCTTCCACGAGAATTTCCCCACCTACGTGGGCAGTTGTTAACAATCCGTGGTGACCACTAGTGTGCGGACGTGCAAAGTGTCGCGCGAGGTCGCGACTGGCAAAGGAATAGATGGAACCACTGCCGAAGGAGAGGAGGCACCGCAGCGATAGCCCCCCTTGCTCTGGGTCTGGACCGGCACCATGCGCATCAGCGCAGTCGCTAAACCCGAGTGACCAAGAAAATATTCCCCCTCCTGCGGCTCCTCCCCCTCCGTATGACGACGCGACAGACGAAGCGGACAGCGACCCCGAGGAACTGGACGAAACGTCTGACCTAGAGTCGCTCGCTACGAACGACTCTCTCGCCGATCAACCCGATTCACGAGAAGGGCGACGGCTCATCAACGCTCTCCTCACGGATCCAGGACCCCTCATCAATGCGGTGCGCGCCGATCCCGAGCTAGTCAACCCGCTCGCCAGATATCGGGACATGTTCAACGACGCACGGGAGTTCGGCCACATAGGCGGGCACCTGGTCAACCTGAGAGGGTCGGCGTCCCTGATCAGAGAAGATGCTCGCGGGCAACTCGGCAGGATACAGAGGAGCATGAAGACCGTCGCCGAAGCGCTGGATCATGTCGAAGAGGTCGTCAACGACATACGGAAGGAAGTCTCTGACATCACTCATATATACGAAGACGATGCCGAGCGTATCCTCGAATCGGCACAGGAAGTCACCGAGTACACTCGTTCCGTCGAGGCATCCGTCAGCCGATTCCGGCTCCGCAATGGTCGAGGGCGGCGAAATCTTATCCAGCATATGGAATCCCCCGCATTCACCGTTCGACACCAACCATACACTCGCAACCTCCTTCCCTTGCTCGAACCTCCATCCGGCGAACGGCCCGCTGCGTACCATACTATCCCTGGATCGTCGCGAGAGGACTACACATATCTACCGCGCGACCACCGCAACTACACCCGGCGAGCATGAGAGGCGACAATAATCCAGCGACGACTCGAACAAGGAGTCGAATCTCATGTAGCGCGACGCACGTCGACGCGGCAAGCACGACCACCGACGCCTTACGCTCCGGAAGTGTTTGGTCCAGTCACGGCCAACCCTGGGCCCTCAGCAGCGGTGCCTCGAATCCCCCTCGCAGACGTTCAATTCCACACGCACTCGCTGTCCTACGAACCCGCAACGAGGCCTGCAACCGCAGCACCTGCACAGCCGGAAGAAGCCCCGGTCATACCGCCACCCCCATATGGCCAGGCCCTGACGAACAACGCGCAGTTCTATCCGCATTCCCTGGAGGAAGCGACAAGGGACGCGCGCGCCAACCCGCCATGGGGAGTACAGGCTCCCGTCGAACTCGCGGACACTACTCTCGACGACCCCGCTCATGGTCTCCAAGGACCGGACGGGCTCAACAATTGTGAATATTATTGGTGAACGACGAGGTCGTCGTCGACCATACGAAGGGGATAATGTTACGACGGTGCGTGACACGGCCACTGTTACGGTTACGGTTACGTTTTGGTCTCGTGACTTGTCCTATGCTTATGTATCGTGCTTACGTTCCGGAGGCCGAGCTTGCTGCGGCTTACTCATGTGTTGTATACTTAGCTCTACTCTCCCATGCCACGTCAGTTATTCTCAGGACACGTCACCTCTATTCCCATATACAGTCAGCCCCAGCTATACTTAGCCGTACTGAACATTGATTCGGTCTATTATTAGTCTCAGTCATGTATATATAAGCCGAGGGTCTTCTTCGAAGAACCTCAGCTCGATCTGGTTATCTATTGTCTATTCACCGAACCCCGACTCGCCTCTTCTCAGAAAATCTTCGATCCCTGACTCGCCCCTTCGTTACCCTTCGAGGCGACGTGACCCCTAGCTCAGCCACCGCGTGACCGATCTAGGCTCATCATAACAGGCTGAGAATCAAACCGGGAGGAAAATCAAGCGAGTCCGCTCTGATCGTGGTGGGGAGTACACGTTAAACGAGTTCTCCGAGCTTCTCTGCAGTCTAGGGATTGAGCACCACAAAACCATGCCTGATTCGCCTCAGCAAAATGGACGCGCTGAATGCTGGAACCGTACAATCACTGAAAAGGCTCTGTCTATGCTTCATCATGCTGGACTTAGTCACGGTTTCTGGCAGCTTGCTATTGAGGCAGCCATACATATCTACAATCGTCAGCCTATGTGTCGCCTGAAATGGCGATGCCCTATCACTCTGTGGGATGGGACCATCCCTGATGTGTCCTATTTCCGCGTTTTTGGCTGCAAAGCCTACGTTCACGTGCAAAAGGACAAGCGCAAAGGGAAACTCGACAAGAAGGCTGTCGAGATGATCTTTGTCGGGTATGAGCAGGGTTCCAAGGGGTATAAATTCTGGAATCCAGCCACCCACTCTATCGTCGTATCTCGCGATGTGATCTTCAACGAAGAGTCTTTTCCTGCACGCAAGATTCCTGGCAATCGTCCTGTTACCCCAGATGATAGTCCGTTCTCAGATCAAGAAGTCCCTTCAGACGATGCCTCCAATGCTGAGCCTGAAAACTTTGAGATCAAAATCCCTCTTCCTATTCCTCTCCCGGAGGTCGCACCTCCTGCACCTCCTGCACCTCCAGAGCAACCTGCTCCCCCTCCTCCGCAACAACCTGATCCACCACCTGCTGTTCTTCCGCAACAACCTGATCCACCACCTGCTGTTCTTCCGCCGCGGCCTAACCACCAGCGAAATCGTCATGAGCCAGTGGGAGGTCCTAGCATAGCGCGTGATCGCCCTCGCCGCGAGAACGTTCCTAGACCTCAGCGCTACAGGGACAGCGTGTATGGTGATGAGCCACCTGCAAAGGTTGATGCTCGTACAGACGCGGAAGGGAACTTGGAGGACGATGAACAAGTTGTACAAACTATCATTGCGATGCTCGCTGCCGCAACCCATAAGCCTGGCATTCCTAACTCTCATCGACAAGCCATGGCATCTTCAGACGCGGAGAAGTGGCGTGCAGCTGAGAAAGCAGAGTACGACTCGCTCATTGAGAACAAGACCTGGCTTCTTGTGCCTAGGCCGAAAAACCGACAAGTCGTCGCCAATCGTTGGGTGTATGACATCAAGCATGATGGTCGGTACAAGGCTCGTCTTGTGGCCAAGGGTTTTACTCAGGTCTGGGGGGAGGATTACAATGAAACCTTCTCGCCTGTTGCGCGTTTTGAGTCGATTCGTTACCTCCTCGCGCACGCTGCGCTTGAGGACTGGGACATCGAGTCAATGGACGTCAAAACTGCGTTCTTGAATGGCGACTTGGAGGAGGAGATCTACATGGAACAGCCTGAGGGCTGGGTTGTTCCTGGCAAGGAAAACTTCGTGTGTCTATTGCTGAAAGCTATCTATGGCTTGAAGCAGGCGTCTCGTCAATGGAACGCCAAGATACACCAAATCTTGCTAGATCTGGGATTCATACGGACATACTCTGATGCCGGAGTCTACGTATATCGGCGACATAGGGGGGATTCCATCACGATCATCGTTCTGTATGTCGACGATCTACTCCTCATGGGTGACAAGCCTGGTTATATCAAGGCTACCAAGGAGGCCTTGGTGCAGCGGTTCAAGATGACGGATCTGGGTCCTGTCTCGCGTTTTCTTGGTCTGAACATTGTTTGCGATCGTAAAGCTCGAACGATCGACATCGACCAGATAGACTACATCCAGTCCATTCTCGAACGTTTCGACATGGCTGACTGCAAGCCGGCTCGCACTCCCCTCCCTGCTGGTGCTGTACTGGAGAAATCTAGTTACACCGCCGCCAACCACTCCCGGAAACGGTACCAGGGCCTGATTGGCAGTCTGCTCTATGCGACTTTGGGTACACGCCCGGATATCTCCTTCACGGTCCAGAAGTTGTCCTAGTACAACTCTAATCCTAGTGACGCACACTGGAACTATGTCAAGTACGTTCTGCGGTACCTTCAAGGGACCAAAGACTACCGGTTGCGTTACTTTGGTTCCTCGAATGACGGTCTTTTGGGTTATTCAGACTCAGACTGGGCAGAGGACCGAGATGACCGCAGGTCCACTGGAGCTTACGTCTTCTTGATGGCAGGCGGCGCTATTTCCTGGCAGTCTAGGAAACAGCCGACTGTTTTGCTCTCCTCGACCGAAGCGGAATACAAGGCTGTGTCTGACGCTTGTCATTAAGTTGTATGGCTTCGCACGTTTGGTGAAGAGTTGGGGGACGACATCTCTCGTCCTACACCCTTGTGTCTCGACAACCAAGGGTCCATCTTCTTGTCGGTTAATTCTGTCACCGAGCGTCGCACGAAGCACGTTGACGTCCAGTACCACTATACTCGCAAACAAGCTGAGTTAGGGACGATTGATATCTTCTACGTAGCGACAGAAGACCAACTAGCTGATTCCTTGACGAAGAACGTCTCCTTCTCTATATTGGAGCACTTCAGAAAGGCGATTGGTCTAGTCTCTCCCTCCGCAGTTTGAACGAGTGGGAGTGTTGAACTTCCAGGTTATCGGCTGTGCCGGACTGGGAATGTGGACCTTGTGGCTGTGGTGCCTACAACGCGCACAGCATGGACTTTCTTCCTTCCTTTTACGGACTGCTTAGCATACGTACTGTAGTTGGACATTCTTTCATTCCCTCCATCTTTCCGTTGCGTTCTACACTGCTACAGATCCTTCCAGAGGGTTCTCTACCTATGATACCATATGTTGCGATACTCGCACCATCGTCTTACTCAGGATATGCTCGGCACTTACTCATCGTACATAGGGATCACATGCCTCCTTTCTTTGCTTACTCATGGCACTCCTCTCTCAGTATATAAGGAGGACATTCTTTGCCCCTACTCTTCAGTCGTTTGCTCACAGACTGAAGAGTAAGTTCCCTTATTACCTATGGTTTATATGCAGTTTCTTACTGAGTACTTGTAGCTTCTTTGTGTCGCTTACAGGTACTTATACTATGCAATATAGTTGTTCGCTCACAGACTGAAGACTTCTTTGTGTCGCTTACAGGTCGCTCCCAGCCTTCTAGGTTCAGAAGTTCGTTATTGTTGCCTCTAAACACGCTATGAGAAGCTCTGCTGAGGTGAATTGCCAGAAGAAAGCAGAAAACTGGGGCTAATGCGGAAGGGACGGACAAAATAGACGCTGGCGATGCCCTCTGCAAATTCCCGGACAAAAGGACCTACTATCACGGCACCGGAAGTGCAATCGCAACAGAAGTGCAACTTCTGCACTTCCCGTACATAGACTCATCTGGATCTCCTACAAAAATTGGTATTGTGTTCAGCTTGCATTCTCATGCCTATATGCAAAAAACGACGGAAATTGGCGCAGTCATCATCAAAAATTTTGAATAAGAGTGCGCAGGGGGTAGGACTGCTCTGGTATAGAATCCGCTCGGCACTTCGCTATGTTGCACCGATCACAAAACCATCTCACACAAATATCTGAGAGTACTACGCCAGTGCTCCTGTATAATATTGAAGTGAATGAATGCCGCATTCGTGTGTGGACGAAGAATCAGTGGTCGTAAAAGCAAAGAGCGTGACAATCCACCACAATCTCCCAGGTTGGAGTTTGTATGTAGCAGCAAAGACGCACACCCAGGATATTCCAGCTGGGCGTATGCCGAAGCGGAGATGATGTCGGCATTATAGCCGCCCGTGACTCTTAGCGTGACTCACCCCCCCGAACGGTTGCACTTCTGTTGCAACTCATGCTGAGGCTCTCCTTATCATGCACCTCACCCTTTTCTCCTAAAGAAATTGGAGAGAGTAGCCAAGAAGTTCAGGATACTGTTTCAAAAAATTTGGTGCCCACAGACTGTGTGTGGGACGAGGGAGTTGAGTAAGAAGCAAGAAGTTGCACTTCTGGTGCCGTGATAGTAAAAGCCAACGAATGCTTCTGCAAAACCGGACATTTCCTATCGAATTTCAAATTTTTTGTCCGGACATTTCTTCAAACATTTGGCAGATTTTGCAGAAGCCTACCCTACCATTGTCATGGGTCCTGGTAAACTAGAAGCAATTGAGTTTGGCTAATGTCTTCCTGTGTGCGCACCAGTGTACTTCTAGTAGGCTAGAATGAGTGCTCTTGTCTGTGCCTCCTAGATCATGGAGCATGTCTCCATGCACTCGTTACCGGTCCAAGTAGTCCAGAGCCGCCTTTACATACACTTCTGCAGTCCACCAGCCCTCCCGTACTTGGATGACGGCGGTTTCTTTACTGGTGTGGCTGTGAGAAACTCGACGTATTCGGTCTTGACATCTGTAGCCTCTACCTCAAGAAATTCAAGCTGCTGAGGTTGCACAGACATAGCCAGACCAACCTTGGCAGGGACGATGTCGCGAGATTTGAGGTTGCCTGACGGTGCCCATTATTGTGGGTCGGGGAAGTCGCGTATGGTGATTGCAATAGCCAGCTAATAGCGGTCAACATGATCTGTAAGAGTACTCATTGCGAGATAGTGTGCTGATCGCAGGCGGTAGCGGAACGGACTCAACAGAGAACTCCTGCGAGTGGCTAACGCGACCTCAACTTAATCAAATCTTGTATCGATCACGTCGTGACCAAGAGACGCGTCTGAACGCGTCGCGTCATTCATTCGAAGGTGCGCGGTGACCCGACATTCCTACAGTCTGTGATGGAAATGTTATGGATTCGAGTAGCGATGATTGTGCAACAGGATCAATGCAGATACCACGGGTAGAGAGGATATGAATGTGACTATGATACAGTGGATAGCAACGACAAACGGGACTGGTGAGAAGCGATTGCAAGCGATAGCGGATAGGAAAGCCAATGGAACAATTACTCCTCCGCGGGGAAATCCAGGATGTCGACATCATAAACAAAAGCTGGCTGCAACTGCTTGCGTATGGGAACCGTGAACTGTACGTCGCGCTTTCCAGGTCGCTTGAGCAAACACGTCTGTCCGTCCCTGAGCAACCATTTCTCCTCGCCAGGCAGTATGTCATGCTGAGCGATGCCAAAACACCGTTCGAGAGACCGGAGCCGGCCAGAGGGCATCGAGAGCCATGGCGCTTTGGGATTCGGGACAACCCAGAGATCGAACTCGAAGGGCGAGTTCACGGGCTGTCCGGTTGCAGTGTCCACGATGTCCATGCAGTACTCGCTGTTGTAGGGGTTGCCGGGGAACAGACGGATGGAGTACTCGCTATCGGGGATGGGACGAATATGGGCGCGATCTCTGGCGTCGCGAGGTTTCCGCTAATGTCTAGGTCAGTGGCTTCAAGGGTCATGGTCATACAAGGCGATACATACCCCTGTAACGGCTACAACAGGCTCTAGCGCCCTCCTCGCATTCTCGAGAACAGCCTCCCTCGAGCCAAGATCATCGATGTCATACCGCATTTGCTCGTCTACCCATGCAAGAACCTCCTCCGTTGTCCCCGGGATTCTCGTCGTTCCAAGCGTCACGATGTCGTACTCGTGGCGGGGGGTGATATTTGGGTAGGTCTTATGGAGGAATTCGAGAAATAGGTCTCGCGCAGTTTCTAGGGGCGTGGAGGATGACGATGCAGAGTTTAGGGAGAGGGAGGAAGATGTCGTAGAGCTCGAGGCAGAGGATAGGGAGGGTGCAGGAGGCATCGGCGATTGGCAGACAGCGGTGGAAGTTTTGCAGCCTGCGGTATGAGATTTCGCTTCTTTCGCACTAATTCGTGCACTCTTCTGCTTCTCGTAAGGCAGCTTGCGCTGCGTAACCTAAGCAGAGGTCAGCAAGAGATATAGGCCCACTAGTTGTGTCGCACACCTTGTGTTTCCCTGTAGTCTTCATGAGAGCTGAGCGAAAAGCGATGTAAGCCGAGGGAACAGGTATAGTAGGGGTGGCGTAGTGAGAGGAGCAACAATAAGCAATTGCAGTCGGAGTGAGATGGTGGTGGCTGGTAGTCGATGAACGAGAACGGACGAAGCGCCTACGTTGGCTTTGATTTGGGCGCTTAATAACAGACGCCCATGGAACCGCCGGACCGGGACCGCATTGGGGGCTATTGGGGTATACTCTGGTATACATTGACAATGATCATGCACTACGGGGATTGGCCCGTTTTCGACGCAAGAAAAGTCGTGGAAAAATGGACGCAAGAGAATGCCTTCGTAAAGCCATTTCTAAATTTCGTAAAAGCGTAGGAAGGCATAGAAAAGTCGCAGAAAGGCGCCACACGGCTACCGTTTGCGTCGACTCTTCTCCAGTTGAGAGAAGTCGACGGAAAGCCCTTGAGAAGGTAGTCGTATGGCGCCTTTTCTGCGACTTGTCTATGCCTATTCTACGCCTTTTCCAAATTCAGGATTCTCTTGCCACCCTTTTGCCACGGCTTTTCGCTTGAGGTTAATTACCCAGCGTGTTTTGACGCTCAGTTCAGATCCCGCCACCGAGTGCTTGTATCGCGCCCCTCGCGCCTGGTCACTTACTCATCGCGCATACCCCTCACATCTCGCGCGTCCGCGTATATAGATTATTCAATCAATAATATATGAATATATGTCTTGTGTGCATAAACGCGCACTGTGCGATTGGGCGCTGCATACCAGCATGTGAGCGCTCGACATTGCGAACCCGATTTCATTGTCAAAGGGTTAAGACATCACCATCTCGGAAGCTAGGAAAGTATATTACTGATTAAATATCTACAGACGCGCACACGCGCAACGACGTGCGAGGCGTGAGGGGTGTGCGCGACAAGTAGGTGACCAGGCACGAGGGGGCGCGATACAAGCACTCGTCGGTGGCGGGAGGGAGTAATGCGCCACGGCGGGATCCGAACTGAGCGTCAAAACCCGCTGGGTAATTAACCTGAAGTTATCCCCGTAGTGTATATTCAATTGCGCCGTCACGGTCGTGGGCATTTCCGGAGGACTCTCCATAAATGATCCATTATCCGACTAACGCCTCCGCTGGGTACATACTTTGAGTCCGCCTGCAGGACCTAGGTACAACTACAAATAGTACTTATTCACGCCGACACACTGCTTCAACCCGCCAATACACCGCGACGGAAGTTCTGGATCTGCGTACTATAGGATATCAGACGGAGTACCTGGTGGCTTCCGCCAGGCTTGATGGGAGGGGGTAGCGAAGTATGGTCCTTCCGGGGTTGGTGCTGATGATAGTGGAGAGGCTGATTGGCTTGAGCGCGACGCAGCTCGACACGATAGTGCCACGGCATGATGTGGCCTTGAACGGGTTGCCCGTTGAGCAAGAAGAAACCGGTGGTGGGAAAAGGCTGGCCGTGCGGGTTGTGTGGAAGGGGGGCCGGAGGTTGGAAAGGCTGAATGCTGAAGTTCTGCACCACGACATTGTGTAGCCTGGCGTGGCTGATTGTCCAGGCTCCTGGGAGCCCTGGTTGGTGGGCCATCGCAGTTTGAACCACTGCGACGGACATTCCCCAACCAACGCAGACTACTGCTACTCGGTGCATAAGACCGACAGAGTGCCAGTAGTCCTGGAAGTAGATATCGACGGCCATTTGATCGACGAATAGCATCCCGGAGGAACCTATCAATATCCCGCGTCGTACAGGGTTCGCCATCGTCGTTCGACGTCTATATCGGCAACAGGTGCGTTTCGCATACTACAGTCGCTACACTGCTGGAGCACAGTAGAAACTCACCAGTAGATTATCTCACGAGGGTTCGTGATAGGTTCTCGACCAAGTCGCAAGCGGACGTTATACCGCGTGAACTCGAATGTCTACTGCGGAGGAATCAGCCGATCTACTTCAAAGGTACGTCGCTGACTCGACCTCATGCTGACACTTGGTTGACGGGGAGGTACATGTGCTGAGTACAACTTGGAGAATATGTCGCTCGTCGCATAGCGCGAGTGCGTCCACGGCAACCTCGGTGGGCCAGAGGCTGGAGCACACGATACTCGAATCGAACGGGAGGACTTACCGCTTTGCAGACGTTGAGATATGGGGGTTGTCAATTCGCCTTCTGGCAATCTTGGAGCGACTTATAAGCAGGAACGAAGGTCCATTTGACCCGGAAGCGAGCCCCAATTGTCATGGCTTTGGCCTCCAAGATGCTTATTGTCCCGGATCGGCTGCCGGTACTGACGAACTTCTGAACCTAGAAGGCTGGGGAGCGACCTGTAAGCGACACAAGAGAGTCTTCAGTCTGTGAGCGAACGACTATATTGCATAGTATAAGTACCTGTAAGCGACACAAAGAAGCTACAAGTACTCAGTAAGTAACTGCATATAAACCATAGGTAATAAGGGAACTTACTCTTCAGTCTGTGAGCGAACGACTGAAGAGTAGGGGCGAAGAATGTCCTCCTTATATACTGAGAGAGGAGTGCCATGAGTAAGCGAAGAAAGGAGGCATGTGATCGCTATGTACGATGAGTAAGACCATGGTGCGAGTATCGCGACATATGGTGTCATAGGTATAGAACCCTCTGGAAGGATCCGTAGCAGTGTAGAACGCAATGGAAAGATGGAGGGAATGAAAGAATGTCCAACTACAGTACGTACACTGAGCAGTCCATAAAAGGAACAAAGTCCATGCTGTGCGCGTTGTAGGCGCCACAGCCACAAAGTCCACATTCCCGGTCCGGCACAGCCGATAACCTGGAAGTTCAACACTCCCACTCGTTCAAACTGCGGAGGGAGAGACTAGACCAATCGCCTTTCTGAAGCGCTCCAATATAGAGAAGGAGACGTTCTTCGTCAAGGAATCAGCTAGTTGATCCTCTGTCGCTACGTAGAAGATGTCGATTGTCCCTAACTCAGCTTGTTCGCGAGTGTAGTGGTACTGGACGTCGACGTGCTTCGTGCGACGCTCGGTGACAGGATTAACCGACAAGAAGATGGACCCTTGGTTGTCGAGACACAAGGGTGTAGGACGAGAGATGTCATCCCCCAACTCTTCACCAAACGTGCGAAGCCATACAACTTGACGACAAGCGTCTGATGCAGCCTTGTATTCCGCCTCAGTCGAGGAGAGCGAAACAGTCGGCTGTTTCCTAGACTGCCAGGAAATAGCGCCGCCTGCCATCAAGAAGACATAAGCTCCAGTGGACCTGCGGTCATCTCGGTCCTCAGCCCAGTCTGAGTCTGAATAACCCAAAAGACCGTCATTCGAGGAACCGAAGTAACGCAACCGGTAGTCTTTGGTCCCTTGCAGGTACCGCAGGACATACTTGGCATAGTTCCAGTGTGCGTCACTAGGATTAGAGTTGTACTGAGACAACTTCTGGACCGCGAAGGAAATATCCGGACGTGTACCCAAAGTTGCATAGAGCAGACTGCCAATCAGGCTCTGGTACCGTTTCCGGGAGTGGTCGGCGGCGGTGTGACTAGATTTCTCCAGTACAGCACCAGCAGGGAGGGGAGTGCGAGCCGGCTTGCAGTCGGCCATGTCGAAACGTTCGAGAACGGACTGGATGTAGTCTATCTGGTCGATGTCGATCGTTCGAGCTTTACGATCGCGAACAATGTTCAGACCAAGAAAACGCGAGACAGGACCCAGATCCGTCATCTTGAACCGCTGCATCAAGGCCTCCTTGGTAGCCTTGATATGGCCAGGCTTGTCACCCATGAGGAGTAGATCGTCGACATACAGAACGATGATCGTGACGGAATCCCCCCTATGTCGCCGATATACGTAGACTCCGGCATCAGAGTATGTCCGTATGAATCCCAGATCTAGCAAGATTTGGTGTATCTTGGCGTTCCATTGACGAGACGCCTGCTTCAAGCCATAGATAGCTTTCAGCAATAGACACACGAAGTTTTCCTTGCCAGGAACAACCCAGCCCTCAGGCTGTTCCATGTAGATCTCCTCCTCCAAGTCGCCGTTCAAGAACGCAGTTTTGACGTCCATTGACTCGATGTCCCAGTCCTCAAGCGCAGCATGCGCGAGGAGGTAACGAATCGACTCAAAACGCGCAACAGGCGAGAAGGTTTCATTGTAATCCTCCCCCCAGACCTGAGTAAAACCCTTGGCCACAAGACGAGCCTTGTACCGACCATCATGCTTGATGTCATACACCCAACGATTGGCGACGACTTGTCGGTTTTTCGGCCTAGGCACAAGAAGCCAGGTCTTGTTCTCAATGAGCGAGTCGTACTCTGCTTTCTCAGCTGCACGCCACTTCTCCGCGTCTGGAGATGCCATGGCTTGTCGATGAGAGTTAGGAATGCCAGGCTTATGGGTTGCGGCAGCGAGCATCGTAATGATAGTTTGTACAACTTGTTCATCGTCCTCCAAGTTCCCTTCCGCGTCTGTACGAGCATCAACCTTTGCAGGTGGCTCATCACCATACACGCTGTCCCTGTAGCGCTGAGGTCTAGGAATGTTCTCGCGACGAGGGCGATCACGCGCTATGCTAGGACCTCCCACTGGCTCATGACGATTTCGCTGGTGGTTAGGCCGCGGAGGAGGAACAGCAGGTGGTGGATTAGGTTGTTGCGGAGGAGGGGGAGCAGGTTGCTCTGGAGGTGCAGGAGGTGCAGGAGGTGCGGCCTCCGGGAGAGGAATAGGAAGAGGGATATTGATCTCGAAGTTTTCAGGCTCAGCATTGGAGGCATCGTCTGAAGGGACTTCTTGATCTGAGAACGGACTATCGTCTGGGGTAACAGGACGATTGCCAGGAATCTTGCGTGCAGGAAAAGACTCTTCATCGAAGATCACATCGCGAGATACGACAATAGAGTGGGTGGCTGGATTCCAGAACTTATACCCCTTGGAACCCTGCTCATACCCGACAAAGATCATCTCGACAGCCTTCTTGTCGAGTTTTCCTTTGCGCTTGTCCTTTTGCACGTGAACGTAGGCTTTGCAGCCAAAAACGCGGAAATAGGACACATCAGGGATGGTCCCATCCCACAGAGTGATGGGGCATCGCCATTTCAGGCGACGCATAGGCTGACGATTGTAGATATGTACGGCTGCCTCGATAGCGAGTTGCCAGAAACCGTGACTAAGTCCAGCATGATGAAGCATAGACAGAGCCTTCTCAGTGATTGTACGGTTCCAGCGTTCAGCGCGTCCATTCTGCTGAGGCGAATCAGGCATGGTTTTGTGGTGCTCGATCCCTAGGCTGCGGAGAAGCTCGGAGAACTCGTTTGACGTGTACTCCCCACCACGATCAGAGCGGACTCGCTTGATTTTCCTCCCGGTTTGATTCTCAGCCCAAGCCTTGAAGTCCTTGAACGCTTTGAAGGCGTCCGACTTGTACTTCAGGAAGTAAGCACGGGCGAGACCAGAGTAATCATCGATGAAACTAGCGAAGTACTTGAATCCGCTGCCAACTGATGCAGTGCGCATTGGCCCATCTAGATCAGTGTGGACGAGCTCAAGGGGCTCAGTCGCACGCTTTTCTGATGGCGGGAAAGGGAGTCTGTGGGATTTGCCAAAGGCACAACCCTCACACGGTTCGTCATCCGCGGGATCAAGCTGGTCAACACCCTTAACGTTCTTAGGCAGGTGGCGAAGAGGCTCCTTGCCTGCATGACCAAAGCGACGATGCCAGGTCTTGTAACTGCGAACGTTTAGGTGGACGTGCCTGTTCAGGATAATCTCCAGAGTCAAATCATAGAGATTGCTCGCAGGATTGTACGGTGCCTCAAGAATCTTTCGACCCTTGATGCGAATCGTCGAGCCTGAGTCGACAGCGCCTTCCGGCTGCTTGTCAAAGATCATCATCTTCCTCGCTCCTTGGAAGAGAGAATAACCATTCTTCTCAATGGTACCGGTGGAAAATAGTCGTGCAGAGGCCTGAGGCACATAGCAGACGTTTGGAAGAGTGATAGTCCACCGTTGACCATCGACAAGAGTCTCAGCTTTGACAGTGCCTTGACCGAGTCCCTGAATGACTGAACCTTCGCCAGATGAGGCGGTATTGAAGGTCAGTGGTTTGTCAAAGGGTTCGTACTCGGTGAAGTCGTCAAAGCACCAAGTGACGTGCTGAGATGCGCCAGAGTCCATCAGCCAACGAGTATACCGCACACCAGCAGCAGCTTTTGCCGCATCATAGAAAGAAGCGTGCATGTTAGAGCCGGATTCAGCTACAAGTACATTGGCCGAGACGTGCGCATGGTCATGAGAATTGTCCTTTCCCTTCCCTTTGTCCTTCTCCTTATCCTTGTCCTTCTTCTTGCCACCGTTGCCCTTACCCTTGTTGCCCTTGGGGCGAAGCTCGGGGTGCTTCTTGTAGCAAGTCGACTCGTGATGGGTCTGACTGCCACAGAAGTCGCAGGGGCCAGACGGCTTGGGCTTGGTGTTGGAGATCCGGGCAGCGGATTGACCGGTCTTGCGCATGGCTTCCTCAGAGAGAGACTTCTCGAGGATGACGTCAACGGTGATCTTGTCGAGGTCCATAGTGGCCATGAGCGCAGAGATCATTGGTCGATAGGACTCCGGGACCTTGGAAAGAAGGATGAGGGCCTGGATATTGTCCTCTAACTTCAGGCCGTTGGTCGAGATCTCGCGGATACGCGTGACGATCCGACTCATCTGATCCTGAAGTGAACGCTGGTCCGACATGCGAGACTCGCTGATGAGCGACTCAAAGAGACCCCAAACGTGCGCAGAGTTCGGTTTCCCAAACTTGTCTTTCAGCGCATCCCACATCTCTTTGGCAGTGAGATTGGCCGGAGAGGAGGTACCGTTGGTCGTCTTCGTCTCGAGGAGATAGTGGAAGCTAGGCCCAGTCCGCATGAAGAGCAGACCGCAAGCCTGGGCATTCTTCTTCTTATACTCCTTGCGCTCTTCAGCGTCGGTAGGTTCAGTCGTCTCCGAAGAGACTACATCCCAGCAGTTCATGAACATGAGAAGACCCTTCATCTTCGCAGCCCAGTCGGCGTACTGGCTGGCCGAAGAAAGGAGAGGGACAGATTCAGGTTTGATGTCGCCCATAGTGAGGAGAAAGAATTGGGGCGAATCGACGAGGTTCTCGGTTAGATCAAGTGTAGGAAGTGGAGATTGTGGAGGCGCGAATTGGAGAGGCGCGTCCGGAGGAAGGGGTGTGGGAGCAAGGAGAGGTGAAAGCTCGTAGACTGATTCTAGGTCTTCTTCTTCTTCTGTCGAAGAAGGAGGAAGCGGAGTAACTTGCCAAGGTTCTGGGACTACAGCCCAGAGGTTACCGGGTGGAGGCTCTTGAAGGTTCTGGTAGCGATTAGGACAGGGGAAGCTATCGCAAGCAAAGTAGCTGTCGTCTTCTGGGTCGTAGTAACGGTCGAGGTTCTCGTCGACGTCGAAGAAGTGGATAAGCCCAGAACAATCAAAGGCAGATGATTCCGAAGGGTTGTCGAGAGTGGCGTCGACTTCCTCCTCAGAGTCTATGGCAAGAGGTTCCGCTGTGGTCGGCTCCAAAACGGTTCAGAAAAAGCGCGATGATTAACTTGCTGTGTGCACCAAGAAGTCCTGGTAGATGGGAACACCTGTTCAGGAGAACCAGAGATCCAGACAGCCGAAATGCCCGAAAATCTGGGTAGAAGTTGCCAACTGTGCCCAAGAAAAACTATGTACTGCTATCCGACAAAAAGAGTATCGTAAGGAGGGTCCAGACGGTTGTCCTCCGGTCCTAAGTTCCTAAAGAACCCGGATACAAGGGCTGGCTGTCGCAAGTGCGAGGCCTGACCCAGGGATACTAGAAAGAGCTCGCTACAAAGAGCTGTACAGCCTACTGAGTACTAGGGCTATAGTAAAAGCACTCAGGGCTGCGTCACGAGCGCAGAAATGTCCCCCTGGTAGCAGTGTCGGCGGGCAACAGTCAAGAGTTAAAGAATTATGGAGGGGAGGGTGCACAACAGCGATGTCGACGAAGGGAGGGTGCGCGCAGAGATGCCGACAGAAGTAGCAACAAGTTAGAGCGCAGGGCTCATAACCTGACGAACTTCTGAACCTGGAAGGCTGGGAGCGACCTGTAAGCGACACAAAGAAGTCTTCAGTCTGTGAGCGAACGACTGAAGAGTAGGGGCAAAGAATGTCCTCCTTATATACTGAGAGAGGAGTGCCATGAGTAAGCGAAGAAAGGAGGCATGTGATCGCTATGTACGATGAGTAAGACCATGGTGCGAGTATCGCGACATATGGTGTCATAGGTATAGAACCCTCTGGAAGGATCCGTAGCAGTGTAGAACGCAATGGAAAGATGGAGGGAATGAAAGAATGTCCAACTACAGTACGTACACTGAGCAGTCCATAAAAGGAACAAAGTCCATGCTGTGCGCGTTGTAGGCGCCACAGCCACAAAGTCCACATTCCCGGTCCGGCACAGCCGATAACCTGGAAGTTCAACAGGTACATCTATCGTTATCCTGGATTGTACATGGTACATCATACTTGACCTTTTCAGCCGATAAAAGGACAATGAAGCGCAGACGCAACGTGGTCGTGAGTCAGAGTTCATGATTGGGGTATGCACGGTACGTTCGTTGTCTGTCCTCCGTTCTAAATCATCCGTCAGAAGCCAATCTTACCTTTTTTGCAAACGAAAGCGGATCTGACAGTCTGCCCTCTCTGCCGATGTGATGTGCCGAGCACGTGCAGCTTCTCATACACACCACGACTTCGCTCATTGTCTGGACGAATTGGACAACAATGACTAGTCATGGCCTTTGTTCATATGGCCATTGCGCACAAGGGATTTAAGGCTGCAACCCCAGAGGCTCCAGCACGGCAGCTCTCGTTCACTCCTCACTTTGTGGACTGGGATTTTCACCTTACCCTTTTCCTGTGTCCGTGAGATCAAGGACGTCTCTGCTATGGTAAGTGGCACATGTACGCCGAGTCTGCGATTCATGCGGACTTTCGGAACCTTCAAAGCTGTCATGCTGACCATATCCTGGTACAGAGCTCTTTAAAGAGGCACTTGTCCGATATGTCTGAAAGCAGTCAGTCTGGGTCTGGAAGAGCTCATGCACGCCCATATGAGCCGCCCACTCCGGCTCCGAGTTCTCCGCCTCGCGCCCCCTCGGCGGACCTCTACGAGTCTGGCTCTTCCACCCCGGAACCTGGACAGGCCGTGACCGCTCGCGACACTTATCTCGAGTTCTTGCAGAAAGCACACCCGGAGATGACCCCGCAGAACGATTTCGAGATTTTGCTGTTAGGGAGTAACTGGTTGAAGGAATTGAAGAGTGCGGAAGAGAAGCGGGCGTGGCTGGCGCAACAATGGCAGGAGCACGTTGATTCGGAGGAGTTCGGCTCTGCGGAGGCGGTTATGGAAAGCGTGAAGGCTATGTTGGACGCCGTCCTGCCACTCGCTGGGGTATGTTCTCTCCCAAATATCCTACGCGCTATGAGCTGACCCGCTGGCACGCACAGCGGAAGCCCCGTCCCGGAGACGAAGGCGTTCTCCAATTCTCGATCCCCGACAGCAACTACTCAATCCGACTATGGCCTGGTCCTGTCGAACACGCCATCTACTGCCTCGCTTTCATCGATAACGCCACTGAGAAGTACGTCAACGTACCGGCAGACCACACCCTCTGGCACCTGCCACCTCCTGCGGCCCCTTGGCTCCCAGGAGCCGGCGCCGTTGAGCTCGTCTCAGCCGAACGCTCCATGGGCATCCAACCGGAAGATATCATTGAAGGCGAGGAGAAGTATTTCCTGAGGGACGGTATGACCTGCGTGCTGACCCGTCCAGGCAAGGAGAAAGCTCTCTTCAGCGTCCCGCTTAGGCAGCAGCCTCGCGGTCTGTACGACGATGCGCACGTCATGACCGGGGTCAGGCTGGACTGAAGAAGCTCGCTGGACCTGTACAACTACCTCTCTCTAAGCACAAATTTCTGTCATACCATGATTATACGATGGGGATGTATCCGTCCAATCTACGAAGGATTTCACAGCAGGAACTTAGACGCAATAATTGCGATCCCAGGCTGGATCTGGACAGAGAACTATCCCCCTTGTCCACTGGTACCTATGAGTACGTGCTACATCGCCTACCATAGGGCCTGGCCCTGCAGGATAATAAACGAGGAGTGAGAAAGCTAGCTGGATCTGACACTGCATGGTGTGGTCGTTGAACCGCGGCTTTGTGCGAAAACAATGGTGAATTTTCAAAGGCGCACACACAAACCTCAGCGGCACTGAGGCAGGAGGGTGGAGTCAAGGTGGTTTGGTTCTAGCAGCATAGACAGCAGTAGATGGCCGTCTATTTTGCGGAAATGACCTATGCGCCATCGGTCATCGAATGCTTGCAAGACTGGCTGCATTTAGCCATCCATAGATATTCGACGAGGGCGAGAATGCCTGTTCTGGGTGTCATGTATCATGAATCATGGTCCGGATTGGAAGAATTCAACAGCGACGGTATGGTACTATGCTACAACGGACTTCTAGAAACACGACATAGAGCATTTACAAAGGGACGGCGACGAGAACAGTCATGGCAGTGGAGGAGAGTAAGGAAGAACATGGGAGTGAACGGTTCGTGGACTTGGAGGACATGATGCGACGGAATGAGGACGACATTGTGGGCGATTAAGCAACGTAGGCGAAGGTGTCCCGTGTGCCCTCCACACGTTCGATGTACTCCTTCTCGAGCAAGTGGTCGATCGCCTATAGATCGCAAGGTGGTAAGATGAGCATCTTGGTAGCTGAGGTAAGAGACACAGGGCATACCTTCTTTATGTCGGGTATCTTGGGAGTGAACCGCTGCGAGATCTGCGTAATGACTTCCTGGATAAGCGCCTGGTTCTTCATCGTCTTCCGTGCCTTCATAATACTGCAGAGAGTAACATCGGTAAGTAAAGGATGGCTGAACTGGGTAGCGATGTGACGTACCGGACGATGGAAGCCTGGATGACGTATTTACGGTCCTCATCGACCGTCTTCAAAACGTCCGTTGACTCCGCCTTCTGCTCAGCCTTGATTGGTGTGTTCAGGTTGATACGGATCTTCTTCGACTTGAAGTCTGCGTCTCGAGTCAGCACGCATTCTAGGAAAGCACAACGAGTCCACGTACTGGGGTTCAAGTCGTACTGATCAGTCTCCTCATTGATCAAGATCTTCGCTTTTACAAGGACAGCGAGAACCTGCTTGAGGATGTCCTTGCTGATCGCCGTCGCGTTGACGAGCTCGTCGAGCGAGAGCGTGTCGTTGTTATTGTACTGCAACAGCACCGCCATCTGCCACGAGCTTGTCATGAGGATGTACTTCTGGTTGAGGTAGTTCGTCCGCAGCTCGTTCTTCGAGTAGTTCCATAGCCATGTAAGCTTCCGCCCGGAATGCTTCTGCTGGTAGTACTGCGAGAAGCGCGTGTACACCGGTAGGATGTCCTGCGGGATGATGAAGTCGTGCGTCGGCGGGTTGAGCGGCCAGAAGTTCGTGCCGAGCACCATGATACTGAACGTAATGTCCATATCGTCGTGGTTTTGCTGCATGCGCTCCTTGAAGTTGTCCGTGAGGTCCTTGCTCAGACTCATGTCTGTGTCCACCTGTCAGTATGGGTCTTCGGGCGACCGCGAGAACTTCAACGCACCAGTGAACATGCGCTGGAGCTTGTTGGTGTACTCGAAGCCACACGCTTCCTTGAGCTTCGAGATCATGCTGGCCTCGGCCTCGTCGGACGCAGATACACCGTGGATGAGACGCTTCGACAGCTTCGTCGTGTAGAACTGCTGGAAGACATCCTTGTCGTCGATGTACTTGAACAGAACCATCTACCCGGCGATGAGACAACGATTAGCGACCGCTTCAGATGTCGCGTGACGGCGGAGATGAACACTTACCACTTTGTTCAACGCGCTCTCGAGGTCCTCCTCTTCAGCCATCTTGTTGTTCTTGCGCAGCAGCGCGTCGGCGTGCTTGGCGAGCAGCTCGGGCGACTTTGTTGTCGACGAGCCCGTCGCAGCGTTCCGGTTGACAAACTCCCTACATGCCTTGTCGAGACTGGCGACGAAGCCAGCCTCGCCACGGAAGCTACGAGTGACAGTCTCCGAGTTCTTCTGGTGCACCTCAAGCAACGCGTCGACGTAGGCCTTCGGGTCGACGTCTGGCGTGGTACCAGCAGCACCCTCGCTGATGAGCTTTTGTACCGCCGCCAGGCCCGCGCGCTTGACGTGGTCCTCGAAATTCTTGCGCAAGGGCTCGAGACCCTCGGGGATGCGCGCAAGCAGCGCGTACATCCGCTGTAGGTCCTCATCCTTGTCGTAATCGAGCAATTGTTGAAAGTTATCCCACATGAGCTGCGCATGCTCGCGAATGAGGACGTGCTCGCACTTCTGGATAAGCGCCTTGCGCGTGTTGGTGTTCATGTACCTCTCTACACGGTCCTCCTCCTCGCGCAGTCGCTCTTCGGCCTTCTTGAGATAGTCAGCCACGCTGTTCTCAGCAAGGAATTTCTCCGACTCCTGGCGGTAGTACTTCTCCGTCGCATCGAGGAACGGCGCCTCGAGATGGTCACGGTAGACCTCGTAGGACACCTTGTTGATGTCGCTCTCATCAAGGCCGAGAGACACGAACGAGTCGACAACCTTCTTCACGAGACCCTGGTCGATCGTCTCTCCGTTTCGTTGCCGCTCAATCAATCGCAAGATTGCGCCAGCAAGCTTCTGATTCTTGCTCTGCACGTGCATGAAAAAGTTGGTTTTCCATTGAACAAGCGCGAGCTGATGGATTGCGCAGATAGTGGGTCAACCTAGAGCTTGCCATGCAGCTGCGGCAACTTACAGTGTATACGGGATAAACGCCCTTGCGACCCTCGTCTCGTTCCCGCTTCACCCAGTGGCGGTTGAGGTACGTGAAGAGACGGTTGATGTAGTTCGCACCGGTCGTGTAACGATCCCACTCTTGCGCATAATAGCGGAGCAAAGCCTCGTCCTGTAGGGAGTCGGATTGCTATGCGGGGTAGACGCTCAAGTCAGCATGCCGCAAGATGAGTGGCGTTCAATGCATATTCACCGTCTTGAGGGTCTTGAGATGGTTCACGAAGTATCGAATGAGGTTATTATAGAGATCAGAACCCATCAGGTTCGCTCCAGCTGCTGTAGGATCAATACACTACATAAGAGCAGCATCGCGCGTGGTAGTACGTACTGCGGTGCCCAATCCCTCCACCGGGCTGATCGCCAGCAGCCCCCTGCATCTTCGAAGATGTGCAGTAGTTGTAGGAGACGGTGTAGAGGTTCATGTACTTGGTGTACGAGACACCGGTCTGAAGCTTGGTCATGATATGGTCGACACCCTCCTCAAGATATGCCCAAGTCGTCGCAAGGTCCGCACTTGCAGGAGGGATAGGGTACGCCTCCTTTCCTGAGTTGCTCGCAGCCATGACTGGGGATGTGGGGGGCGAAAAGGGCGGGAATGAAAGGAGGGAGGATGTGGTCGGTGATCAAGGGCACTGCTGAGCGCCTCAGTGCATACGGCTGCCACAAGTCACGACACGCTTCCGTTCGTCGAGCGTGACTTGACATGCTGCTGCTCTGCTCAGTCTTCCTTGTTTCCTGCCGTCATCCACCTCTCTCTACGCTTTCGCCTTGCTGAGCCGACTCTTCGTCAAGTGTTGCAAGTACATGGCAAAACATTGTGTACGACGACGCATGGACAATACGGAATAGTAGCGAGATCCAGTGCTGCAGGCTTTCCGTTCTGCTCGGACGACCATCAATTCAAGCCGTCCCTGCGCTTCGGCTGGCAAACCTTCAGGCTGCTATCAGCACGCCTTACACTCATGGCTAATTGTCGCCATCCTATGTCTTCTTCAATGTGTTCGCTCTCTGCAGCCTGGTACATCCACGCCTGTATTCAGGTTCTCACTGATCAGTCGAGGTACCGGTACCCTGTATGATACTCACGGTTCTGCCGGGTGCTAGACTGGAGACACATTTCATATGCGTACCCCCGGGTTCTACGGCCATCGTTCCAAATCCCGGGTGATGCACGCTGTAGCATTGAGCTTCTTCTCCGCCAGCACCGCTTTATAGGTCTCGCCGCCCAGGGACTGATGGCAAACGGCGCTACTTGGCGATGTATATAGAGCTCATACTCTGTTGCTCTTGGCTATTTGCCTCTTCGCCTCACAATCCCGCCTCCAGTGACTATGATAGCTTGTCGGTGCCCCGCCTTCGCTGTTCTGCTGACGGTGGCAGGCGCACTCGCGGCAGGCATTCCCCGCGGGACCGTATCTCCTGCGATCCTCTCGCCGTCGGGGCTGAGCCAGTGGTCGCTGGGTTCTGTGCAGACAGTGAGATGGTAAAGACCTCCTTGCAATACATCAGTTGCACGCCGTATTTACATTACACAGGGCGATAGATCAAGACCTCTCTGGTATTAACGGCACAGTATATATGGGTTACTTACCTGCTAATAACAACCCATTCCTCTGGAAAGGTAGGCCACATGACTTCGAACTTCGATTGCTTCATTGTGTTGAGCCGGGGTGTTGCACAGACCAGCCGCTCGCGGAGAATTTTCCTTTGGCTGATGGCGTGGTAAATGTCCGCTGCCCTTTAAATCTCCCAACAGGGGGCCGCTATGTGATTGCCTGTGAGTCAAGCGCGATCTTGCACCCAGTGATCAAACGTCCTAACCTTCATACCGCACCCGTAGTATCCATCAACGGCGATGATAGCGACGTCAGTGCACAGTTTGGTGTACTTGATCAGACGGATCCGAACATTTCCTCGACGTTGTCTCCTCCCGCGTCGCTATCGACCACAGGGAACGTTCCTTCTGCGACCGTTTCACGGACGAGCGTCGTTTCTGTAATCGGCGGCCCTACGAGTACCTCTGGTACGAATAGCTCTTTGACGACGTCTGCATCTACTACTTCCAAAACGTCGTCTGCGACCGAACCTGGGTCCACTGCTGGAAGCGGGAAAACTAACGACTCTTCGAAGACTGTCGATACAGGAATGAGTGTAATGGTTGTGGCTGCGTTGGTGGCTGCTTGGTGTGCGTAGCTCATGGATTGAACTGGTACGTCAATAACATGGGGTCAAACTTGATCACAAAGCAACAAGCTGAAGAACGGAGTGTCTAGTGTAACGACTTAAAACGATCTTTTACTTTGTTGTTGATGGACTCCTTGACGGACCTAGACGAATCTGGATCTACAGTCGGTTCGCCGTGGGTTTGAACCGCATTCGAAGGAAACGCTCTCGTCACAGTGACAAATGTGTTCGATTGCAAGGTTTGGCAGGTGAGGCTGGCCAGTCGATCGCGCGACCATGTCAGCCTCGCACTCGCAGTGTATGTCTCTGCACAACACCTCTTGAGCCTCTTGTCCCTCTTGCCTTCCGTCCACCACCATCTAGCACGCGTCCAGCAACTACGCTCGCCAATCAACGCCGCAATGTCGACTTCAGCCCCCTCTGAGTCCGGCGCCACCTTGTGTACACAGATGGTGCGCGCGGTAAGCATGTTCTCTGGCGCGTTTGCCTCCGTTACCTCTGGGTCCGGTCTATCGACCTATTGGACGGAGAGCGGCTACGAGGGTCAACCCCCACGGTCCCCTCAAGCAAGCAAGAGGTGTTCCCGCCTCGAAGAGGAGGTCGCGCAGGTGTGTGGCTCTCACAACACGCATTATGTATACGCCTCTAATGACAATAGCTCCGCAAACGTCTCCACACGGAGATACCTCTGCTCCCCATCGTCAGGTCTACCGATGGCGGAGGCCTCTCGTGCGAGTTCATGTTCCCAGCCTCCAGGACACCCAGCCAGTCATCCTTGATGGCCACGTTGGAACCGACGCTTGTTAGCCATGGCAGCACACCCATCTTCGAAGCAGATGTAGCAGATGCCGGACAAGCCGTAGTCGGCACTCAAGACCGCACGATTCATCGGTGCCCTCGGGATGTCGACCCTGAGGGCGTCGAAGCGCGTGTATCTGGCATCAAGCTCGACATCGAGGACTCCTCGATCTCAAGAAGTCCATCAGAAGATGTAATTTTGGCAACGAGGTCGATAACCGACATTCTTCCAGCGCCTCTACTGGCAGAAGATGAGGACCCTCAAGACACGGCGGCGAAGCCTGGTCCAAAGATTGAGAATGATATGTGCATTGACCAGGTGCGTGTGGATTGATCAGAATCCGTCATAGAAGTAACTATATGCCGTAGTATGAGGGTGGCGAGCTCGATGCCGCTATCACTCCTATACAAGTAGCAGATGTACAAGAGCACGAGGTTGAGATTGAATATGAGAGAACGGTTGGTATCTAGTTTTATCTAACATGTGCCGCTCTCACGCTGGTATAGGAGTACGCACAAGAGAACGCCCCCCAGTTCGGTGGGGAGGTATGCTTGTTTCTTACTATGCTCTATTCAGTGCGTATTCTGATCGATCTTAGGGTGTATACCTTGCGGAAGAGGAAGATGTCATGCGACGACTATCGCCTCTACTCTCCTCCAGAGAGCCTCCTCTCGTTACCTGCAGTACCTTTGACTTGGAGCAGCAAGCCATGGTCTCCGCATCGGAGGGTATCGAGGCCGTCGTCGGTGACGACTTCCCATCGTCGATCGGTACCCTGGTCAAGAGATACACCGACAGTCCTCTGCCCCTTGTCAAGTATGATGCGAAGAGGTCTATCCACTCGCCTGTCAACAATGACAAGGACCTGTTGGTTGTAGGCACTCTGGTTCGCAGGTTGTCTCATCCCGTTCCGGTCTACGGTGCTGCCTCTCTCCCGGCTTCTCTTGTATTCTCTCGGGTGTTCTTTCCTGGGCCCGAACGACTTGTTTCGACCTCTTGCCTCTCTACCCTTCCCTCATCTGCTTGCGTATTTTCGTTGCTCGTGGACTGGAGGGTGTTCAATGGCGTTCGACTGCTCCTTGGTGCTCCCAACGACCTCAGGAGAAAGGAACGACGTCTCTCAGCTTATACTCCTCCTCCGGTGCCTTGCAACATGATGCCCATCTCGTCTCTCCCTGCACAACCTACTTCTCTCAATCTTTCCGCAAATCTATCTGGCAACGTTTCATCTGCCTTCGATGACTGTGTGGCCCGTCTGGCAATGAACTCTAGCGTATCTCCGCGCTTCAGCGAGGTGTCTGTCTTGTGGAACCGGTCTCTTTCGTCACGTTCCCATGCTTGGCGGCTTCCTCCCCGCCGCCTCGCCGACAAACTCAATCGCGATGACCTCATCCGCAAGACAGAGGACAACCTCTACTCCCTCCTCCAAGGCGTCTTGTTTTGCCTGTTGCTATCTACTCCTGCTGTCTATTCGCTCTGTTTGGTCTTATATCATCTCCCTCTGACGACAACGCGAACTTCTGTGGTTACTTCCTCGATCCCTAGGTGGACCCGCAGCGTTGTCGGCTTTGATGGTACGGACTATATCTCCGTTGCCTAGGGTCTTCGTGCAAGCGAGGTCCCAAGGCGTTTTGCTCTGCGCATAGTGTAAGATATGTATAATATGAAGGAGCGACATCAGATGCAGGTGCATAACTCTGGTATGGATTTCGTTTGAAACTCATCTTCTTGAGCTAAACGAAAACTACAGCATCCCGTTCATCACCCCTCCCAAACCAACCACGGCCAATTAGTTTGTCTGAGCCTGGCGCCTCACTCTGACCCGTTCCATGGTCCAAATGGTCTCGGTGATTCCGACTACACCCCTTCCAACGTCGGCCCGTTGCGTGTACGGACTGCCGCCCACGGTCCCGATGCTCGATGTTCCGACGCCTCCGCACTTCTCCTCACCCATCCCTCAGCATGTCTAGTCTGCGGCGACATCTGCGACGTCCGATCAACGCCTCAGATGCCCACGCACACTCGACATCGACACCGCCCTCCCCCCTCGCCAACTCAAATTCGACATCTCGGTCATCTTCGTGCCTGATCCACACGTTCATGACCGAAGATTATCGATACTCTCGACATACCCTGAGCAGGAGTGGTTTTGGCGACCGCTCAAATCTTTGTATCCGCCCATTCCCTTCGCCCTTCCAAGCTCGACGCTACGGCCGTCTTCGTACCCGATCCTACGTTGACGATTGGCGACGTCTTGCAATCCCGCCTTCGGTCCCTCGAGCGGCTTTGGCAACTGCTCTGGAGCGCATGCTCCGATATCCCTCCTCATCCCCTCCGCCCCCCGCCTACTCAAGTTCGACATCCCGGCTGTCTTCGTGCCCGATACGCGTTCACAACCGTAGATTCTCGGCATTCCCGTCTTGATTCCTTCCAAGTGGCTTGGGCGACCACCTTGGAGCGCTTGCGTTCCAATATTCTCCACATCCTCAACTCCCTCCCGACCTCCAGCCAACTCAAGATCGATGTCTCGATTGTCTTCGTGTCCGATACCACGTTGGCAGCCGACAAAGTTGACAATTCCGTCTCTCGCCCCCTTGGCGGTCTTGGCAGCCGCTCTAGAACGCTCGCGTTCCAATCCATTTCCCTTCGCCTCCCTCTCGCCAACACAAGTTCGAAATCTTCATTGTCTTCGTGCCCGACACACGTTCATAATCGAAGAACCTCGGCATCTCCATCCCCTGGTCCTTTTGAGCGGCATTGGCGACCGCTTAACGAAGAAGTCTGGCAAGATGACTCCTCCAAGGTGAATAGAGGACGTTCTATGAAGCATTCCAATATTCTCACTCTGCTCCCGTTCCGCTAGTTTTCTGCACGTTCACGCCCCTCGAGGTGTGCTGTGCCTCCAACATTTAGTTTGTTCAAGGGGCATGGTGTTCTCGAACCATGCCACGCGAGCAACCACTCCCGTGGGCTCTTGTTCGTATGAGCCTGCATTTGGCCATCCCTTCCGACGTACTGCGTAGTCCGGATGGCAGCAACCAATATTCTCTTGTCTGGTTAGTCTCCTCCCATCCTATGCGTTGAAATGATTGACTGGATCCTCCCTTAGTAGTTTGTGTTGTAGGCTTCAAGGCGTGTACATACGCTCTAGAGTCTCGGGCAAGACGAGACGAGAAGTACACTCCTGTCCGACCAGCCAAGACCATCAGATCGGAGCCCTCTCTCCCTATATGCATCTGGTAAATCTCCCGAGTCTTACGCAGACGATTAGTGCTGATGCTCGACGCATAGGAACTTCCTTGGTAACTCACGAGTGCACGCGTGGGGAGCCTCGGGGGAACCAATGCCCAGGCGAATCAATATCTGTGCACAGAGATTCGATGTGCCTCACACGACGATCAAGGCGGCTTTCTTGGCGGGGTACGGCCTACCCCGAAAGAGAAGCCGCGGCGCTCCAGCGACGATGCAAGGTGAACGCTTCGTATCGCTGGAGAGGGGAAAGATTGCTGACGCCTGTCCGAACTCCTGAAGTGGCTGCTTGGTTCCCATCGTCGCTGGCAAACTGGCCCCGCCTCGGGGCCAGCTCTCTGCGCCATTCAAGATGCTACCCTGCCCGCGACCCTTGCCCTAGTTGAACTCTACCTTGCTGACCCCCAAGCACTAACGCTATGGTCCGCCTGTCAGGTCGATCTTGTGCAGGCTCCCTTTCTTCGTCAACAATACCCATTCATCTCGTCTAGATCCTCACAACGGCTCTCCTGGACTGCCCTCGCTTTCCATGCCCCCTACGGCTTCCTCCTCACCAGACTCCTTCGTCGCGGCGACTGTCGGCCAGCACTCTGGTTTCCGCTCAGAGGATAACGAGCATACTCAATCAACACCTACCTCCCCAATCTCGAGTATACTGTTAGAATTGTATTAGGATAGTGCGTCCATGTATATAGTTAGACTATGTGTATGCTGTTGAGATCCGCTTTACTGGACGAAACTGAAGGAAGCGTGGGACGTCGGATATGTGGTTCTAGGTGCAATACTAATGAATGCAGCGCATGCCGCTCGCCTTCTTGTACGCGTGGACATCGCATCCGGGGATAACAACTTAAGCAGTTAGGAATCGTTTTCGCGTGGCCGCAAGGCTGCACGACCGCATGGACATTGCACAGTAAGCCGGGGATCGCCATCAAATCTGGCTAAGACGTATGTCTCCGAGTACAAAACCCGCAGTAACGTGCTTCTCCTTCGTACGCAATGCTTCTTAGATTCGACCAAGCAGCCTTATTGCTCGTCGTGTCTGCGTTGAAGGGTAGCTGCTCTGACCCTCTGTTCCAGCCGACGATCCTCAGCCCGAATAGCACGGATGTGTGGGACGTAGGTGATGTTAGAACCGTGAGCTGGTCAGTATTATTGTAATGTGGGCGACGTGACAGCAGTCCAAAATCGAACTCACCTTGGCTTATGTAGGAGTAATCACGACCTAGACATCCCTCCGAGCCAGCATGGGGAGATATTGTTGGGCTATAACGAACCGAGCACTAACACGAGCACTGCGTATTACCGTGGGTAATCCTGTTAGAATCCACTATGCCGTCCTTTCACTGATGTTCCAATACAGAGCAGCCACTCGCGCAGGGGTTCCTAATATCGGATCAGGTAGTGAACGTCGTAGTGCCCGCCGTGCCCAGCGGTGATTTTTACTTCATAGTCCGTGAGTGATCAGATCGCATACGAATCCTCATCCCACTTTATCACCACCCTAACCTGCATTTTCTGCGCAGTGAATGGAGATGCCAACGCCCAAACCGGATTATTCGCGATCGTGAACCCAGCCTCTCCCGCTGGGCCATCGTCGGCGAACGTAACGCTACCGGCAACGATATCTATCAGCAGCGCCCCGCCCGCTACAGTGAGCCATTGGTCAACAAGTGGGAACTCTTCCTCGCAAACTGCCACGAGTGATCAGACGGCGAGCGCGACTGCTTCAACGCCGTCGTCTTCGAGTGCTCCTAACGGCGTGCAACCTCGTGTTGCAGGAGATGGATGGCGCTGGTTCGCAGCAGTGGCGATTATGGTTGTCGCGACGGGGTTCAATGTGTAGAGACGACGGCCACTATCCAAGTACTTCGCAGATTGTCAAGGACGTGAGATACGCCGGTGTTTACGGACTAGTACCGAGGTCACGTCGAGACGTCTGACACGGGCGTCACGTAGCACGTGTTTGTGTGACTCTTCACCTCTTCGAGGTGATCCCAGTCGGATAGAGTCGGATGCCTCAAGCTTCATACGTCCTTAGCACACACCTCTTGCATGTGCTGCTTTCTCGCTGTTCAGTCATCTTGGGTTGCTATCGGGTACTCGTGGCGCATCAAGGAAGATAGAAGAAGAGGCTTCCTCAGAATGCATCCAATCTGAAACCAGGACCAACTTGAGCCGCTCGCCGCCAGCGCCGAAGTTGAAAGCGTGTGGATAGTTTATCTCAATCAGCTGTTGACGCGACCGCGGTGTTGTGGCTCTACTACGGCCTCTGTGGGAACTCTCGAGACTTGGAGAGCTCGGATAAGATGATCTTGCAGTGCACTCAGGTCTACACTGCTTGCTGCACAGCGCGCGCGCGCATAGAAATGAGGCGGCAGTGCCGCTGATATTGCGCTGATGGCATGCTGCAGGGATTTTCTCATGTCACCGCGCCCGCTCTACCCGGATGGCGCTCGGAGGTGATTGCATAGGCCTCTAAGTGAAACCCCAGGCTGTTGACCGAGGTTGCTATCATCCTGCTTCCTCCGTCCACCTGTCCCTCTGCTACCTTCCAAGATTTGCACGTTCGTTTTCCGTGCGAGTCATGACGGCCTTGCGATTCTTTTCTGCTGTGGTAGTGTGTCTCTTTGCGGCTACAAGAGTTCTAGCGACTGCTCTTGTTCCGCGCGCTGTATCCCCGACCATCATCTCGCCGAGCTCGCAAGATCAATGGCCACTGGGAGCGGTGGAGACAGTCACCTGGTGCGTAACAACCTATGTCGTCTCGTGCATCGTCCTAACGTGTTTCAGGCTCACTGGTGGATTCAATGTCACGGGAGTCAATGGAACGATACTCATGGGATACGTGCAATCGAACGGGTCCGTCTTCTTGTGGAAAGGTAGCAGCATACCTCTAAACTGGCGGCTGGACGTCGAATCGGAGAGCATTCATGCTGAATTGTTCGCTTGTAGACCAGCCGTTGGCACAAAACTTCCCCTTGTCAGACGGCCAGGTCAACGTCCGCTGTCCCCTCAACCTTCCTACAGGTACACGCTACGTCATTGCATGTGAGTTCGTCGCTGCCGTCATTTCTCACTCAACCGCTGACGAAGTTGACCATCTGCAGTGCTCGGCGATGAGAACAATCTGAGTGCTGTCTTCCAAGTAGTGGATGCAAATAATCCAATACCGTCGTCCGTCCAGCCAGAGCCATCTACTCTCTCCACGGTTGGGCACGTTCCTTCTGCCACGATCACCCAGACAAGCGTGGTTGGGACGATACCGCCGCCGAGTAACACAGGGTCGTCCTCGAGCACAAATGGCACTTCGTCCGCATCTGCATCCTCGTCGTCGGACACTGCGCACCCAACGCAGACCAAATCCAGTGGCAATGGTGCTGGGAGCTGGAAGGAGGGATGCCGTGGTTATGCGGTCTATGTCAGTCTCCAGATTCTGCTACTTGCGGCGGGACTTGGACTGGCCTAGTCTGGGGTTGGGAAGTGCTTGGGATACTCTTCGCTCCCTGTTCTGTGGATATCCATCGCTTTATTTGGTGTTCAAGGGTACTCTAACCAATTTTCGCTATCATCGTCACTAATCCATGTGGGTCTACAATACTCCCCAAGGGGTAGAAGCAAAAGACAAACTCTTGGCCTCCAGGCTGCAAAGATCGCGCCGCGGAGGCTGTGTGATGCTTCGCGCCCGCCAGGCACGTGCAATCTGTCACACCGCATCCAAGGCACGCGGCGGTGAGCCTGCAGTGTGAGCGCGCCCGTCCGTGATGATTTCCAACTTTGAGACCGCGATGTCGTATAGCCCTGCTGTCTGCAAATCCTGGCTGGCGCATGTCCCTTCTCTCTTCCTGCCACGATGATCCATAACTGGTTCCCTCTGTTCACGACGGCCCTCGTCACGATTGCCTCGATCGCGAGGAGTTGCAACGCTGCAGCGATTGTAGACCCTACCAAGTCGCCCGAGATCTTGAGGCCGAACGGGGCGGACGTGTGGACGGTCGGCCAGGTTCAGACGATCCGATGGTACGCTCGTACATTCCTATATCATACATTGCGATTGGTGTCGACGACATTGACACACGGAACGCAGGAGCAATGCTGGACTGGACATTACCAGGGAGCAAGGGCGCGTGCTCCTGGGCTACCACAATCCGACAGACGGCTCTGACAATGAATATATCAGTGAGTGCATGCTGGGAGGTCTGCCGACGTGACCTGGCGGCTTACATACCGACCTCGTACAACAGCGACCCCCCTTGCGGACGGGTTCCTCCTGGCTGATGAGGTTCTGAACATCGTCGTGCCAGACGTGCCCAGTGGGCCCTTCTACTGGATCGTTCGTGAGTCTCAATCTGCACGCGCTTTGCTGTTCATCGTGTGTTCTTCGCGCTGACACGACCCGGATTCCACCAAGTGCTTGGCAATGTCGTAAATTGGAGTCCACTGTTCACCATCATTAACCCAGCGTCGCCCACGGTACCCCTCACGAACGTCACATTTCCCGAAGTCATTTCTGTCAAAGCTGCTCCCTCTGCCACAGTCAGCCATTCCTCGAGCATTACGCAGGCGCCGTCATCTTCTACATCTGCTACATCTCCAATGTCGACCCCAGGTACCTCAGCAGCAGCAAGAGGAAGTAAGATGTTCGGTCTCGGTTGGCTGTCTGCTCTTGCTGTTGGCGTCCCGACTGTTTTATTGTTCTGAGATGATTGTGCTTCAGGTGCTTGTATTCTATCTCGCTTGTGGGTATTGTGTGAGAACAGGAAGGCTGGATATGGTAGTCGCCACCGTGGTGGCTTGTCCGCGAGAGTATGTGCAAGGATCGTCCAAGGTATGTATATTACTATCGTACAAGCCTAGTATCAAAGTCCGGCTACATCACGCGCCTTTTGGTTAGTACTCGATCAAGCTCTCCGAACACCACCCATGCACTCACAATATAGTATCCTAACCCCGCCTCAAAGACTTCTCTGCTTCTTGTCGATCTTCTGAAGAGCGCGATAAGCGTCGAGGATCTTGCGATGTTCCTCACTCCCTTCGGAGAAACCGGTTATCTCGGTGACTGCTTGCTCAATTCCTAACTGTTGTATCTTCTTCTGAAGGTCGACGCTCTGCTTGTCATCGGGCACCTCGTACAGGAACGCCGCGGCAATTCCCTTCGCCAAGTTGTCGATAGGAAGCCCATATTCGCGTGCCATATACGCGGGTCCGAGGAGTCGATCGCCCTTCGCCAGCTTGCGCAGGGGCTGCCGGCCGACGCGCACGATCTCGTCCTTGAGCTTCGGGTTCGCGAAACGGGCGATCGTCTTCTCGACATATTGGGTGTACTCCTGCTCATCGAACTTGTGCTTCTTCCGGAGCGCCGCGCCGCCCTCGTTGAACAAGGCTCCGCGCACGGTCTCGCGGATTTCCTCGTCCCGGATGGCCTCGTCAATTGTCGAGTAGCCCTTGAGGAATCCGAGGTAGGCGGTGATAGCGTGTCCACAGTTGAGCGTGAAGAGTTTGCGTTCGATATACGCCTGGAGGTCAGTTGTCAGGCGGACGCCCTTGAGCTTGACGTCTGGGCGCGTGCGCTGGAGCGCCTTCGCGTCGACGACCCATTCGTAGAAGCCCTCGACGCCGACGTCCAGTGGTGTGCCACTGTCCTTGGGGTCAAACGGAGGCACGATGCGGTCGACAGAGCAGTTCGCGAAGCCAATGTGCTCCCCAGCCCATGCCTTGTCATCGTCCGCGAGGCTCTGAAAGACGTGTTCTCGGAGCGTGGACGTCTGGTTGATCATGTTTTCGCAGGCAATGATGTTGAGCGCGCCGGCGTCCGCCTCGCGCCGCGCATGGAGGCCCTTCGCGATCGTCACCGCGATCTTCTCAAGTACAGTTGGGCCGACAGCAGTGGTGACGAGGTCGACAGCGGGGTCGGCGAACGCATGGACAATGTCGTCCGAGGTGGAGACGACGCCGGACACGTCTGACACGGTGGCGCGTTCCTCCGACTCCTCGTCGAGGATGAGGACTTCGTACGTGTCCTGCTCGTTCAGCTTCTGGATGACGTCTTTGTTGACGTCGGCAAAGATAACGTGGTAGCCAGAGTCGACGAGCAAGGGTCCGATGAATCCGCGCCCGATGTTTCCTGCGCCGAAGTGGATAGCTGTTCGTTCTGGTGCGGGCATGTTGATGGTATGATGCTCAATGCGGTCTACAACAAGTCTTGTTAGTATATAAGCAATCTGATCCGGCGAGGGGGTCTCGCAGTTGGCTTACTATGGGGGATGTCTCGCAGTTGGCGAGTTCAAGACTATGGTGATGGCTCGTCATGGCAGAGTTGGCGAGTATATAAAGTGAGCAGATGCAGTGGGGCGTGGATGCGTAAGGTGGTAGGAGTGCTAACCATGGAGGTATGACATCATCTTTGCTCCCCTGGCTGGCATGCTACACTTTGACGCCCTACGACGTCTCGACTATATCAAAGTACCTACCTTGATGCTGGAATCACAACCACTGTCAAACTGCCGATTCTGTCAACGATAAAGCTTAGCGATGGCCTTTCTAAGAGAGCAGTAGGAAGGTATCGTCAGAGGTCGTACGAAGTACCCATTTCCGTCGCAATATTGGTAGCCACTCAGTGCAGCGCTGTGGATAGGCGCCCACATCGTTTTCTCCGATCCTCATACATGTCGCTGATATCGAATTCGAAGTCCCTGGCATTCAAGTGCTCACAGTTTCGATCTACACAACCTATTCTTGAGGATTGGGTACTGACTTGCGCAGACCTGTATGGAGACCAATCGTGTCTACTGGAACTTCGATACTGGACCCCGCGCGGGGTGCATGCGAGTGGGATATATGCCACTCAGGCGTATTCATTTGCAATCCTGGACCATTAGCTATAGGTTCACATGTGGCCAGCCTGGTACGATTGGCCTGGCCACGTCCATCTTCACTACAGGGACACCACTATCTTCGTCTCATCTTAGGGTGCTCTGACTATCTCGTGACCTCATCGCCATCTATGAAACGCGTCTGTACTGGGTGCTCAGGTTTGACTCCTAGACCACACCGAACATACGGGACCCTGAAGCCGATACGAAATACTCAAGTTCGACACCACATCCTTCCTCGAGCAGGCACATACCGGTGAATGCTCCTGTATGATTCCTCGCGTGAGGGTGATGAGTTCGCGTTTCTGCGCCTATTTCATATCACTGGGCGCGCGGACGGTCCAGCCTCCGGTATGCATCGGCCTCGCAGCGTACATTATGGGCTACTCATCACTCACCCTTGGGCCACTACCCCAGACAGGAGATAAGGCGGCGCACAGCCCTGAAGGCTAGTGGCACGCCGGTCTACTGTGGCACTGCGGCTCTGACGGTAGATATAACCGATTGAGTTTCCGGGCGCAGGCGTCCTCATCATACCCACGACCTGCAGTAGTGTTTGCTGTCCACGGCCGGCGCCGCTCTATGTTCACCAACGACTGTTAGACACTGTACCCATGACTCTGCTGCACGCCGCCCTGCTCGCTTTCATGATGTTCGCAGCCTTCGCGCATATCTTGACTATGAACGTCGTCGCAGCAGCGGCGGCGTGCCCAGTGACCGTTCGAAGCTGTCTATCGTGAGTTGAGCTCATGATCGTGCACATCCCATGGTACTCATCGAACTGAATGGCCTATGGACACTTCTGCAGTGCTCAGGCCCCTTCGAACTGGACAATCGGCCCCTATAGCATTGGCAGGCCAATTGCTAGAGATGATTTGCAATGCCGTAAGTACCCATCACCTGCCAGATACATCCCCGGGCTCAGTGTTCACGCGTCAATGTCTTGTTCGCGATCGATACTTTGCCCTACAGTACGCATCATGCCTGAAGACATCGACATCCTGCTCGACCCAGCAAGGGATCGCGATGTCTCATTCTTGCTGCCCTGGTTACAAGACTTGCCTGTTTGCCAGACGGCCACCACGCTGCTCCTTAGCATGCCTCGCGCCCGTCCCGCGCGTCCGTCCTCCACCGTCATCTCCGCCGCATATGACAGCAGCGGCAGCGGCACGAACAGCTCGCACCTCCTTAGCGTCCTCCGCTCGTGCAGCCTGTGGGAGCTCGTCAGCCTCGCGTCCGTCATTGCTTGGCTGCTCGTCTGCCTGGCGTCATAGTCGCGGCCTCCGTCGAGATTTGCCGCGACTCGGAGCGAGCGCAAGGGCAGCGGGGACTCCGACGCGGGGAGCTCGGATATGCCGTGGTGTTGTAATAGCCCGCGAAGTGTACTCAGGTGGCCTAGGATCGCTTGGAAGCTGGGGTGGGGTGGGGTGTAGCCCTGGTGGGAGGGCTTTCTCAACGTTGTATCACTAGTCGGACTGGATGGCGTTAGCTCAGCTCGGACATCGCTCTACGCGTGGTGATCGGTGCGCAGCCAACGTGTACTATTTACCTGTAGCCTGTAGCCTATAAGATACCTGTCTGCTTCCTCGCGCCCCACACGCTTCGCGGAAGCAGTCCATCAATTGACTGCAAGGTACCGTGCTCTGGAAGCACACCTGTCGAAAGTAGCCGGCGTGTTTCCCTCTGCGGCGCCGGTGAGCAAAGGGGCGCGTCATGCCGGTGGTCAGGCGTGCGTGCGAGTGGGTCACCAGAGCTAGCGGGACCTGTTGACCTTCGCACTCGACCAGATGACTAGCAACGAGCAGCGGAGACAGGTCGCGACGGGCAACGGCTCTCACACAACGGAGAAGAGGTATGTTCTAAACCGCGGGGCACCCGCAGCTGCGGGGAGTCCCGGGCACTTCGATTCTGACCACGAAGCAAAGGCTATACAAGGGCTAATGCTACATGACCATAAGGAGACTACACTCTAGCGAGCTTTTTTGGTACACTGTGTGCGTCAACGCGTCTATGAGAGGATGGGAGGGTGACGATTAGGTCGGTGGCGCGTCGCGTCTGCTAGAGACGGGAGGCGATGGGGAGGGTGAGACCCAGGACTCGAGAGCCGCGCTCGACGCGACTCCAGATGCGTACAAGCCTCCCATAGCCGAGGATGGGAGGACCGAGGAGCGATGGACAGCCAATAAATAGCCCGAATAAAGACCGAGAGGAGAAAAGGAATGGAGGCGTCGGCGAGGGAGGGAAGGCCGCAGGTTCGCTCACGGGAGAGTGAAGGCCTTGTTCTCGAAGTGCCAGGAGACCTTGAGGACGCCGGTGTCGAGTGAGCCGAGCTCCTCGAAGAGGGAAGGGCTCATGTCTACAGCAGACAAGGAGGATGATGTCAGCAACGTGCGATGGCGGTGGGTATAAGCTACGAGAGGACTGACCGATGTCGTTGGGGCCGCAGCCAGGGCACGCGTCGCGGACCTTGCCCCAGGCGCTCTTGCCGTTAGCGGTGTTGGTGATGTGCATGTACTGCTCGCAGTTTCCGCCATTGCCGTAGATCTGCGTGGAAATCGCAACGATCTTGTCGCTGTCGACGTTGGTCTTGCCACATGCGCCGAGGCCGACGTTGAACCAGGTGCCCTGTAGACCTCGTGTATCAGCAGTCGTCCTGCGCCACGAAGGGACAAGGGGACACTTACACGACCGGTGTGGGTGACGCGCTTCTCGAGCGCGGCGGCAGTGCCGTTGATGGGGGACGCGAACGCCGTGCAGACGAGCGCGAGCGCGAAGATGAAGAACGTCAAGGGCGACATGGTGAATGAACGGAAGGGTAGAGACAGAAGAGCGAGCGTATGCAGAAGGGGGCGCGACGGCGAGAGGGGGGAAGCAAGGTATTCGAGAAGGACTCGTGAGGATTCCAAGGGACGACCTTGCAAGGGCTTTTATACCTGGAGACGCGCACCGATGCCGTTCTGCAAAGGCATGGCTGACTTCATCTTTTTCGAGCCTGGGGCAAGTTGCCACCAGGCTAAGGTACCAAGGAGGAGGCCGATGGTGGAAACGGAATTAGCGGAGGCCCAGACCGGGTTGTGGTGGTCGGTGGTAGTCGCAACACCACCCTGGAAAATTGGAGTGGCTGGGTGGAGATGATTGCCTTTGACGTCCGGGGTGCAAATGCGGAGAACTGACTGGAATCCGGAGCAAACGCATCGGCGGCGGCGAAGTGGCACGGTCCGCACGGATGTACATGTGCAACGAGAGACTCGCCAAGCTCGAGCCTCCGTGAGCGGTGATGCTGTAAGTCAGGGAATCGTTGACAAAGTAACGCTGCAGCATGGCCGAAAACGTTGCAACTTCGAGGCGCATGTTCAGCAAATACCTGAGAGTGAGCGCGGGCCATCATCGAGTTGCCAGGACCTGTTCTCGATGAACACGGGCGGAAATCGCGGGGGAGGAAAAGTGCCTGACTCGTCCCGATATGGTAGTTGAGTTATCTAATCAACACCGATTGGCCCAGCACGTGCCGTTCAGGAACAGGGGGGCCGGTCTCCTACCGGAGCCGCCCAAAGGCTGCTCTCCGCACTGTAGGGAAAAACATTTGTGGGCGACTCCTGCAGCGAATGAGAGCGAAAGCACACGCACAATGTCGTAGAGGTCTAGGCTCCGTTGAGTATGTAAAACGCCGATGCTTGGCGGCTTGTACAACACTGTAAAAAGACCGTTAGAAAGCATAAGCCAGCCAAATTACTGGTTCGTCTGCACTATAGTCCGGACGGCTGCCCGGCAAAGAAAAAGCTCCCTGGTGATCTTCCGGCTGTAGTTGAAAGACATTTGAAACGCTCCCTTTGCCCTGGCCATATGGGCGGATTCTATGTGTAAGCCAAGTTTCTATAGCTGCCGAACGGCATGGGAAGACTGTTATCCTCACTTGAACCCTGCATTCCTGTGTCGTTCGGCGACAAGGCAGCTTCAGTGCTCTTGTCGGCGACACCAAGCCCGAACAAGCCCTTATTTGTGGGGTCAAGGAACAGCATGACCGTCAGCCAATTGACGAGTGAGTTGTACCTCAGCACCATGCCATAACCCGGAGTAAAGCCGGCCAGTGGTCTGGGCATGTTCCTGGCTATGGGACCAGCATCCCTCGACGTCAGGAGAGACGTTGGCTCGCAGGTCGAAGACCGTGGGGGTAAGATCGCCAAGCTACTGATAACCTAACGCTGCCAGAACGTCCACAAACCTTCCACAGGCAGGTTTGGTAACGGCCTAGACATGGGTGAACACCAACGGGCAAATACACGCCTTGTTTGGGAGATGAGTGGAAACCGTCTGAACAGACGAGTGTTCATCCGAGTGCGAAAGGGCTGCGCCGGCGTCGAGCTTCTCCTCAGCACGCCTGCTCAATGAGCAAAACGTTGCGTCAGTACTTGATCATATTGACGGCAAAAGCTAGACGCTACTTGACGTACAAGAGGTCGCTGGGCGTTCGAATGTATGCGCCTAGGTAGCCGCCCGCGAAGGAGGCCCGAGAAGCTACCATGCGACCTTCATTTACGGGCGGCTTGGGGATGGACGGCCCAAGGCGGGCGAGGGCTGTAGTCCACATGATACCCTTGCTCCCCAACGGAAAACGATATCCGCTCGTCCTCTTGGCGGCACGTTTGAATGAACGGTTGGGACGTAAACGCACCATACCGAAGCTTTCTGCACGATGAACCCCGACGATATTCGTCGGCGTCATGATGCCCCCACGTTGTAAGGAGGCCGTATATATTGACTATCACAGTAGCTGCTCGTGGCCTCTGGTGTAACGGGAATAAGTCGATGCAGGGCACCTGTGCGACAGAACGTAATCAGTACAGCATTCAACATGCAGCTCTAGATGATCGCATTACAGGCGGAGCATGGCTTACATTGTGCAGCCGCATAAGCATGGCCGAGTAGAATACTAGCAGTCTGTCCATGGGCTGGTGCTGCAAGTTATTCGAGGTGTCCATGGGTCCCATGACACATAACCAGACAACTTCAATATCAACGGCCGCGCAAAGAGGTAGAATGCGTATATCTAGATTCCAAGCAGGGAATCGGCTTCAATGGTGTGAAACTGCAGCAGACTAGAGACAGGCGAGACCGAAGAGTCTCGCACGTCGAGCGCGCACTAGCCAAGAGATGAGAAAAATTGAGATTAAATCTAGCTATATAACCGCAGGGGACCACAGACGCAGCCACGACGACGACAGAAACTTCGAAAAGGTGAATGGAGACAGGCCTCGGGGCTGAGTTGCGAGACATGACAAGCCAGCCCAGTTCAATGAGATCGATATCTAGGAGGGTTGGTCAAGCTGCGTCGCCCATGGTGGATGTGTTCATACGTGTTCACGAGAGAATGTACCCGCAACGCAGGTCGAGAGGACTGCCAGCGATGAGGGGGGACGGAGGGGAAGCCGAGGGAGAAAAGACGTGGTAAGGCGAGAGAGCGCGGGAAGGACGGGCGCTTCAAACTTGGATGCGAACCGGTGGCTGCTTGATATGGGCATGCCGCGGGGAGATGGCCGATCAGAATGTACAGCACTCGTTCAAGTCCGCGAGGCGTGCGCTCCGCTTCTGAAGCTGCGAACTTACGCCTCCACTGCCCCGTTCAACTGCCCGAGCGTGTCCTGACATAAGTAGAGCCTGCGCCATCTGCATTGAGAACCATCCTGAATCCCCAGGGACGAGCTTCTGACCTCCGAAACATGTCTGCGAACAGCGGTCAAACGTATGGACAACATCTTCCGGTACGTCGTGTTCTCCTAAACTACCGTCATCGTGCCTAGACCTGCTTACGATCACTTCATGACAGGATCAAGTCGAGAAGATATCCGGCCTTTACGATGCACAGTTAGAACTTCTCGCGGACGTACGTCTCACGCCTGTCCACTAGTCAGCACGCCTCCGATTCAGATCGGCTTCCAGGTCCGCGATTTGCATAAGGAACGTGCTGCGCTGGAACGCGAGTATGCTGCGAAACTACAGTTGCTTGCAAAGAAAGCTGCGGATAAGAAAGCGAAGAAGATGTCAGCCTTGGTGCTTGGCAATGAACCTACTAAAGCTTGGGACGACAGCACTCTTCACAAGAGGTAAGCTGACGATCATTCTGCACGTCATGGGATTGTTGTAGTAATATGATCCGTATAGCACTCTCGACAAAGCTTACACGCAGCTGATCTCTGCTATGACGGATGCCTCTCAGGATCATGTTAACCTTGCTGACGCACTGAATGACCAAGTCATCGAGCCTCTGAAAGCGACAGAACGGAAACACGAGGAATCGAAGAAGAAAGAAATGCAATACTATCAGAAGCTATTGTCAGATAGAGACCGCGTCTACTCAGACCGTATGAAGGTCGGTGTTACGATGGTACCATACGTCATGACTAAAAGCCCGGCCGTTCCCATTTTTAGAGCAAGCAAAAGGTAGTCTATTCGACTGGTCTTACGAACGAGGACGCTGACACCTCGCGCCCAGTACGATGAAGAATGTCAAGAAGTAGAGGCCTATCGACAAAAACAGGTATGCTTGTCTCGTAAGCAAGAAGCACATATCTCCTGATTGAACGTGCGCAGGAACGTTCTGCGGACGACCGCCACGCCGAACGGGCGGCCAGGCAATATGAACAGCAGCAGGTTGATATGCTCAACAGCAAGAAGTGAGCCTCGTTTTCCTCGCATGCGATCGACCGGACCTAAGTGGCCCCCGAATGGTCTTGTAGTTCCTATCTCATCTCCATCGCGGTCGCCAATAAGGTCAAGTCCAAGTTCTATGCCGAAGATCTACCCGCTTTGGAGGACGTAAGTTCTGGGCGCATGGTGATGCAAGATTCAAACTCAATGGGGCGTTGTTTCACAGGAGTTTCGTATGTCGATAATCATGTGCAATTCACTTGTCTCTCCGCTTGATTCTGACTTGGTCATCCCACAGAGGACTTACAGTCGCGTCTCCTGACCAGCTTCGTGGAGATACTGAAGCAAGCACAAGACATCCAGCTGAAAAATCTAGACGCCTTGCGCTCACACCTGACCGCGACCGAAGCTGCCCTAGATGCTGTCAGTCCGCAAGCCGACCAGGATCTTTTCATCGATTACAATGTTGCACCCTTCGCCCCACCGCCCGACTGGACCTTCGAGCCCTCATCTGTTCATTACGATCATGTAAGTCCTCGGGCGCGCCGACCAACCCTTCCCAGGCGCCCGCTGATGTGTATCAAGGGCGAGATGAGCGTCGAGCCTGCGCCCAAGGTATACCTACAGAACAGGCTGAGCAGATGCCGGGCGAAGATTGAAGAGCTGGATGTCGTGCTGACCTCGAAACGTAAGTCGGGGGCTTTCCGGCCGACATGCGCCTGCCCACCGTCCCCATCGGACGCCGTTACTCATCTAGATATGTAACATGTGCAGGGAGGGAGGCTGAACAGCTCAAGAAGTTGGTCGCAGCCTACTCGTCGAACGCCACTCTAGGCAACGTCAACGAGGTCCTCGATGTGAGTCTGCCCGCAGTCAATGTGGACGCATGAGAGTCGAAGACCGCCCAGCCGCTGATCACGCCCTCGGAAATCTCTCGCATCTTACCAGAACTACCTCGATGCCCAACACGAGCTCACCTTCTACGCTATGTCCGGGGTCGTGCTCTCCGCAGAGTCGGAAACGATCTCTGCCGCTCTACAAGGTACGGGAAATTTCTCCACACTGGCATGTCCGTCTTGCCGTCTGGCGTGGCTTCTCCCACGTGATGCCGTTTTCGCGCGTCCTCGCTTTTAGAAACGCCCTCGGCTAACGTGTGCCCATTTTCCACCGATCCGCTGATAGGAGACGAGGGTGCGCAGAGCCCGCATTCGTTCAAGAGTTCCTCATTTTCGATCCCTACGACATGCGCCTATTGCAAGGTCTGTGCGTTACACTGCAGGAGATTGAATTGCGCAGCGTGGCTCACGGTTGCCTGTCTGCCATAACAGTCCTCCATTTGGGGTCTTAGCAAACAGGGCAAGACGTGCAAGGCGTGTGGGATATCCGTGCACTCCAAGTGTGAGCTGAAGGTGAGATATAGTGTCACAAGAACCATGGACGGCCTTTACAGGGCTATCGTAGATACCAGCGGACTGTACTGGGACTCGACACCGCGGTCACGGCGCTTCGGATTCCGTGTCCAGCATCTCTCGGTCGTCCTCTGTCATCTCAAGAGGAGAATCGCTAGGTATGTCGTGACCATCGCACATTGCGGTTATCAAGGGCGCTGACAGTATGGATAACAGCCCCATCGACCACGACTTTATCGGAGGGATCAACTCCGACACCGTCGTCCTTCGCCCATACGGCGCATGTCGCCGACGAGCAGGGTCCCACAGCGCGGGTCCTCTTCGACTTTTCCCCCACGTCGCCGTTTGAACTCGCGGTATCTGGTACGTCGCGGAAATTGTATGTGCGCCCGTACGCGCCTTGCCCATCACGCCGTGTCTAGCCGAGAGCATCGTGCATGTGCTTGAAGAAGATGATGGTTCCGGTTGGGTCAAGGTAGCCGACGAATCGGGGGCCAAGGGCCTCGTCCCGGCATCCTACATCGAGGTCGTGGACGGGACGCCGGCGCCCAACAGCAGCAATTCTTCTCTGAGCTCCGGGACGCATCAGACGTCCGGGGAATACGGTAAATATGTTGGCCGTACAGTCCCGCCCGTTCGTCGCTGACAGGCCATCCCGCGCAGTCCGCGGTTTGTATACATACAAAGCGCAGGGCCCGGACGAGATCGACGTCGAAGAGGGCAAGCTGATTCGTTTGACGGAAGGTCTGAACGGCGGGCGCAACTACGCCGATGGCTGGTGGGAAGGTCAGTGCAGTGACTAGTCCCTACCCCGCGCACGATGCACGCGGGAGCTGATGAGCAATATGATTCTGATTCCAGGGGTAGACGCGAGCGGGAAGAAGGGCATATTCCCCAGCAACTACGTAAGTCAATATCTGAGCTTTTACGGGCTTCGGACTTTGAATGCTGAGCGCGTTGTGTCAGGTGGAAGCGGCCTGAGCAGAACCTCCTGAGTCCTCGGGCACGATGGCGGAGAGTTGGGCCATATGTCGATATTCATTACGTGCAGGAGGGCGTCGCGCGGCTTGTCCGGGGTCCTGGTCCTGGGCCGTGCTGATGTCCTGCGAACGCGCAGTGATCGTGATGTCAAGCCTCTCGTATAGAAGACTCCGCATTCCATCTGTACCTTCTTTCCCTTACATAATATACAGTTTTTCCCTCAGCCTTGGGCGGATGGCAGCCGCTGCGTACGCGTAGCATTTATAAACGAGGCTTATCGGGGAGCGAAAGAAGAGGACGTCGCCGTCGCCGTCTTCTTTGTTACCCCGCCGCCAACCTCATTTCATCATGACGGCGCTGCATCTCATGCGAGAATAGCCGGTACTTCAGTACATATGTACGCCGTGTACCAGAATACAGCACAAGTATGAGAGCCGCTGAGAGCGTGTCTATGGCTGAGACTCATCTACACGCATTCGATCACCTCGAGGACGTGCCGGATGGGCTCCCATATGTCGGCCAAAGCCATATACCTATTCAAAGACAGCTTCTACGGAGTGTCTCGACCGGTGTAAAACTGGGGTTCGCGCGGCACGACCCACACAGAAGGCCCTTCTCCACCCACCACATATCCAAATTGCGGGGAGATTACGACGATACCGGCACGGAAGGAGCGACATGAGGCTGGGTGTGTTCAGGTCTTAGGGGGCAAGGGTTGCAGCGCACCCATACATGCGGACTGAAGGCATTCGATTTCCATTCCTTAGGTACAGGCTGGCCGCCAGAGGCCCCGGCGCCACTGAAAACCCGAGCGGCTGAGTGTGGGTCGAGGACCTATATAAACAAGATGGCTTTCGCGGGTATCTGGACCATCATCTCAGCGCACCTTTCTTGTCTCTCCTTTCCCTTTCCTCCACCCTATCCTGGCCAACGCGCCACCGCTATCTATCTGCATACGCCCAGGTATACCCATCCGACGAATGGTGAAACATAGGCTCGATGGCGAGAAGAACGAGGAGAGAGGGGTACGAGGTGAGCTCAGACCTGAGCTATAGGTACAAGGGGAGGCTTGATCTCTGCCAGTCCCCTCGACCAAGGCATCGTGGTCGCCTGTCCCATCGTATTAGCGGCACAGCTCGGTTCCTCATGAGTGCATGAGGACAAGATGCGTCGCTATTGCGATGGATGACTGCGACGACGATCCCGCGGCCGGGGATAGACGTGCAGAGGCATCCTCCCATTCCTTCTGAATGCTACTACTGACGGAAGACTGGAGACGCACATTCGCTGTATACCGACGCAGCTTGTCTATAAATAGATGGTTCAATTAAGTTGTGGACCGCATTTAGAAGAGCGCCTGCGAGTACGGTGTACCGTCGGTAGACTCGGCGGCGTCGTTGCGCTGAGGACCTCAGATGTCCTAGGCCGATGTTGGCATTTCTCAGCGTATATTCGGTGCCCGGCTAGTAGGCCCTATTCGCGAGGTGCCGAGGGGCAGGCAGGTTATGGGGTAGCTACCTCTGTACAAAAAGACAATGTAATAGGAATGACCCTCAAGATCAATGCCGACCGAGCTGAGCTCCGAACTGCACTGAGTAGCGCGTATGAGCTGATAGCTATTCTTACATTAATGATAGTAGCTTACTAAGTAGAATAAAGCGTTCTGACGCGTACACCGTAAAACTTGAGAACACGGGGAATATGTACGTCGATGGACCCGAGGGGGCTATTCCGAATCAGTGCTGGAGAGACCGAGCTGGTTGAAGGACTCTGCTGATAACAGACGCCCAATGAGCGCTATCGCTGGTCGCGCCGCGGGATAATGTAGACGCCCGAAGGACTCTGAGCGCGCAGTACCAAACAGGGCACAACTCACACCTCTGCGTAATACCGACCACTAGCTGAACCACTCCCACCTATATCTCTTTGCTGTATCTCAGTCATTCTCGGTGCACCTCGCTAGAAACAAGAAACTAGGCTAGCCGACGCGCACTATGTCCCGAATACGAGAAGTCTGGGCTCCTAACTTGGAGGTGGAGATGGCGAACATCCGCGATCTCATCGACAAGTACCCTTACGTCGCCATGGTCCGACAAATCTCTCGCGACTCGGCTGTAGACCTCACCTGGCTTATGCTTTCTTTCTTGCACATAGGATACGGAGTTCCCTGGAGTGGTCGCGCGACCTATCGGAGCGTTCAAGACATCCTCGGATTACCACTACCAGACGATGCGGTGTAACGTCGACCTTCTCAAGATCATTCAGGTTGGGATCACGCTCGCGGATGAGGACGGTAACTTTCCCCAAGATGTGTCCACCTGGCAGTTCAACTTCAAGTTCAGCGCGAGGTGCGTTCGAGGGGAGGGACTCCGTGCGGGGCGTGGTGTCTTCATGTTGCTTTAGTTTGCTTACGTAATCGTGCAGTGAGGACATGTTCGCCCCCGAATCAATAGACCTGCTGCAGAAGTCCGGCATCGACCTGCAACGTCATGAGGAGATGGGCATTGAGCCGAACGACTTCGCGGAGCTCATGATCACTTCGGGGCTTGTTCTCTCACCCGACACGAAATGGATCTCGTTCCACAGGTGAGACTTGTTGATCCCAGTTTATGACATTGATCGCGACGTACAATGTACGTCGCGTACGTACTCGGAGCCATTGTGTCGAAAGGCGATTACCATAGTTGGGCGTGCCTTTGCCTCGTTGTCCGTTGTGTGAGGAGCTGGAAGCGTTGACGCACCCTCTTTGACAGTGGTTACGACTTCGGCTACTTTGTCAAGCTGCTTACCGGGCAATCATTACCGATGAACGAGGAAACCTTCTTCGACGTTCTTCGGACATGGTTCCCAACTATATACGACATCAAGTTCGTGATGCGGTCATGTAAAGTACTGAAGGGCGGGCTGCAGGACGTTGCCGACGATCTCGGGGTACGCCATTCTTGCTTTAGGCCTTGTCTTCTTCAGCTCACTAGCGCATGCAGGTGATGCGAATAGGTCCCTCACACCAAGCTGGGTCCGACTCGCTGCTCACCGCGTCGACGTTCTTCAAGATGCGGGAGCTCTACTTCAACGACAAGCTGGACGAGCCCGAGTTCAACGGCAAGCTCTATGGCCTCGGCCAGACGTTCACACTACAGAACGGCATTGCGGAGGCTGCGCGTGCAGGTGCCGCGACCCTGGCAGAGCGTGAAGACCGCACCATACCCGCCGGACGGGAAGCGCATAACCAGACACCAGGGCCTCCAGGACATGGCGTTATGGGCATGGGCGCAACTCTGACCACCCCGGTCATGGCAGGTGCGATGCCCGCACAGATGCCCACGACGCCGTATGGTCCGATGACGAATGGGCCATATATGCGCGCAGCCATCGGCGTAGGCGGCGGACGGTAGCGTCGAGGCTGGATGATGGGGCGAGCGGAGGGAGGTGTATGTGTGTTGTATACGTGATACCGCACACGGACGGTTTTGTGCGATGTACGATATCAGTGTATCGTCGTAGTCTGTTTATCGTTGTCGAAGTTCTACCTGTTCGTGTTTTGTTTGAATGCATTCCCGTGTTTCTCATTTCGCACCCGACGCTGTGCAGGTGACCTTGAGTTGCATGGCGCCGAGGCTCATGGGGGTGGCCAGTGCTTCATGGTACCGTTAATACGTCCGCTGTTTGGCCAGGGAAGTCGAACGTGTATGGTCCGATGCCATGCTGGGCGGAGCTTGGAGTGGCAATGAAATCAGCGAACGACGTTCGTGGCCGGAGTCCCGACAAGCGATTCCATTGCCCAGAACCCGCTACGAGACAGCTTCTGCCGCTAGATGGAGCGGTGGATATCACGAGGCGAGCCGCTAGACAAATGCCTGTCTGAATGCTGATCACACTAGGCCGCCAACGTCTAGCGTTATCAACCGACTACGAGGAGTGGTACTGCCCGCGAGCCTCGCGTTCCCCCTATCGTTACTATCATACATCATACACATCTTGCTCTCTCGGCGTGGTGATACAGGGTGATACGCATGCTTCTGTAAAACCCCGACCGCCTGGCGCATGATCAATGCAGGGCCACGATTTACCAGGCAGCTAGAAGCAGGCCCATACAAGGAACGGTCGCGGGACTTTGCGGAACTTGGGAGAGCAACCGGTGACCGTCGGTGGCGTTTATCGTTTCAAGACGTGCGTCCCACGGTGCATATCGCTGTACGTGAGGAAGACTGCTGGGGCACCCATATACGACTCGTCTGACGGTCTGCGCATTCCAATGCGATCGGCCGGAGAAGCAGGAGTGCGCAGAAGAGGGCTAGACCGCTCTGTCCCCGTCGACGACGTTGGCTAGCAGCGGATGACCCTCGCTAGAGACATGGAACACCTGCCAGGGCATTAGCGGCAACTCACGCTCATGTTTCGAGGTGGAGGTTGGCCATCGGATGCGTGCACTGAGCAAAACCCCGATCGGGTGCAGAAACGGACGAGGGACGCGTGAGATACGCTTTAACCCCTTTGGAGCGCGTCAGTACTAGACTGCATACAAGAGCACCGTTCATTCTCACCGGGACACAAGGGAAGCCTGGGATGGCCACATACCCCAAGGAAACTACCATCGTGGCGATGTCTGAGAGACCTATGGGTCCCTCTTTGGGACGTCGAAGGGTCCCACAAACCTACTGCATCCAGGGCGTTCGTGTGCGGCAGCCCCCTCGAGCGCGGGGACGATCGCGCACGATTGGCGGAATTGCGAGCTTGAGAACACGCCCGCGTGCACCGTCTGCATAGGCTTCTTCCACTTTCGCGTGCCGCACGCTGGGCGGCGTTCGCACCACGGTGAGAGCTGGGACGCGACCGGCCGGGGGTGTTGCAGCTCAGCGAGCGATTCGTCGAGCCTGGGCAGAGGTGCACGTCCGCACGCCGGATCTTCTTGGCTATCAGGGCTGCACATACGAGGCAAGGGCCACGCATAAACTGGGCGGTGGCCCTGCGGGGACGCGTATGACTTATCCTGCTCCCACAGAGCACGCTGCATTCAAACTCAAGCATAGGAGAACGTGCCTGGCGTTCTCGCACGACTCGCCAACCGCAGCGAGAGAAGAGCCCCCCATCGAACGCGGCTGGTGTCAGCAGCCCACCATTGGCCGCAGCAACGCTCCAGGGTCAGGGATGAGCGGTCGTTGCTCTCACCTGGGCAGGAAGATGGGAACCTGTCTGCACCAGGGTACGACAGGACGGCGTGCGCAGCCTAACGGTTGAGCTTGTGCCGCTGTGCCCGCGAACGGCGCGCGCGCAAGTCGTGAGCCTCCGTCGCCGTAAGAGGCGGGATGGCCGCACCCTTCGGCACTCTCCATCTAGTGCCCCATATTACGGCTCTTGGGCTGACTGCCACGTAGAGTTTCATTGTAGCGGGGCCGGAAGGTGTACGTAACAGCAAAGCTGGCTACAACATGAACGCGGGACATTGGACGTCCGCTGTGGGCAAGTTCTGGACAAGGCCGTCTCTGGGTGCAATTTGGAGCGGAGAGGCATAGGTGGAGAATGCCGTAGTGCCCTTCGCGCACATAAGACGTGACGCTGAAACCGAGAAGAAAGAGACCAGCGAACAAGGTCGGTATCGCGACAGGACGCCGTAAGACGGACAGATGTGCAACAAGCCAGAGCCGTGGACGAGCATCGCCGAGAAGGGTTTCAAGATAGTCTTCTAGATACCGTTTATGTAGCCGGCTGCATTCCAGCGGACAATGGGCGGTACGCAGTCTATTTCCGTCGGAAATGAGCAGGGTCCAGGAGCTCCAGAGGGTGGTGGAAGAGACCCAAGTACGGAGTTCAGACGAGCGATCGACCGAGGCAGTCCAGAGACACATGCTAGCAAGATCGGACATGAGGGGGCAAGTCATGGGGAAGGGGAGGTCTGCGCACGGCCGCAGAGAGGACAGATTGAGGCGTAGGAGCAGGAAGCGTCTGGATGCCTGGAAGCATGGTAGACGTGTGTTCGCCATTGAGTGCCGCCGGGCCGCGGGAGATGAAGGTTATGGTTCACGCGCGCGAATTTGCAACGATCCACGACGAGATAGAGCTACTATTGGGCGAGAAAGACGGCTTCATATGAGTGCGAAGACACGGTGGATGGGAACAGACGCACCTCCGTCGGAGGAGCAACTGCCACTGCTTGCGCCGGTGTATAATGGGCGGCTTCCAGCCGGAAGCGCTACGTATGACCAGCGCGCGCTCGGTGGAGGTCACTTGGGCTCAATTGCCCATGCGAGTTCCGGCCCCCGCGTGGGCGGTGGCGACGAGGGGCATGAGGAGGACGCAGAAGGGACACGGACGGCGGAAGGAGCAGGCAACGTTGTGTGCAATGTGGGAAGGCGTAAATTGCGGCGGAGTGGCACTCGAGCCAGAGTCGAGACTGACAGAGCGCGCGGATTGATGGCGAAGTACAAAGGCCTTGTTCTCGCGCGTGTGGCACGGCGCAGACCCTCGATTGAGAGGTCGCTGGGCCTGACTTGTCGAAGACATTATCTGAGAAAATAAGAGGAGATCAGGGAGAGATCTGCAGAGCTGGGCGGGAGGAGAGCCTGAGCCCGATCGAAGGAGCCGAGCCTGATTGGAGAATTGCTGGAAAGGTTGAAAAGCCGTCCTCTCCTCGTCGCCCTCCGTTTCTTTCTCGGACGGTCACCATCGTGCTCAACGTCGAGCTCCTTCCCTCTCCCGGTCTCGGCCATCTCTCTGTCCTGCTCTCTGCAGATGCTGAGCATCCGTGTCGCGTACCATGGACACGACCCAGCACTACTCAGGCCTCGTGTATCATTCGCACCCTCCCCAGCCACACTCTATCTCTGACTCCGTCCCTCCTCAGCCCTATCCTCAGGGCATGGCCTGGCAAGTCCCTCACCACTCCCCGCCAAATTCCTCTGCGTCGGCCCATGCACAGATGCAGCCTATGATGTCCCATTCGCAAGATCATGTCGAATATGCCCCTCCTTCAGCACAACAGTCCTTTCTTGTCCGTCATCCAGCAGAATCCTTTTCTCTCCATCAGCCGCCTTCTCCTTCCGTTGAGTCTGGGCCGTCGAGCAATCAATTGTCGTTTGAGTCGCCACAGATAAATGGGAGTATCGGGCCAGACAGAGGCCTTCCCCGTCGTCGCCTCCGCCCCCTCGGCAGAGTACAAAGCCACGGTGAACTACCCGACTACGCACAGCTACCAGAACCTCATGACGTTCGTCTCAATCTTTCTGTCCTTCGGTTGGTCTACTGAAGTCCGCCTATATGCGTGTAGCATGTCCAGAACTCTCATTATCCCCCGCACCAGGGCTCACGACCCCAGACTCCCAACGGCCCGGGCGCGCCAGACCAATTCATGCAGCTCTCGGAGCAGTCGCGTCTTTCCTTTGACACTTCTGGTGTATTCCCGCGCTACGCCCCCATGCCTTACTCTCAGCCCCAGTCCCGTTCGACATCGGGTTCAGCTACTTCCGCAGCGTCCAACCCGCGTTCGGCCTCGCCAGCTCTGAGTGTTGCGTCGGCTCTTACCTCCGTCTCTTCTTCTGCCTCAGCACCTCCGTCCCAGGCCAACGCTGCTATCCAACCTGCTGAGTCCCCGCCCCTTCAACAACAGAAGATGCCCGGTAAGAAGAAGCGCTTATATAACGTCACCCGACAACAAATCTGCATTCACGCGCGCGATAATCCGGGGTTGAAGCAAGAGGACATTGCTGCCGTGTTCGGTGTGGAGCGCAGTACGGTCAGCAAGATTTTGAAGCAGAAGGCGCGGTGGTTGTCTGTCTCCGCCGATGAAGAGATCACAGTGGCCAAGTTGAGGTAACGTCTCCGATGTCCGTTTCGTGTTCGTAGCTGACTCCGCAGTCTTGCAGGCCGTCCAAGTTTCCAGAACTCGAGTTTCGTCTTGCGGCATGGGTGAAAGCTGCTTCTGCGCAGGGTACCATCCTCAGTGACGCGCTCTTGCGCCAGAAGGCTCGTCAGATTGGCGATCAGCAGGGCTATACTCCTGACAAGTTCAAGGCGAGCTCTGGGTGGTTGGAGAACTTCAAACACCGGCATGGCATACGGCGAGGTGTGTGGATGGGTTGCGTTACGCCTGAGAAGAATCGCGAGTACGCCACGGACTTCTCGCCTCCCAAACCCCCATCACCTGCACCTCCTGGTCCGTTTCCCGCACATTCTCCGCCGCCTGAAGACGGACCATCGACCACTGATTACGACATCGGCGCGGGTCAAGACGATCGCGGCTCGATGCACCAAAACGGTCAAGCTATGCACCCTTCATCCCTCGCTGTGCAGTCTACTTGGTCACGGTCAGATGAGCAGCAAACCGGCGGACCCTCGTCGTCTACGCTCATGTATCCCGACAGCCAGCAGCATTACTCGTTACAACAAGGTGCTACGCGTCAGGCCGAGCAGCCCATGGTCGAAGCGGTCATGCCCCCCGCTGAGCCCGTGCCCATTCCGATAGGACCGGAAGACGGACGTAATGGGGAGCAGGTCTACGTCGTCCCTGTGATGCCGGAAGTGCTTGAGGAGTCGGAGGTACCTGAAGCTGGCGAGGCGGAAAAGGCTCTTGACAAGGTCCTGACGTACGTGGGTGCCAACCACGAGGACCTCGACCTCAGCGATGCCGACTTCCAGTTGTTGATGGAGATCAAGTACAAGCTCTTCGGCAAAGCCACTGGGCAATCGTACGACTCTCGCTATGCGGTCAATCATACTCGGTCATAGGCAGGCGGCTTAGTGCTGGCTCGGGAGGGTGCTCAAACGTTACCCTGCGAGCTATGCGTTTCGTCGCTGGGCCCTGGGTGTGTGGCGGCTCCGTCAACGTGTCGAGCGCGCAAGGTCGCGGGCTGGTGGACCAAGGCGTTCTACCTCAAGGTTTGTATGGCAAAAAAAGATTTCTGCAGTGTACTCTGAACTTTCACGCTGGGCTTTCGTCGTCGTTATTCTTGCACATGGACTCATCATCGTCATCATCATGCATTGTTCCCGCATCATTCATCTCCCAGTTACTTTCACTCCGCATCCCCATTCATCCCATATCGTACCGGTTCCCACTCGATTCCCTCACCTCTCCAAGATCACGTACTGTCTCTTCTGCATCATGCATCATCGCATTCACGGCCATTGTTCCACCACTACCATCATATGTCAGTCATGTTTCTTCTAGCAAGTTAGTAGGGTATGGCACCCCATCCATCCATTTGTCATGCCATCGCAGCAGCACTGTTTCCCAACATTGTCGCCGAGTCGCTCTCGCCGTTGTCGCTCGCTTTCAGTATGTCACCTTGTAATACATTGCATTTCGGACGCGGCCGTGCAAGTGCACGGTCGTGTCAGATCGTAGTGTACAACTTTGTGTCTATGGGAAGCATATGCACGGCCTAATTCTACCGCAGCGACAAAATGGGCATGTAGATCCGGGATATGAATGGGGGTACTGATCACCCTCTATAAGGCGAGCGTCAGAAAGGTCTGGCCCTATATCGGCACGTCAGGGGTTTGGCGTCCGACTAGTCCTAGCGCGCAGCGGTGCATAGTCATTTCCGCAGGGACTATCACTGGGATGCGGGGCAGAAGCAGGTGCACGAGGCGTGCGGTCTGCTGGGCGAGTTCGACAACCTAACTGCGCGGCCGTCAGCGTCATCGGAAGCATACACCCAAAAGGCAGGAGAGGCGTACCGCAAGGCGAGGATAGAGTCCGACCTCACGAATACGGCGAGCGACAGACACTCATGGCTTCTTCGCCTTCGAGGCCTTGTCCTTGTCTTTGTCCGAGGACGTGCTGCAGCACAGAACGGAGTTCATATGAGCGAACGGGCACAATACTTGGCAGAGATACGAGGAACGGAGCTGCGCGTACCCTTCGAGCGCGACGTTCTTCATGATTGTCAGCTTGCCGGACGACGCAGCAGCGGCGACCTGCTGCTCGATGCTCCGACTGATCTTCGCGCTCAGCTCCTGCGGGCAAAGACACCACGGTTAGCACTCGTCCATTCCCATCCATCTCCTTCCGCCCTTCCGAGGTTCTGTCCGTCCATCTGTCCTCTCTGGCGCGGGTCTGGGTCCTGGATCGATCTCCCGCGCTTCGCGCATTCTGCCTTTGCCCTTGCCCTCGACGGACGGACGAGAAGGCCGTGCAGGAAGCTCGCTCACCTTGTGCAGCGCAGCCTGCTTGACGGCCGCAGCCTTCTTGGGTGCGATGTACCGCTTGCCCTTCTTGGGTGCGGCCGCGGCCTTCGCGGCGTGCCGGCCACCTGAGCCCTTTTGCTTCTGGAGACCCTTGATCTGTCCTTGCGCCATGAGGGCGGTGTGCGAACGTGCGGGGGTGTGCGGAGGGGAGGTAGCTCTTGGGGTGACCACCAGGCGGTGAGGCAGATGGGCTCTGTGGCAGACGAGTGCAGGCCCGTGGTAGGAGTGGCTGAGGAAGCGGCAAGTCGAGAGAAAAAAGTGACAGTGGGTAATTGACCCTAACCCTATGGCTCCCCTTTTGTAAGCTGTGCAGAAATCATCCGGATTTGGCTATCCGGGCAAGAACGAATGGGAGGTTCAACTAGCTTGGTGATGTCAAGTTAACTTAGAACGGCCTACGAGGCACTATCATCGCTCTATGAGCTTAAGCTTTCATACAGCTATACTAAAGGATTATGTTGCATGCTAACCCACGGTACTGCCGAGACTGTACCTGCAACACCCCGACCACTCGTCGAGGATCACACGCTTGCGTTTAAGGCCGGACTAACTTGGGGCCTGGTAGCCACCTTCAATTACACAAACCACAAAAATATAGAGTGCACATGATCTGCTCTGTCTGCCCTGTCGGCGCCATGCCAATAGGGAGCTAGAGCTCCTCGGTAATACCAGGGATGGGTCCGGTAATCCGAGTCGGCCTCAGGCTTATCCCGGATGTATCCTATCTAGCCGCTTTTTTCCTGTCTTAAGAAGCGTCCCTACATACACCAACTTGTTGTAGCTAGAGTGTGTCGTCCGCACTGCTAGAGTGGGTACGGCTCAATGTAGTCAGTCATATCGTTGGAACTCCAATTTCTTACGGATATAAGCTTTATATAGCCCATGAATAGCTCATATATTGAGCATTGAGGCTTCTGGGTTGTACTTGGATGTATACAACTTAAGCAAATGGGAGACCTGCAAGTTGCACTCCTGCGTAGTGATAGGACGAATGTGAGTGGCTGAGAGTTTGGGCGCCTCACCAGAGCAAGCGCGCAACTTAACTATAGCGCTCGCGCGGGATCTTCCGGTGGACGACCAGCGTCAGAGAGACGTCTTGCTCTCCGTCCGCAACGTTGGCCAAACGATGTTGGCCGTCTCCTCCAAATGCGTGCGCCTGCCGCGCGCACTCGCTCAGAACAAGGTGAGCTGACCTTTTTCTCTTGAATAAAGATATCAGAATGCCCACAGTTCACCTCTGAATCGTAGCGTGCTCTCCATGATCTCACCGCCCTGCCATCGAACAAGCCTGCTATCGCATATGGACCCCCGGGACGGAGTGCTACGACGGGTCATATAGCGACTGTCTTTGGGTGCACAGGTTTCATGGGTCGTTACCTCGTCGCGAAGCTCGGTGCGTCTCCTCCCTCAGCTCAGCTCACTCCAGCGCGGGCGGCGATGTTGACTGTGAGCGCGTGGACCAGCCAAGGCGGGCACGCAGGTCATCGTTCCATACAGAGATGAGGACGAGAAGCGGCACTTGAAGGTCACTGGGGATCTCGGGCAGATTGTCTCCATGGTGCGTGTGTTCTTCGCGGATGGTCCAAGTAGAGTGAGAAGGGGCGGCTGAGGCGCGTACGCACGCCAGGAATGGGACCTTCGCAGGCCCGACCAGATTGAAGAGTGTTTGAGACACTCGGACATCGTGTACAACCTCGTCGGCCGAGAGTACGAGACCAAGTACGTCCTTGCTCTTCCCTTGCCGCGAGCGCTCCGTGTCCAGGCCTGTTCAACGCGACTGCGTGCCAAAACAGGAACTTCAGCTACGATGACGTGCACGCGAAAGGTGCGGGCGACATTGCGCACATCGCTGCCCAGTCGGGTGTGGATCGCTTCGTGCATGTCTCGCACCTCAACGCCGCCCACGACTCTCCCTCCGCCTTTTACCGCTCCAAGGCGGCCGGTGAGGAGCGCGTCAAGGAAGCGTTCCCAACTGCGACCATCGTCCGTCCGTCGATCATGTACGGCTACGAAGACAAGCTGTTGAACAACATTGCTTGTGAGTCTCGACCTCTGCCTATTTGCTAGACGCCGCACGGGGATTGAACGGGTGTACTTTTTACAGTCTGGCCAATTTGGTGGAAGCTTAACCACATGAAGACGAAGGTCCGCCCCGTGCACGTACGTCTGCCGCCTCGCCGTCTGTTTCCACGCAATCTAAGTATGCTATAGGCTCTTGATGTTGCGCAAGCGCTGGCCAACGTCATCCAAATTCCTTCCATGCCCGGCACCTTCAACCTCCCGGGCCCTTCTACCATGACCTACGAGTACCTGCTCACGCTCGTGTCCACCGTCACCTACAACCCACCATCGCGTGCGCCGACCCTGCCCAAGCCCGTCGCGCTCTGGTTGGCCAAATTGGCGCAGAACATCTGGTGGCCGGCAATTAGCCCCGACGAGGTTCTTCGCAGGTACATCGACGACGTGGATGTTCCGGGCGACTGGGACAAGTTTGGAATAACCCCGGACGAGATCGAGGAGCATGCTATCACGTACCTGAGGAGATACCGATCCGCGTGAGTTTCTCGTCCCGCTGCCTCCAATGGAGAGGGCGCATTTGCATTTGTTCGTGGAGCGTTCACTGATACGAACTTGTTCGCAGGGAGAACTTCTCGCGGCCGGTGGTTTTCCCTGCCACCCGGGAAACATCCTCGGTGAGTCAGGCCGTTAGCCCACTTCTCGAGTCATAATGCTGACGGCTGCGTGATCGCCCGTGTAGTATGACCTCGCATGAGGCGTCGCTGACACAGCATAAGTCAATTTAATACTGCTTGTCTGTTGGCTGTCCGAGGAGTACTATGATCGTGTTGCGTAGCTATGTTTAACCGCTTGTTCATCGGCGGAGGTGTGAGATAGGGGCACGGTTCAGAGAGTGGTTCGACTTCGAAGCAGACCAACAGAATCCCAGGAACGGTAACTTGCCGGAGAAGACGACCGCAGAGAAGAGCCATGCTTGCCGGAATAGGCAGCCGGCGAGGCCGGGGTGCTGCCACAGTTCTGCTGCGTCTGATACAGTCTGACGATCGTGGACGGACTCAGAACGCGGATGCGTGGAAGTGGGAGTCCGGGAGGGGAGGCATGGAAATAAGGTGGCTCTAAAATACAGTACACGTCGGCTACGCATGGGCTCTGGGAGCTGGAACAGGTGCGTCCGGGCGATCAGAAGCCAGGGGGAGAGACCCCTTTTTGCTGGGGTTGGTTGGGGGGATACATGGACCCAGGAGGTGCGAGCATCTGCGAGAGATACGGCGATGTGATGAGCACACCGGCGGAAGGCGGACACGCACGTTCTATGCCGTTTTGTAGCTCACCTGGGCGCCCTGCTGCTGGGCGAGCATTTCCTTCTCCTGCTGCACGATCTTCGCCTCGTCTTCGAGCACGAGCGCGAGGGGGAGGCCAACAAGGAGCGCGCTGGTGGTGACAATCCAGACGAGGTTGCCGACGACCTTGCCGGTGCCCTTCAGGAAGCCGGTGGTCTTGCTGATGCGGCTTGAGATGCTCTGGCGGGTTGTTGGAGGAATGATGTCCGCAAGGGCGACGATGCGCTCGTAGAAGGACTCCTCGCCATCGAGCTCGGAGCCGACGGACGAGAGAGAGACGGATGATGACGTGCGGGAGGAAGAGGCGGAGGAGTAGGGGGAGCGGGGGTCGTGCTGCTCCTTCTCTTCGACGATCTCGACCTTGACCATGGTGGCGACGTGTACTGGAGGAGGGTGGCGGGTGGTGGTCTGTGACTGGCGGAGACGGAGAGAGCGCGACAACGCACGGCGCGGCCAGTACAGCTAGCAGCGTGGCAATTTTGGTGTGACAGGGTGTGACAGGGTGCAGCAGGCGGGATGTGACGGTGACCGGAGGGATGCGTGGTGTCGGTGCCGAGAAGCGTCAAACGACTGCGCGACGCGGGCGCTTGACGGGCGCGTATTGAGAGGGCGGAGTCTGTTCCGGGTTCGAGTGCTATATCGTCCATTTCTCCTCACCCGTCTCCCCTCCGTACACCTTTCCTTCTCTCCACCACCATCCCACCGCAAGCCATGGACCGTCCAGACCGCGACCAGGAGGCCTCTTCCTCGTCATCGCGTGCGTATGCCGGCCTCCTGATCTCACGCCTCCTGGCACGCGTAATATCGTCCGCCCTGATCTGACCATGTTTCAGCCTTCAATTTCTCCTCTCCCTCCATGCAAAACCAGATCCACGAGCTGGCCAAGACTTTGCCGCCCCCCAGAAAACAGAACACCGCTTGCGACGCCTGCAGGTCAGTTCGTCATCTTTCCGTCGCTCTTGCCCCGCGGGTCCGATCTTCGTCGTCCGTCACAGAGCGCGCAAGGTGAAATGCAATCAGCTCCCCGGCCAGGACAAGGTTCGTGCCACTCGTCGTCGCTGTGCCCTACCCTTCCTTACCGTCGTGCATACAGTGTCAGGTAAACTCGTCGATCGTCGCGTTCCCCTGCTCCCTGCTCACAGGTTCCCCCTCACGATAGCACTGTCTTTCCAAGAACTATCCCTGCACGTGAGTGGCGTATCAAAATTCTATGCCATGTGCATTCGTCTCATGCGCCCGCTTCCAGACACTACATCCAGCAGGCTACCACTGAAAAGAAACGCAATGCCGCAGCAGCCAAGAGGCCGCGGACGTTGTCTGCGAGCAGCCCAAGGTGGGTATGCATGTATTGATTTGGGCGACGGTGTTCCTCACGTTACGGCAACAGCCAGCCATCGAGTTCACGACTGCAAGTTGCTCCCCTCTTCTTTCAATGGCATTGCCGCTGATGCAACGCTAATGATTCAGCGGTCCCGCGGAGCACATGGCCACATCCGGACATTCAGGAACTGCACATGCATTTCAGTCTTTTGGGTCGCACTTCCCACAACAAGGCCCTGTTCCATCTGCCCACCCAATCACGATAGATACCCAGACACGCGATCTATTGGCATACATATTCTCGCCGCCGGATCCAAGGTTTGTTCGGTCTCGCCATGATACATGCCGTTCCTTCTTCTGATCTCCGATTGTCGTCTGCAGCTCCGGAAGCGCGCAGACAAATGGCTCGGCACATGTCCGAATGGGCACGAACCCTTCGCCGCCGGCATATGCTGAATGGGGCGCTTTGGCCCACCGGCTCAGCGAAGATAGCTTTCGCATCGAGTACGTTAGCTCCTCGCTGCATTATCTACAGACGCTCGCTCCCTCTACAGACAAGGGACGGCCGAATCCCTTGTTGATCGCTTACTGACAGTTGACGTGAAGGTTCGCGCTCGACCTCGTGGAGGTGTTCTTCCAAATTGTGCATTCTCGGCTGCCGCTCCTGAACCCAGCGCAATTCCGAAATCGCTTGCACCTAAGCCTTTCCTCAACCGGGCCTCAGAACGGGAACATGTCTCCGAGTACGCCGGTGGCGCAACAGCAACGAACGCGGAACAGCAGCAGCCCCCTCGGCGGACAGTCGGCACAGCACCAGCCACAGAGGCCTCTCCACCCCGCGTGAGTCGCTTGCATTCCTCGCAGCATGATGCGACGAGTGTCGGATGACTGACAGGGGGGATTCCCACTTTGCTTGGTTTAGCCTTGTTGCAACGGTCATTGCATGGGGCGCCAAATTCTCCGAGCATCCGCTGTTTGTCGCCGATCGCCACCGCAATGGGGGCCAGAGCGCGTTTGCAAAAGTGCTCATTAACCGCGCTCGAGATCTCGCGGAAGACATGAAGGTTCATCGGATACCCAATGCCGATCATGTGGTCATCGCGCTCTTGATAGAACCCCTGCAGAGCCGTGAGTAGCGGCGCTCTATATGCTTCTGTGTAGTCGCTGAGTGCGGATTCGTAACGGTAGAGAGCTTAGAGGATAATGCTGGTAAGACGGAATCTTTTAGGAGATCGGAAGTTGTATCTTATCGTTTGACCGCAGGTTTCCATGGCTTCTGGCTGGGGTCTGCAATTCGCCTGCTCTTGGACTTACAGGTGAGTGTTCTGCAATGAGCTTCATCGCAAAGCCGTATCTCATCCATCCATTGTCATGTAGATAAATCATAAATCCGTCATGTCTAACATACACGATCCGGAGGCGAGAGGCACCATGATCTTTGCGTGGTGGATGGCGTGTCTCGCCGATGCATATCGGAGCGTCTACTATAGACGGAAGCCTATGCTGTATGTCCCCCCCTGTCTCCGTCAGATGTGAAGATTTACGCTGACCCTGCCGACCATCGTGTGTAGGGATGACGATGATTACGATATCGACTTCTACACTGTCGGACCTGTGCCACCCGATATCATCGAGACGTCGCCAGCAACTCAACCATCGCCCAGGGAACAGCTAGAGGTGCGCCCACATCGACCCACGCACTGCTCCTTATCACGTCGTTAACTTGCTCCGGCCCCCTGCTCGTATATGGCATACACGCTTGCAGTTCTTGGTAAGGCATCCCCTTTCCGCCGTCCGAACGTCCAGTCGCTCTGGTCTCGTACACCCGCTGACCGCAGGACGTGCGCTCTACACCCAGGGCTACTACAAAGCTGCGCACGCGCTTGCCCGCATCGCGCGGCAGATGTCGCGCCAGCTATGGCGACCGGCGACCGAGTCCGACGGGATTCCTGCCGATGTACTGATGGGATTTATGACCATGCTGAACGAGTGGCGTGACGAGCACCTCTCGCATGTTGGCGTCCCGCCTACTTTCCCGGCGGATTGGGATTTTGTCAGTGCGGTCACAGCCTGTAGGTCCTACTTTTTTTCTTTACCCCTGGAGGCCATTCAAGTGCAGTGAGGATCGGAGTATGAGGTGGACGTTGCTAACGCGGAGCGCGCAGGTGCCAGCGACGCGACGTATCATATCATGTGGATCATTCTCTGCAACGCCCTGGACGATTTCGGGATTCGGGAACTTAACGACGGAACGCGCGCGGGTACCCCTGAGGCGATGCTGCCCCAGCATCCCCAGATTGAGGAGAAGAAGCGTAAGGTGATGAGCGAGGCCCTGCACGGGGCGTTGCGCATCGCAGGTCTGGTGAGCACATCATATGGTTGCGGAAGCTGTGTCCTATGCCGGCACTCACGCAAATATCACACATCCAGGCTGGCGTTCTAACCACGAACGGATACCTGGTAAGCACCAACGCCTTCCTCCGATGTCACCTCGCAACTTCCCTATTGACCACGATCCCGCGTCGCTGCTGCAGCGGTTGGACTGCGCCGTGATGCACGTCAGCTGTATCCAGGCCGGAATGTTGCTCGCGCGCCTCGGCCGTCCGGAGGTGACGAACTGCATCAACGGGCTCGAGCAGTACTCGTACGCGTACGAGGAATGCGCCGACCAGGCCGCGGAGATCAAGCGTATCTTCCAACAGGCCCAAGCGGGAGAGATGGAATGGAACCACATGGCGTCCGTCGCTCCCCGCCTGGGAACGTCCACGGACAGCGCCGTCGGCGGCGCGAACGCGATGAGCGTCGACTTTGGTACCTTCTGAGCGGCTGGCTGGCTGCTGCTGTGGCTGGTAGGTTTCGCGGCGTACTTCTTTCTTGGGGCGGATCGAGCCACGCAGAAAATTTGTTTGGATATGCACGTTGGGAAGCGGTTCCGTTGCAGTCGTTGCTCGTTCGGTCGTTCGGATGTGTTAGTCATTGTCGTGTTGTCGTTCGTATCTGCAGGCGCTGTCGGATTTTTGGAACTGTGTTGTAGTAGCATATATATCCCTAGAGCACGTACGTAGGCTGTATCGCAATATCGACCCCATGGACTACATACCTACAAAAAATCGATGTCATCAAAATACACCCTTCTCACCGGTACTCGTGGACGTTCTCTGACTATGGCGCGGATAGACTGTAGATGTATGATACGGTAGCAGGTATATATGCGACAGAAATACAGAGAAAGCAACAGCACTATAGACGGACACTCTTGACGGCCAGCGAGATACCGGTCTTCTCTCCAGAGTACTTGGTCGCGTCCACGCCGCCCTTGTAGACTGCCTTCTGCGACGCGACCTTCTTCTTCGCCTTCTCGTACTTCTGCCGTTTCTTGACACGAGGGTTGCGCACGCTCTTTGAACGCTTGGGCGTGAGGCCCTTGTTCTTGAGGATCGCGCGCGTGAGGGACCGAGGGCCGTCCACCGCCTCGTCCTCGACATACCGCTCTGCAGCCCTGGCAGCCTCGTACTCCTGCTTCTTCTTCTCCTTCTTCTCCTTCGACTTCCGCTTGACGAGGTCGTAGTACCCATCTGCATCTCCGCCCTCGTCTTCGCTCTCGCTCTCGTCCCGCCGCCGCTTCTTCGACTTTTTCCCGCTCTCCGCCTCGAGCTCCGGATCGACGTCGTCCAGGTCCGCGCCGGCAAAGTCAGCCTCGCGTGCCTTCGCGACCTCCTTTGCGAGCCGCGCCTCCTTCTCCCGTTTGCGTTCGCGGTACGGGATGTCGTCGTCGCCACCGATTGCGGCGGACCGCGCGCCAGCACGCCTCGCGGACGTACTCTCGATGCGCGCGACATGGAACCGAAGCGATTTCTTGCGCGCCTGCTTGTCCGCCGCGTCCGCGACGTCAAGCGCGGACGCCTCTCCGTACACGTCGTCCGCCGATGCGATCGTCGAAGCGGCAGCACCCGCACCCTTGGCTTTTGCCTTCGCGGATGCGGACTTGGAGGACGACTTCGCCGCATCGTGGGAGTCGAGCTCGGGCTCGACGAGGTCGAAGACGGGCGTGACGGGCTCCGCGCGCGCGTCTGCGGCCTTGCGCTTCTTCTTTGGGGGCTCCTCTGGCGTGGGCTTGGTCTTGCGCTTCGCCTTCTTGGATTCGCGTACGGCGTCGCCCGAGCCGGATGTGTCCATGAGGTCACTCGCCTCGCGGAGGAGCTCCTCCAGCTCGCCGCGCTCCAGGCCCTTACCCTTTCGCTTGAGTTTGCTGCCCGCCCAAAGTGCCTCTGCATCCGCCATGAGCTCATCCTCGTCCATGGAACCGTCTTCCGAGCCTTCTTCGTCGGACACGCCTGAACCCTCTTCCTCGTCTGAGAGGCCGCTCATGTCGGACTCGTCGGACGCGGCAAAGTCGAGGTCCTCGAGCGTCGAAATAGACTGCTTCAGCTTGAGCAGCCGCGGGAGGATCGGGTGGGAGCGCAGGAGGTCCGGCCGCTGCGCATATTTCTCGCTCGCGCGGAGGTGGAGGTAGAACGCGAGCGTGGTGGCGTAGGTGAGGAGCGCCTCTGAATAGAACCGTCAGCATCTCCGGCGGGCGTGAGAGGGCATGCGAAGGGAGGGGGACGTACGGTGGTGCAGGTGCATCATGCTCAGGCTGAGCGCGGAGGGGTTTTCGGCCTCGAGTCTGCGTGCGTGCGCGTGCGCGGTCAGCGGGGGAAGGGAGCGAGGGTGAGCGGGAGCAGAACGTACTTTGCGATCTTGGCCTGGGTTTTCACAAGGCTGTGAGCGACGTCGTCCCAGTCGTTCGCTAGGGCCAGGGCCTCCGGGTTCGTTTTCTCAAGGTGGCGGAGGAGCGAGGGCTTGTCTTGAGGCAACGCCTGCACGGCCGGCTGCGTGGGCTCGTCCATGATCCTTCACCGGCGAGCGTGAGCATGCAGACGGAAGGAGAACAAATGCACACATACGTCTCTGTCTCGGGCAAACCCTCCGCGACGTCGCCGAGACCGAAATCGTCGTCTGCCATGGCGTCCCGCGCCTTCGTCTGGAGCCGCTTCGCTTCCTGTTCCTCCAGCTCAATCGCCTCCTCGTCTTCCGAGTCTATCTCCTGCGCATTTGACGAGTAGTACGCAGACTTCTTCGTCCCCCAGCCCTCCTCTTCTTCAGAGTCTTCAGAATCGGACTCTTCGTCTGAGTCCTTGCCCTTCTTGCCCTTGCCCTTCTTCGCCTGCTTCTTCTTCTCTTTTTGTGCAGCTTCCGCGGCAGCGTAGTGGATGTCGTCAATATCATCGTCTTCATCGTCCTCATACTGTGCGCCGCCCTGGCCGTCGTCTTCGTCCTCGTCATCTTCAGACTCGTCCTCCGGCATGCCCTTGAGCGCAAACACCTCGTCTTCGTCGCCATCGTCCGAGCCGCCGTAGTCATCGCCTTCCAAGAGAATCTTATCTCGGGAAGCATGGACTGCAATTCACCCGTAAGCTATATGAACTTATGAGGACAAAACAAACGATGGAGAACATACACTGGTCCTCCTCATCGAGCGGGATATCCGACGCCTTGTTCCATTTTGTGATTTTGCTGTCTTTGCGGTCCACGCTCCTGGGCTTGGACTTTGCTGCCTTTCCCTTCCCTGAACGACGGCGAACCATGGCGAACGAGAGCGGAGGGCAAGAGAGTACGGTGGCGGCGGTCTGCAGTGCGCCCGCTTGCTCTCACTCGCGAACAAAATCTTAGACGCGCCCGTTAAGAGAGCCACGTGCCCGCCGATCACGGGCGCTATATATGCTTTTAGGCGTCTCGCGCTTGTACTCTACGCCTGCAGGTTGCAACCATCTTGTTACTTGAACTGAGCATGCATGAGACTAGGAAGTTGTCCCGCAAGCTCATAAATCGATCTACATCCTCGGTAATTGTTTTCAGGAGCTTTTCATGCCATAGCAATGAGTTACGCAGCAGTCAGAATGCATCCCTGTGAAGTGTTTGTAGTCCACACGCGCAACTGGTTGTTGCGCATACACTACTTCCTGCAAGTCTCAGATATGCTTACAGCCTGCAAGGCACAACTGACGTTTATTGGTAATACACAAGGCTATGGCGATGTATGGACGGCAAGTCGGCCGAGTTTGTCAGCTCACATTCAGGCGCCAACGCGCGGCCTTTTACCACGCCTTAATAAACCAAGCGCGAACCGCTGTCAGTGTGAGTACATCCCACAACTATACGGCAACCACGCGCAGACCCACGCACATCATCAACGTCAACTGCACCTTCAGGTCAGTCTGAACATCCTTCGGACGATAGTTGCTAACTTACCTGACAAAAGCACGCTCGTACCCATTCAAGCCGACCGGAGCCTATTGCACACACTCGGAGACGCCGCGGTTGAGAAGTACAACCATGACGTCATCAGTCCTAACGTCCACTTTCAAGTTCGCCAAACCAGCTGTCCTCGGCTTTGGGCGTGGCCAAGTGCGGGCCAGCGGGCTGGCAGCGGTTGCCGGTGCTCGTAAAGGCCGCGTGCAAGGCTATTCAACGGCTACTTCTCCCAGCACAAAGCCGCTGCTGCTCTATACGGCTGGTACGCCTAATGGACGTAAGGTCTCCGTCTTCCTCGAAGAGCTCAAGGAAGTGTACGGGCTGCCATACGAGTGCGTCTCTGGCGCTCTACTCACAGTACCCAATATCATACGCTGCATGCTCACCACCCACCGCGACTCAGCGTGCACCCGATCGACATCTCGAAGAACGTGCAGAAGGAGCGGTGGTTCCTCGCGCTGAACCCGAACGGCCGCATCCCCGTGCTCGTCGACCGCAACCGCGGGGACTTCCCCGTGTTCGAGACGGGCGCGATCCTCCTCTACCTCGCGCACCACTACGACACGCTGCGCAAGTTCGCGTTCGACCCCGCCACGCATCCGAACGAGCACAGCGAGATGCTGCAGTGGATGTTCTTCGCGGTGCGTACCCAGCCGTCCTGTAGCAGCTGCAGATACTGTTTCCTAGTATGCAGCTGACGTAGTGGGTTTGCTGCTGTAGCACGGCGGTATCGGACCCATGCAGGGACAAGGTACGCACCGCGGCGCTAGCTCTAGCCTCTAGCCTCGGTCGACTCTGACGTCGTCCATCCCCTCGTTTTCAGCGAACCACTTCGTCAGGGTCGCGCCCGAAGATATCCCGTATGCCAAGAAGCGTGCGTACCCAATCCACACCGTCCCTTCACACCCGCCCCGACCCCCGGCGTACGCCGAGTCCAATGACTGACTGACATACCACCGTCATCATTTTAGGATACGTGGACGAGACGAAGCGGCTGTACGGCGTCCTGGACATGCGCCTGAAGGGCCGGGACTGGCTCGCTGGCGCGGAGCGCGGGATGTACAGCATCGCCGACATGAACGCCTTACCTTGGTACGCACGCCCAATGCAATGAGCAGCTCTCGTGCATTTTGGTCTGACTATACCCACTGCATGCGTTTTCAGGGTGAGCAGCCACGGATTCACCAGCATCGAGACGCTGGACGCGTGGCCGAACGTAAAGGTGCGTCGCACGGAGCTCCCAGCTCATGTTCTATGATGAATGGGGGCACCCTATCAAATCGCGACCGTTGGCTACACTGAAACTCATTTTGAACTTGATTTGGGACAGGCGTGGGTCGAGCAGGCGATGGCACGACCCGCGGTGCAGGCAGGGATGCGCGTTCCGTAAGGAGAAGAAGCCATGACGATAGTGCCCGAGTCGCCTGCAGGCTTGGTCTGCGTTTGCCCTAGGAAGCGGGCAGGGCGCTGTGACGCTGATAGGAGGATGCTGTTCGGCGTATCGTTCTTATCCTGCTTCTCTGTGGAGACCGTCGGCGACGGCGGGGTGACGGCGGGTTGTCCCTGCCTCGTGTACCCGCTTCTTTGAAGGCTCCGTATGTTGGACGTCGAAGCACTTCCTGGAACGCCTTTGTACGTGAACCTAACTACGCTATGACGAGCGAGAGCGGTGGATTTTGACGCGCGAATCCCAAGTGTCCGATGACGAGCGTGCTGTGGACCTGCCGATCGAGATGAGTCTATCACACCACAAATATTTCGACGTTCCAGCGCAGATCAGGGGCCCAGACCTCCCGACGTGCGCTTTGGGACAACGATGGTGCGATATACGCAAAGCCTCCTCAGCCCTGAAGAGTCTCAGGCAATCCGAGTTTTGGGAGCACATAATGCAAGCGATATCGATAGAAAGCAAGCAGCAGGATAACGACGTAGTGTACAACGAACGGCCCCCGACCCCAATCCAAAGAAATCCACGGGCGTATAATGATATTTTGAGCGAGCGAGAGGACAAGAGAGGGAGTGAGTGGAAGTGTCGATGATGGCGTGTCCGGCGCGAACCTAGGACCGTCGGCTAAAGGCGGAGGCATATGGCATAGGTACCAAAGGGAAGGCCCGATGGATAGCGGAGATGAGTCTGTGCGAGAGATGTCTGGCTGTCGATGGTCGTGGCGGGGAGTAGGCGTATTGGCATAATGTATGTGCTGTGCAGGCGGGTGTCGTACGCGTACGGCAACGCAGGATCGTCTCTGTACGACACGTATATCTGAGGATCGACGGCTAGTGTCCAGTCAGCAATGCTGTACCACTCGCCAGTAGCAGTAGGCAGATAGACAGCGCGACGGCGACACTCACATCGCTATCATTCTTGCGGCGACTCGGCGTCGATGTCGCTCGCTCTGTCTGACCGCGCAGCAGCATGGCTGCCGTCGTCGTGGCCGTCCTCGCGCGGGTGCCCATGAGGCAGCTCGGGAGGGACAAACTGGCCCTGAGCATCGAGCTTCTTTGAGAGCTCGAGCCAGAGCTCGAGCGTGTACTGGTGCATGTTTCGCGCGTACTCAAGGAGGGCGTAGTACGGGCCCGCGTGGGCGTTGTTGGTATCGTCGGACGGCATAGCTGTCGACCGTTTCTCTATTTTACGTCCTGCGATAGGCAGCGGGTGGAATGAAGGCGAGATGGCCTAGGGCGGATGATGACGGTGTGGCACCCAGAACAGGGCGAGCGGGCGGAGAGGGCGGAGGCTCTGGAGGGCTGGAGGGCGCGCGGACGGGGCGAGGTGTGTAAATACAATTGATGGGTCGGACCGAGACTTATCGAAAGTGACTGAACGAGCGAGATCACGCGCCGGGCTGGCTGAAGGGGGTGGTATCGAGATGGAGCAAGGGGAGAGAGCCTCTGGGATGCGTCTGGGAGAAGAGGGCCAGGTATAGACCGGGAGAGGGCGGTTCCGGGCTGGCCGCTGCGCACACGCCCAGTATCCCCAGAGCCGTTTTGTGGGACATGTTGATGTCATGACGCGTTCGGGCTGCCCACTGCATGCGGTCTTGGAATTCCCATTACGCACGACGAGCGCAGGGGGCTCAGCTGCAGCCCCTACGTCATCGCGCGCGATGGAGCCCAGAACGCCGCCCGGCCACTGCCCCCGTCCTCTTCTTGCCCAGTCGAATCGAATCACTAATATTCCTGACACGCATGCAGACCAGTCGCGATCCTCCTTAGCCTGGCCATCGGCAGTCCTTGCGCGACCTTGTCCATCTAGAAGGCGATTGGCACGCATACTTCGCGTCAAACGCCGCCTGTGCGCCCCGGCGTGGCGTATTCCGTCTGCTCGTCCTGTGCAAGAGCTCGTCAGACGCGGCGTAGACATGTAGTCTAGCCAGTCTTGTAAACGAAACGCTCCATGGATCAAACACAACTGTCAGCGGCCAACCTACCAAAACGTCCAGCATCAGAGTCCCACCCCACCTCCGGGCTTCCCATTGGCTACTAACCATATTAAACCCTCTCACGGGCAGGAGAGGGGGGCCGTGCGAGTCACCGAGCCCGCCGGCAGGGAAGGGCTTGCCTGTTCGCCGCATCCCGACGGACCACGAGATCGCTCGGAATAGCACGCATGATCGTGATATTCGAGAGGCTTCTGCTCGTTCGTCATAGTGAGCTTCCGCATTTCGAAAAGTGTTCCAGCGCGCCCTGCTGGCTAGTGTATACACTAAGCCGTTTGAAGCAACTTGGGTGCGCAAGCGACGGTACGGCATTGGACCACCCTGCTTCCAGGCGCGGATTGTGAAAATGGAGATGCTCGCCGTGCTTGCATTGGTCGCGCGAGCAAGCTGCAGGCTCACAATGTCGCAATGCACGATTGCTGTATGATTGAGAGAAAAGGGGCGATGGAGTCAAGTTACCGCGGTGCTCTAGAGCGATAGTGGCCCCTGACCACACTCACCCTTGTGTATCATCGCAGCACCGCGCGTACCGCGTTCATCAAGCAGAGGACTCGTAGATCTTGCGCATGGCACGCTCCAACGTCCGCACTCACTTGACGGACTTTGTGCGAGCCTGCGAGGGCGTCCGCATGGCGCGCCTGAAAAAGAGCGAATTGCGATTCCGGAGGAGCTTCGAATTCACTTGCCAAACGCGGCTCGGAGTGCTTCCGTCACCTCGTCACGGCGTATCACACATTGCGAGGATGTGACGACGAAATGGTCACAGCTGACCGCTGGACTTGCTTGCAGTAGGCGCCGGCAGGAGAAGTCGTCCACTCACCGCTCGTCCACGCTTCTCCGTCTACCATGAAGCCTCGACTGCCCCTCTCGTTGAGGCTCCCCTCTTTCGCTCGTTCGTACGCAACCAGGCTTCCGGAGAGGCCGCCCTATCGAGCACCCGACCCGCTCAGGAACAACCCCAATGCGACGTACCAAGAGCTCGAAGAGAGCGTGACTTTCATCCACCGCCCCCCGCCCACGGCACCCTCGCCGCTCTCATACACGACAAACCCAGCGTCGCCCCTCCTCAAGGACGGGCCGACGCCCGTGACGGGCGCGCTGCCGCCGCAGGTGGGCAAGGCGCGGGAGGCGCACGCGCGGCTGTCGGACGACGCGATCGCGAAAATGCGCGACCTGCGCCGGGCGGACCCCGCTACGTGGACGCGGGGGCGGCTCGCGAAGGAGTTCGGGTGCTCGCCGTGGTTCGTGGGCAAGATCATCTCGCTCAAGGGCCCGGATCGCAGGCGGGCGCTGGAGGAGAGGGAGAAGGCGCACGAGGCGGCGCGGGCGAAGTGGGGCGAGCGCAAGTCGCTCCAGATGGACATCCGCAGGAAGAGGAAGGAGTTCTGGTAGGATGGGCCGGTACGAGACCAGGTACGGGGCGACACATGTTGAAAACGTTTGGCTGGGTTTTGACACGTCTCTGCGCTTCACAGTCCGGCCGTCTGTGACTTTGCTGCGCTGGGTATAGAGGCTCATGTTCCGTCTTCAACTATTGTATATCACTCTATTGCATGCCTCGTCGATCCCTCTCAAGCAGAATCACTCTGGCGACTATCCCAGGTCGAGCATGAGACAGGTGCTGCTCCAAGGTGCTTGACCTGTGTTTTTTTCGCTCCGCCGGTACAGCTCCTACCCACCTTGACCGTTGAGGTAAGTGAGAAATTGGTGTCGGGATGTCGCACAATTTGCATGTGAACACTGCATTTCGACTGGCCTAGATCACTGGCGGGGACCCACTCACGAAAACTAAGCACTGCCACCCACTGGACTAGCTGAGAACGACGCCGTGCAGGATATCTAAGGCACCCACTGCACTGTTCGGAGTTAACGTTCGAAGTGGCCAGGTACGGTACCTCCGTGGTCATGTTCACTTCCATTACCTGCATCACTCCGTTTCCACGCAATACGCGAGTACCAACGCTTCACGCAGGCGTTGTGTATGCCTGTATGCCAATTAACATCCACGATAGATAACCACAAACTTCACTGGCTAGTATGCCAAGACCGCCAAATACAAGAACGCGACCAAGCCAGCCAGCGCCACGCATCCCAAGCCCTTGTGGACCTGCGCCCACCCATCATCGTCCTCCCCCTCCACGGCGTAGTCTTCCTCGTCCTCCTCGTCCAGCCCAGAGACAGAACCCGTTATGCTCGAGCTGCGAGATAGAGTCGACGGAGCAGAGTAGTCCTCAGTAACCAAGAGCCGTCGAGCGGTGGAACAAGCAGTCTCGAGCTCGAGGCTGACGCTGTCGTCAACCAGCCATTCGGGAGATTGGGGCCGCGCCCGAGTGCGGGAAGGTACTGGAGAGACGTCGGATCTGAAGCTTAGCCCGAGACAGTTGGCGGAGTCGTCGCTATCGAGGAGAAGCTCGTCCAGAGACACGAGAGGAAGCCCGGGCAAGACGGAGAGAGGGCGCGGAGAGCGCGGAGACGAGGTCCGGAACCAGTCGGCGTCGTCGAGAGGCGAGTCTATCGAGTCTACAGAATCTTCGTGGAGCGGGGGATCGTGCCTATCCAGCTCAGTCGCTGACGAAGCCTGCCGTAGGTGTCCAAGAGTTGTCTCGGTGGTTTCGCCAACGGTTGCTACTGCCAGTTCTCTAGCCGATTCGACGTGTTGGATAGGTTGGTCTGACGTAGGACTTGACGGATGTGATGTCCTTGCCGGGGCTATGTCTACCGTTGAGAATTGCTGGATGGGACCGGGCGAGCCACCAATTGACAGAGTTGATGGACTACGACCGTCGCGATCGCTGTCGTCAGCCAGTTCGTCTTCGTGAAGCGTAGAGTCAGCATCATTGTCGAGAGAGAAAGCGGACTGCCTCGAACGCCAGGCGTAAATGTCAGCCGTGGTGCTAACTGCAGAGCGGCTCGGTTCGCAGGGACTGCCTATGGTGTGGTTTGGATTTGACTCTGGGATCAGTAACTCAGAGGACGTTATGCGATCCTCAACGTCCTGTTGCAACCATGTGAACGAGCCTAGCAGGCGGAACGGACATAGACGAACCTTGCACTGCATATTTCTTGTAAGTTGCTCACGACATGGGGAATGAGAGGGTGGACTAACCTCCCCAGACATATCCGGTTTCGACATCTTGAGCGCCGGGCTCATGATGAGCGTGTCGTCCGAGAAAGACTCAGATGCAGGGGCCTGTGGAGGGAGGCATCGCCATATCGTCTCATAGGCATGCCGAAGTGAGGGAAGCTGATTACGGACCTGACTATCCTCTCTTTCCTCCTCAGTTTGATCCGCGGGAAGGCCGTCCACACCCACAATGTCCTCGCCTTCTGCTCCCACGACCGCAGGGAGAAACCCGCCGGAGGAGACGTCCGGCAGTTCAGCTGGACGCAGCAGAGGTTTCCGAATGCTGTGACGCAGGAAGGAAGGGATGACTTTCGCCGGATCGGTGCGGGTGAACTTGTTCTCCGGGGCCAGCCTCGCGAAATCCGCGCAAAGCTGAAAAGCCACCAAAGTCGATGAATGTCTGCGCGAGATCAATGAGGATTGGAGGTAGATACCCACATCGTCGATGAGCGAATCTATTGAACCAGGGATGATGGTGCCAGGCATGTTGGGGCTGAAATGAGTGTGAGTGGCGGAGTAGAAGTGCTGTAGTACGAGTGAGTCGGCCGTGATGAGCTGAACGATCCTGGGCTTGTAGAATAGGATGTGGTCGAAAGAGAATGCTTGAAGGACGGTCCGTTCACGCTACGACGTAAGCCTCATATGCAGGACGTGACGAACACGACGCGGTTGGATTTGTCGTGATCGACTGGTCCCCTCGATCTTGTTCGGTTCCACGCAAAGTCTTCTCGATCAAGTTGGTCATGTACACGAGTGTCGCGAGGATTACAGGACAGAATACCTGGTCACGCAGTCTTGTAGTGTCATGCCATCTCTGCATCCGTAGGAATCATGCGACGAGGACGAACATATCATGTAGGTGATGACATTGTATGATCCGGAGGGTTCACGATTTCGCAGGAACAACTGTCGACAACGAGACAGTCTTGTGTTCAGCAGAAGTCAGCTAGAATTCAGGTATCGTGGGTCACGCACTTGTAGATTCCGACGCCCATTGCGTTCATTCAAATGTACCAGGCCACGACTACAGCCAATCCCACTGCATATAAACCCGACGAACTGTGCAAGTTTCTCGCTTTCCGACAAGATCCAGAACCCACAGGCGACGCCATCACAGACGAGGCCTGCGGTTGGGTGCTGAATGAACTGGTGGCAGTGGTCTCCGCAGGACTCGAAGTACTCAGCGTCACAGGCGGGCCCGTGCTGACTGAGATACTGGGAGGAAACGTGACGTTCGCGATGGATTCGTGAGGGGCGGCCGGGTTGAGTATCGAGAATAAAGGACTCTGGTTCGCATTCTCTCCGGCCACTGGCACGCTTCGTCAGAGGCGGTCCGTCGCTTTGACCATGAGGGTGTAGAAGAAACTCACAGATGATGTAGTAGAAGTCGCCAGTTGGGAGGTCTGGCACGATGACGTTGACTTCTTTGTTGTCAAGGACGACATTACTCGCAAGAGGCTGTTCTGCAATTGCCTTCAGTACGGCGTTTCCAGCGGAACCACATGCGGGTATACATACCAAAGTAGTTGACGAAATCCCCTGATTCTGGGTTCATATAGCCCAAGAAGACCTGTCCTACCTGACCCGGAAGCTGCAAACCACGATTGCTCCTGGTTGATGACGAGAGTATTGGACGCCAGAGTTCGCATATCAGATAATCTTGTAAGGGTCACTTACCACTTGACCGTTTCCACCTCGCCTACCGTCCAAACATCTGCGCCGCCTGGTCTCAAGATGGTGGGGTCGAAGAGGAGTTGCGCTAAACAGCCATGGAAGACGTCGAGGACTGCAGCGATAGCGAGAAGTATGTGTAGATAGAAAGGCATCACAAACAGCAATGCCATGCTTAGGTGTGCGGCCTCAGATGATGAAGGAGGAGGTAGATTGCTCCGAAGTCTACAGATATACCATAGGATGACTGTGCCTATAACAAGGCCGCAGCATTGACAGCTCTTACATGTGCCTTTTGATGGACAGTTACCGCATGTCTCCCTGAGAACGAAGCGGATTTAGAGAGGGAACCACATGCCAATCAATTCCGCAGTTGTCGAGAATGCAACGAATGAGTTTCGCTACCAGGTGCGTGCACGCGAATCGCTGAGGACAAGTTAAGAGGGTGGATGTTCAAAACGAGCTGGATGCTCCGAAGAGTAGAAATATCAGTTCTCTACGTGCAATGCAGGCATGGATAGACCTTACCTAATCGGTTCCTTCTGGCTTTAGAGCTTAAGTATTCTCCAGGAGTCAGAAGGAGTCGAATATGATTTTGTGTAGAGGGCCACGGCAGAGTACCGGATTCAAGGGCCCGATCAGGACAGTTCGTTGCATACAGTCACCACTCATATTTCGCCAGAGTCTACGGTTGCCGTATTGCATACAGGTGAGCATTCAAGTATCAATTTTGAGGGCGTACAGACTTCTCCCCAGTTCAAGTTAGGAGACCATGTCGAGGCAAATCATAGTCACTCTGCCAGTCACGGTCCCTGCAGTCAAGGACTGTCGTGACTGTCAAGAGGGCGGCCGCGGTGGCGCAGTGGCACGCGGGTCACATATGCACGTGGACGCGTCACGACCGTGTCAGAGCTCACGCTTGGGATCTTGTCGGGCAACTCGGATGTTGACCTGGGAAACATATGTGCACTGACTGGACTGCAGATATCGACAGACAGACTGTTTGTGTTGGCAACACCATATATTCAACGGACGACGCCAAGGAACCAGTGGTTTATGAGTATAGAATGTAGACGTTCGCGTTAGTACGAGTCGAGCAGCCCTCAGCCGGACACCTTATACGACTGCGGCGGCGGCGAATCCAAGCAAAGGCAGGAATATCCATACCCTTCCGCGTTCCATTATGTGCCGGCATCCACCAGAAGTACTGCTGGTGGGCGTCGGAGTCGATGAAGCTGTGGGCGAGCCACTAGGGGCAGTTGCAGAGGTTGCAGCTCCAGAACTGCTCGTCTGGGTCGATTGCGGGATCGGAGTAGCGGGAGGCGCAGAGCTGATGGAGAGCGAGGTTGGGAACGTGATGTTCGCGGTGGATTCTTTCGGCGAGGCGGGGTTGATGATGGTGAAGAGAGGGCTTCCACCATTCGCAGCATCGAGCACTGACGCATAACATTTAGACCACGCAAAATCGAAGGGAGAGTATCTCGACATACTCAGGATATAGTAGAAGTTCCCTGTTGGTACATCCGGAACCACGATATTGACGACTTGGTCCGCGATAGAGAAGCCTTCAGCTAATGGCTGTCCTACGGTGGTAGCGTCAGTCCGGAGAGACAATGTCCTGAGCAGATGCGCTCACCGCGATAATCGTTTCCCCAATTGCCCGTCGTGGCAGTTGGATCGAAATACGCTAGTGCGACCAATCCCGTCTTGCCCGTAGCAAAGCCGGTACCATGGTTGTCCCTGGACCATGCCTCGGATGAGCAACACGTCACGGAATCTCACTACCACCAGGAAGGAATCATGACACACGCACCAACGAACCGTCTGCACGCTCCCTACAGTCCAAACGCTCGAGCCATTGGGACTCAATATCGTTGGCTCGAATATGCTATTTTGTGCAACACAACCAACCCAGGCGTAGGCAGCAAGGAGGGCTAGTACGCCCAAGGAGCGACGGTGATGAGACATGGAAGGCCAGTCTCTAGTGCCTCTCAAGGCGGTGCGATGGCGACAGGACTGAGGACCTACTGATAGGACAAGGCCAGGTATACATGCAAGACCTTCCCGCCCGACATCATTGAATCGGGATTGTAAACTCGCGCTCGCCGCTTATTCACAATTTCCGGCGGGCAAGCACCGCTCGGGACCTCGGGCGGCCTGCTACTTAGCGGCTGTGCCGTTCCTGCAAATCATGCCACCACGATGGGCGCTGGCGCCTCATGGAAACACCCGTTTGTGGGCAGCTCGGAGACTCGAACAAAACGCGCCTTCTGGAAATACAATGGCCGTCGGACAATATTGTGAGGTCTTGTAATCCATAGCACAATCTGTTCTGGTTCACTGCGGCACTCGCAATGTCCCGCGAATGGCGAGATTTTGTCACTCACTGGATGCTCTGTAAGGATAAGTGAGCGCACAAGCCTTCGTCTGGTTACATCATGAGTGAGAGGATCCAGAACACAGTGAGGGGAGTTGCAAAACGAGCCCATCCGATTTCTGCCCCTGCGCACGATCCCCCAGTTGTAGTATGTGTACTCGTCGAATTCGGAGATGACGCGGTCCTCGACGTTGCAGTCGCCGAGGTCGCGTTTGAAGACGTCGCTACTGGTGAAGTGACGCCGGAAGTGCTACTTGGCATCCAAGAGCTCGCTGTGGCGGATGGAGCTTGACCGACTGAGATTGCCGTAGGAAATGTGAGGTTCATGGCCGTGGTAGATGGGAGAGCGGGATCGTCGATGGCGAAGACGGCCGTCTCGTTTTGAGCGTCTCCACCCACTAAAATGCATGTTCGAGTCAATGAGCCATGTCACTACGGACGAGCGATAGCACAGCCCGTCCGCGGCGTGGACGTACGCAATAGATAGTAGTACTTCCCACTCGGGAGGTTGGGAGGGACTAAAACGTTCACGACCTCGTCTGAAATCAGGAATCCCTCTGCGAGTGGTTGATCTGCGCGCGAGAGTAAATATCAACCCCTCGCGCGCGCGACACTAAGTTTGAATTACTTGCCAAGGAAGTTGTGTCCGACGTCTGGCAATTGACTGTAGGGATCGTAGTATCCCAATACGATCGACCCGTGGTGATTCGCAGGAATATCCAAGCCTCTGTTGTCCCTGTGCCGCATAATGTGTATGTGATCATCGCATGAGATTATGAGCGGCAGGTGATATACGCACCAGCGGACTGACTCCACACTCCCTACAGTCCACACCGTCGAGGAATTAGGAGTGAGCATAATCGGCCCAAAGAGAGGCTGCGCGAAACAGCCACTCCATAAGAACACCGCATATAGAGCCTGAAGAACAGCAAGACAGCAGTGCATGGTGTGTGGGGAAAGCAAGGATTGCGCACTGGGTCGCCAGTGTCCTCCTTACACATGGCCGCAGTGATTAGGTTAGACAGCTAATCCCGCAGACGCTGATGATGATCTTGCCAGCGGCCATCCTGGTGAACCTCCGGATTATGCGCGGCCAGCTCGAAGCAGGCGTAGATCATGGTATCTATTCGAAGGCTCTACGCGCAGACTTCACATCGCAAGAAGAACAAGCAGAGCGCTCAGGAAGAAGCCAGGTATGCAGCTCGCTGACAGCTTCCGCCCATCAGAGGTACCGTTGGTCTGTGTCGCAGTTGAAGTTGCGGACGTGCTCCCTGCAGAAGGTGATGTCGTACCCGCAGACGTCAGAGGCGAGGTCCCAGTTCCAGTACCACTGGGTGACCAGTGGCTCACAGTCGCGGAGGGAGCGCCGCCAACGGAAATCGTCGAGGGGAACGTCAGATTAGTCGTCAGTGTCGATGGGCTCGCAGGATTGTTGATGGAGAAGACCGCGCTTTGATTGCGAACATCGCCAAGAACTGCGCAGCGTTGCGAGCATCTGTCAGCGCACAGCGCGCGGAGCGCCACGGACAAGAGATTCACGTACGCAATATGTAGTAGTAGTGTCCGCTCGGAATGGTGTTGGGAACTACGACGTTGACGACTTCGTCTGAGACGAGAAAGCCGTTGGCGAGCGGTTGGTCTGTAGACAAGTCCGAAATGCGTCAGCTCGATCCTACCACGAGACTAAGGCATGAACGGAATTCTTGTGCTTACCATAGTACTCGTGTCCACTACCTGGATCATCATCTAGGGGATCGTAATAGCCTAAGACGACCTCTCCATGTTTGTTAGGAGGTATGTCCAGCCCTCCGTTATCCCTGTATATGAATCGCCTCAGGGTGGATCCTGGAAATCTGAAAGAAAACGGATAGCCTACCAACGAACGGACTGGACACTACCTGTCGTCCACACACTGGAAGCGTTTGGACTCAGTATAGGCGGTGCAAAGAGAGGCTGCGCGAGGGAGCTGCCGAAAGTTAATACCGTCAGCAGCGCAGGCAGACCGGAAGGTCGACGCATGGGAGGCGTGATGATGGACAGAAGCAGACCCAGCCAGGCGTTCTGAAGTTATCCTTCGCCCATCGTCTGTATAGACGGTAACTGATGCAGTCGGGCACTAAGATAGAAGCCCACAGGGCGGACGAATTACATAGGCAGACCTGACTGTGGTGACATTGCTTAGCCGGCGCTATCACGAGAAGAAGGGCGCTATGTAATAGTGCATGCGCGGCCGCGGCATCCGCGCATTCCGGAGTCGGGGGACCACTGGCGGCTGTGTGTTTCTTACCTGCCCCCTGCAGCAGCACGCATAGCATTGTAAGGCTGTTGATTTCGTATAGGACGTAGTACTTAGACTCCGATCCGAGATTATGCTCCGGTCGCATGAGGTCACCGGTAAATGGATGCATTAATATTTAACCTACGATGATGCAACGTTCATAGATCTCATGAGTTAATCCCTAGCACATGAGCCTTTGTCAACTGCAACGGAGCGTTTGAAGCACAAGATTTGAACTTACCTAGAGCATGATCCCAGACACAAAGGCGGACAGTCCCGTGGCAATCAACAGCAAGCCGCTGTTGAGCGTACACGATCTTTCCAGAGCGCTATTGTTGCTCTGACTTGTACTAGGCTTGGCTGCCGCTGATGCTTGTACACTAGTCGCTGAGATGGACATGGTCGGAGACGTTGTCGAGCTAGATGGTTGCGTCGAGCCGGCTGGTGGAATAGTGGCGATGACGCTTGTGTGCGTGATTGTAGCGGATGGGACATTCCCGGCCGTCTGGAGCGTGACCGGGTAGCTTGCACTACCGTTCGTTGGCACGGGGTTTTGCACGTCCTCGATTTCGAATATAGGACTAATGTTACTCTCATCGCCGAGCACTGCGAGGAGATGCTCTCGTATCAACCGCGAAGTCTGCAATGCGCGTATAGAGGCACTTACATGCAACAACGTAACGCAGAGTCGTAGGCAGATTCAACGGACAGCGAACGTTAACTACGCCATCCGATAAGGCGACGTTTTCCGCAAGGGGCTGATCTGTACCGAAAAGCATACGGGATGAGCCCACTCCAATGTGCAACGCCGTAGATGAGAACGCACCTTTCCAAAGCGTCACGTTCCCGTCAGTCTGAACATATCCCAATAACACTGTTCCTTCGACGTCGTCCAGGTCGAGGCCATCGGTGATCCTGTCGCCGCGCACCGATGTCAGTAATACTACTCGTGACTTCTCACCAATATCCGTCCAAACACGCACCATTCGACGGTTTGTACAGAGCCCAACGGCCAGACTGAAATCGCGTTGGGTTCCGTGATAAATGGAGATACCGCACGGGGGACGTGAGCCGCAAGAACGCTGCTCAAAGGCGAGACAGAGAGGATAGCTAGACTGAAGAAACCGAAAGCCGTTGTCATCGCTGAGCAAGCTGGTGAAGAAAGCTGAATCTCGTGTCCGAGCGGGCGAGAGGAGCCACACGCCAGAGCGCAGGCTCCTCACGGGTATTATACGGCCTACGCGTTGATGCAATTTCAAAGATGAGACCTACCCAACAGCGATCACTAAGTCCAAGAGCTCATAGCATTAGAGCTTTAGTTCCCTCATGCTTTCCGCGTGCTTGCGAAGGAACGCCTTGTAGTGCCAGTAGGATGGCCGTCGGAAGGATCATTGAGTCGGTGTAAGAGAAGATGGCATGGAGAAGCTAGTGGGGCTGCACTGGCAATGACCTTCGAAGCTCAGGCTGTGAGCCGTCGTCATTGAGGACGTCGACGCGCAGAGTCACACCGGCATGCCTCTCGTCACAACGCGATTGTATGTCCGAGGAGTCACCCAGGCCACTCTTCTTCGAACGCAGGTGAAGGGCTTGGCCAGCGTACCCTTATACTCTACTCAGACATGTTTTTGCACACGTGAAATGCACGTTAGTGCCAGCAGGCCAGCCTTTCCATAGATGTTTTGATCATGATGGGGCCTCACTATCTCGTGCTGGTACTCCGGCCTCGGCCGGGTATCGGTGTGAATTGAGAGCTTATATTCCCCCGGTGCATTGCATTGTTACTACAAAAGCCCGCATATGTGTCCAAAGATCGAGAGAGAAAGATATGGCGCGCGGCATGCGCACGACGTGACGCGTAGGACGTGTGCGGCCGAGGACAGAGGGCGCTGTGTGTCACCGCCCACGTGCTCGTGACCATGCGCGCTGCAAGTCTGTCAGTCTGGCTGGTCCACTACAGTAAGGACATTTCGCACCTCCAACATCTGATGCACCGGTCGTCTATGGCCTCGGAGTAGGTGCCACTATGTTTAGCCTATGTCCACACCTATAGCAGGTGGAACTGCGCGCTCCCAGTTTTACTACAAGCCTCGTCCTGCGGCAGGGGCTTTGCCTCGGGTGACGCAAACATTTTACGATTGACTGACCCAGACCAGACTGGAGGTCGGTGTGTGAACCAACATGTGTGTACGAGCTGTAGAAATGAAGCAGGAATGTCTCACTGGGCTGGACTATTTTGGCCTATCATGAGGATGCTGACGAGCCGAGGAGATTAGACGTACAGATCAACAGGCTCGAAAGATCGTCTCGTTACTGGAGCTTGAAGACTTGCCGATACTCCCCATAGAGTAAGTCGGCGGGCCCGTACACACGCAAGCTTCGCAAAACATTCTTTTATGTATGACAACATCACAAGATCTGCTATTTCGACGACGAAGCGCTCAAGAACGTCAACACAACTCCAAGGATGGCACGTCTGCCAACCCTCCTCCACCCTACGGCGGACCTGGGCAGAGAACAAAGTCGGTAGGAACTGGCGCGTGCGTAGCGCGCCGAGAGATCATGCGTCGGCAGCCTCTATTTCACCAGACGGCAGGGCAAACCGAAGAGAGCAGGCCAAAGGAAGCTGTCCTTGCAATAGCGTTCTGCGGATAACAGCCGACTCAGTTGACCTCAAGAAGAGACAAGAGAGTATTAGGAATACTCACAGATAGCAACATAGCATGCAGTAGGCGTAAAGCGTTGATGTCAGCAGAAACCAGCTCGAAAGCCAGAGAGCAGGCAGCAAGTTCAACATTGAGATCCAGCTCGGGAGCGTAGGACGAGAGCACAAGAGCAGGATCCAGAGAATTCAAGAAAAGTAGATGACGTCTCCCAGCTCTCACAGCACCGAGAGAGTCGAGCAGAGAAACCAGCAAGGGAGCAGTGGCTTCGGAGTTGTCCAACAGCACTGAAGACGTCAGATGGACACATGCACGTCTGAAGAGAGCGATACTGTAAGTATATAGATGAGGTAGGGAGGAAGGAGGGGAAGTGCTCGCCTATGATTGCTGTTGGGTCACGGCGGCTCCTCGTGACGAAGGACCGTCTCCTGAAGAGCCGCATTGGAAAAGGAAGGGCAAGCGCCGAGTCCGTGCTCGGAACAAGACGCGCCCATGCATCATAGTCGATTGAAGACCCCTACCAGTGCACACGTGAGACTCCAGGTGGACCTATGAGAGGAGCAGTTAGCGTGCTGATTAGAGAATCGATCATGTAGGAACACACCAGACGCGGTAAGACACAGTCCGAGCGATCTTGAACGCCGGGAAGGACTGAAGTGATATCTTCGTCTCGAATATGACACGCATGCACATATGCATCTCAAGACGTAGACTGAGGAGCACATAGTCAGTATCAGAGACAAGCTATGGGGGCAATAAGACTGACCAGAAATGCAGAAATATGATGAAACACTGGGACGGCGGCGGGGGGTTCGGATGAGCTTGACATGTCGAAGAGGACCGCTAGTCGAAAAGTAGATTCACATGGAGTCAAACGGTTCGCCTGACGTCGGTGGTCGCGATTCCACGCACGCAAAGGGAAAGCGAGGCCGGGCGAGAGACGGGTAGGCAGAAGATGGGGAGCGAATGGGGAGGGGAAGGAGGGCGGACAGGAGGTTGGTATGACAAGGAATGGAATGAAGTGCAAGCACTCCGGAGCGGCCGCCATGTCCGCTCGCGCTCATATGGGGGCAGGATTTCCGAGGATCGTCGACCGTGAATAGCCGTGAATGAGATGATCGGTCCCAGAACGGTTGTGATGCCGGAGTGGACTGGCGGAAGGATAGTCGGACACGAGGTCAAGCATGCGTGAAGCACCGAGGCGTTGATCGGACGTCGCGGTGGTTGTTGCAGGCAAGGCACGTTTGAAGGAGGGAGATACCGAAAAAAAAGTTGTCGCCGTGTTGCGCGGTCGAGACCGTGAGCAGCAGTCAGGGCAAGAGCAGCAAGACGACGGTGGAGAGTAATAGTAAGGGAATGTCGAGGGTACTTGAGCGATGGTGGACATATCGGGGTCCGGCACCGGACTCATTCAAGTCCTCGACGTTTGGATGCCGAGTGTGATGGGGAGGTAGGGTGATGAGGAGGAGGAAAGAAAGAAGGTACGGAGAGCGTGTAGCTTGGTGGACCGCGCGGACGCTGCCAGTGGCGTCAGATCACAAACGGTTAAAGGACGTCTGAGGGAAGCCTCACCTTGCTGGATGAACTGCAAGCGTAGAAAGGCGAGGGAACAACGGTACAAGTATGTTACAAACGATATCGCGCGCGCTGCGATATACCGGGGTTGTAGAAATGTGAGAACAGCATAAATGGAGATGTTGACAGAAAGGTGGATAGGAACGTCAGTCGACTGTTGAAATGGGCTAGAGGGGATGTCGGTAGGAACGTTGGTAAGAATGTGTAGAATAGGGGATAGAAATGATGATAGAGATGCTCGTAGGATGCCGATAGGAATGGGGACAAAGCTGTAGACCGGATGTGGATAAGGACGATGTCGGCATATCTGACGTCCGGTACGGACACCGTGCTGGCAAACCGAGGAGGAAGGGTACGCAGAATATAGATGAGAATAGATGGAAATAGATATCGTCCTCTCTTGTGGAGGATGTTGAGGTGCCGGAACGAGTCTTCTTGCTTACGATTGATGAGATGGGAATAGATGGAGGCGAGATCGGTGATGAGGATGACTAGATACGTGAAGATGCGAGATTAGATATGGATGTCGTCCATAGAGTCTAGGTTATCCTGCCAAGCACCAGGAAGAATATAGACGGGAGACGAGATGGAGCTAGGAGCCGGAGAGACCAAGGCTGCCGATTCGTCGAAGTCGAAGTAGACAGACCGCGCGTCTTGGAGCTCAGACAGCTCAAGGTCGTCCTGAGGAGCATTGAACCCAGACAAGGAGGGCGGCGCAGGAGACGCAGTGCAAGTGATGAGGACATCGCGGCGAAGAGCCTCTAGAGCGTCGGGAGGGCCAAGAACGCAAGAGGGAGAAGTGGGCCGAGCTTCTGAGTCAAGGTCAAAGAGCGAAGGCGAGCCCCAGAACGCGTCAGCACCGCCTGCCAAGGAAGTGGCGGCAAGTGCAAGCGGCGAGTTAGTAACGAAAGAGGACCGTTCACCTAGGTGGAGCCGAGGAGAGGAGTGAATCACTGAAGGAGCGTCGTAGTCTCCAGCTACTGCCTGTGGGGGGCTGGCATAGGCAAAGTCCCGGTCGCGAAAGAACCTAACGGGAATGCGAGCAGACGAAGGAGACACAGATGAGCAAGCATAGCCAGAGGAGGTGTCATTAGAGGCGCTCGTGTCGTCGGTAGGAGGATCGCAGACCATCTGATCAAGGTCGCCCAGAGATACAGGAGAGATTGAAGCGTCGTCGTCAAGAGCGTCGTACCAGATCTCAGTGTCACTAGAGAAAAGAGAGTCTGCGTGAGACGATACCGAGGAATCGCAAGCGTCTTCGCAAGTCCACTTGTCGAGAAGAGAGACAAGTGGTTCGAGACAGCTGTCAGTGGCACCCGGAACTATTGCCCACTCGAGCGCCTCATCCACCTTAACTACGACAGCTTCGTCGTCTTCCTCAGTGTCCTGGAGGATGCGCGACTCTCTGTAGTGCCACATGCGGGGGTTGACTACTGTCTTGCTGGAGACCATACCGCTATAGGGAAACTCGTAGGCCAATAAACCATCTGAAGACGAGTTGGCGCTATCCATGCTACACAAGGACGGCAACGAATCGGCGAGTCGGGCTTCGGTCTCCGGCGCATCGACAAAACGATAGGCGAAGCGATGCGAATCGCTGTGGTCGCGTTCTGTTGACGACAGAGAAGGCGATGACGGTGAAGGCGAAGGCGGAAGACTGCAGAACTCTTCGTGATCTTCGTGCATAGTCTGCATACACGTTAGCGACCGCAGCCGCCCATGGCTTGCTGAGGGACGTACCTCGTCTGGGATATCCTCAGCAATTAGCGCATGCGATTGCGGCTCACTCCAATTGGCGTCGACGGGATAGGACATCTCGACGCCGACGATCTGCTAGATTGTGGTGAGCGCAGAGGGCGCCGATGGGTGATAGAATGAACGAACCCGTGCTGCATATTCTCGTCGCCGTAGGTTCAGCAAGAGGACAGGACCGAACACGTCCTCCTCAAGTTGAACCGGGCCCCGGACAGGGGAATAGGGCCCGTTGCATTCCTGCGCCCCGCTGTCATTCTCAGTGAACAAGTCCTCGGCGTCTGACGCGCGTACATATTGCGTTGGCACCAACCACTGCACTTCGGCAGGGGACAAGTCTGGGCTATCGACCTCCACCCACGATTCTCCAGTCTCTGGAAGAACAAGCAAACTGGAGGCACGCGGCAAGATAGCTTGACTCGGGCACCCTCCGTCACCCTGCGATTCCGTTGTGAGGATATGGTTGAGTATTGTGAACCATGAGCCACGTACTTCAGCGAAGCACCCAGAATACAAGTCCTCATCTTCCAGCGACGTAGAGAGTTCTCTCGTGTCCACAGAGCTGTCCAGAGCGACACATTCGATTGCGGGAGAGACATCGCCCTCTTCCAGGAAATCGAGGCATGGACTATTTGCAGCGGAGGTCTTGGGTGTGAACAGACTCTCCTCTTCGTCCGTTTCAGCGATCTGTATGAACGCTGAATACGCAGGTTATACAGGCATCACAAAGATGGCTTACGTTCTCCTCAGAAAGCTCAGTTACAGTGGCAATCCCGTCGGACATCGGGGAAGCAGGACGACCAGGGTGGTTCTCCAATGGCGCCGGAGCCTGCTGTGTTAGTGTGTATGGATTAAAACAAGGCGTACCTATAGGTGTAGCTGCACAATGGAAGGTCTTGCCGGCATCATGGATAGCGCTGGAGAATGAGAGGTTGGGAGGATCGGGCTCGACGGCAAAGCGTCCAAAGGAACGGGGAACGGAGGTATTCATGTCTACGGGAATCATGACTTGATCAACAACACCTTGAGGAATGGATGCAGCGCTGTCGAGGGCGAGGTCGGTCCTCGGCTTGTCTTCAATCTCCATATTGTCGGTGGAGACCGGCTCCGAAGCTCCTCTCACCCCCGCAGGGTCGACAACCTGATGGACTGAGAAGAGCTCCTGAGCAAGTGCTTGCTGCTGGTCGATGTTGACGTCTTGATGGAACAAGTCGTCCGAAGAGGTAGACATGGACACGTCGATGTCCTCGGCGGCAGTGAGTGCAGGTTGAGCAACAGCGAAGAGCATCGGACTGAAGGTGAATGAATATTGGGAACCGCTGTGGGCAGCCACCGTAACGGGCCAAAGGCGAGCCCGCTTGAGGAATCGCTTGCGCAACTACCAGCGCATCAGCGAGCAAACACAACACGACTAGGATCTTGCGTACTCTGACGGCCTCTCCTTCATGACGGATGCGCTTCCTTGCCGTAGCGATCGGTGCGTCCGGCGACAAGTTCGCGAGACGATTGCGAATCTAGAGACTTATGAGCACCATCCTACGAACGCCAAATCTGGATGCGTGCTCACCTTGTCCACGTCCTCACCAGAACGCTTGCACCTCTTGACCAAGCGGACAAACTCGACTTCAATCTCGGGGTACTGGGCCGCAACATCGTCCAAGGCGTTGGCCTTGCGGCGGGGAAGAGACCCGCCAAGAGCGCTTAGTCCGGCGTGAGGATTGTAGCTCGCTTCGATTTGCGAGCGAGAGTCAATCTTGAGGACGATTCCTGCGATGGCGTGGTTGGTGTGGATGGACATGGCTGAACAAATGACGCGAATGGTAATGAACAATAGACGAAGATGGTTCTCGTGACGACCGGATGTGGAACGAAGGCGAATTGGCTGTTGTGAGGCTTGAGGTTGCTGAGGGGATGTGTGAAGCTAGGCTTGGGCGTGCGACTAGATGGTGATGGTACGGAGTAGAGTGAGGTGAGGGTTGGATTCCTCACAAGCCAGCCCTCTTTGGCGGGAGGGTGACGGTTCGATCGGCCGATGGCAACCTCCCCGATCTGGCCTATGTGAAGGTGTCATGGTAGACTGGCCGACTCTTGCTCGACTCTGCGTGCAAATAGCAAAGTAGGATATGCGAGGACTCTCGTGATTATTAGCAGAGGTATATTGACATGATGGATCCTGTGGACGCAAGTGGTTATAAGATGAATCTTGGGGTATGAGGCAGCCAGAACGGCGTAAGAATTCAGAGCTGGCAGCGTGATGTTCAGCTACGATATCACATTGGCGTGAAAGTGCTCACCTAAAACGGGAAGACGACGGCAGGTGCAGCTGCTGAGAGCAAAAGTCCAACTACAGCTGCGAAAGTCGCACCAGCACGACCACTCAAGCTCAGAGCTCCGTTCAGCTTTGTGTTTGTGTCCGTCTCCTGAGGACTGCCGGACGTCGTCGACGCACCAGCGCCGCCGCTACCTGACAAGGACGAGGTTCCCGACACAGGCGGGATCGTGCCAACGACGCTCGTGTGCGTGATTGTCGCAGACGGAACGTTACCCTGGGTCGATAACGTAGCAGGAGGGTTCTGCACGGTAGACGGATGAGGATCATTGTCATCGAGCACCCTGAACACTGCGCTGATATTGCTGTCATCCCCAAGTACTGTCGTGTCGTGTCTAAGCAGTGGACGATATATGTGAGAGCATCCTGCAGCGACACACATGCAACAACGTAGCGCCTTGCGCTAGGCAAGTTCAGGGGGCAACGGACATTGACGGCACCGTCTGCTAGCGGGAAGTTCTCGGCAAGGGGCTGGTCTGAGATCCGGTGAATTATTGCAGTATGGGTCAGCATCAGTCTCTTTGTCCGCATCGTTGTACGCACCTTTGTATAGGAACACCGTTCCATTGGTTTCAATATAGCCCATCAAGACCGTCCCGTTCACACCCGTGACGTTGAAGCCATCAGTTAGCCTGTATGTGAGGAAGGAACATCAGCTGAAGACAGCAAAAACTTGGGGGAATACACATACCATGTAACCGTTTGCACTGAGCCTAATGACCAAGCGTCTTGAGAGCTCGGGCTGATGATAGTCGGAGACACAGCGCGTGGAGCGTTGGCCGCAGAGACAGCAGTCACGACAAGCGAGAAGGCAGCGATTGTCGCAATCCCGGGTCGAGCGAGTGAACCGAGTAACATGGCGACCTATCCAGCGGGAAGCGAGGTTACTGCAAGGGTCAAGATGAGGGCTGTCCACCAGTAGATGTTGGCAACAAAAAACAAGGGAAGAGCGTCTGGCATTTGTCACTGACATTGATGAGATCCATAGCGTCGGCGGGCTCGGAGGAGATTCAAATTAGAGCCAAGAGAGATGCTAGTACGTGATCGCGTCGTTCAAACAGTGAGGCGCCGCCGCCCACACAAGCACCGCAGCCCGCAGGCCTTTACGCCAACTTAGATAGCGCCTCTAGAGCCCGCTCCGGTGTCATTTCGTCCCAATTCAATAGAATCAAACGCATGATACAATTCCGATCGTGTACGCAACATTGTTATACAACTATATACGCGACCGACACTCGACACAACGAACGCTCGGCGGGCCCGACGCGCGAAATCCAAAGAGAACGAATGTCGTGTGCGCCAACTACCGTCGTCGTCTTCGAACGTCGCTGAACGTCGCTGGAAAATAGAGCAGTACACGTCCACCTTCCGTCGGAAGTCGAGCGTCGCAGCTTACAGGACGTCCTCGACTTGCGTCGGGAGACGCCCCACAACAACCGCTTCGTCGTCCTCTCTCTGCCGACCGTCGCCCCCAGTGGAGAGACGAGCCGTTGGCGCCTGACGCTCTTTACTGCGATCTCCGCGATCGTCTTCACCCTCCAATCGCATGCTGCTGTTGTCGGAAGGCCTCGTACCCATGAGGCAAAGTAACTTGAGATTGAGGTCGAGCCGAAACACTATCGGAGTCCGAGGGATGTCAAGGCTTCTTGAACGCGCGCGTCGAAAGGCATTGTCGGATGGCGCAGCCGTGCTACATCAAGCGCATCCCGGAATGCTTTGACACCGTACCGTTGCCCGACAGGTATGGAGGAGCACAAATACTGCGCAGTCTCCTCATCTGTGAGTGTGAAAGCGCACAACGACAATGAAAGCAATGTAGACGTCAGCGAATTGGTACGCAGCGGAGGTATACGTACCATTGGGCTCAACGGAAGACAGTCGGGACAGATGGACGTCTTCACAGTGCTGGTCACGACATTCCCCGCCCCCTGGAACCTCGTACTGACATACACGCCCAGAGCCGCCAGACAAATAGTTCATCACCGCAGTCTGCTTGAGAGGTTCTAGGTCTATAGGAGATTTCGACATCGCACTCGACGATGACGACGAGCCGCTGTCAGTAGAGAATGACTTAGGGGCAGCATTCTGCCGTGAGTGATCGCGCAGGCGAGGATGATGGTCTAGAAGCGACTGGTAAGAAGCAAAGACCGACGTTTCTTGAGTATTTTGTTCGGTTGCATTGCATTCATGGCTGTCCGAAGTAACCTGCGGAGAGCAATGAGCGAATACGGCATGATGATGGTCTCCTTCGAGGGTGGCCCATAGATGAAGGGATGCAGTATAAACACGTACCTGAGCCGACGTCTCTGGATGTAAGCCAATGACGTCGACTGTCACGCCTTGACTTGCCTCGGGAGTACTTCGCACTTCCAACACCTGTAAGAACAAAACAACAATGCCGCGGCAAAGCACAAAGTAGCACATCGCAAGAACGATGGACCATGAGGAGGATTGGAACGTATCAAAGGAGAAATGTGGGGAGAATGAAAAAAGGGGGGATCAAGGGCGCGTTAACAATGAATCCAGGGAGCCGCAAGGAAGGCGGCGTATAAGGGAAAAGATCCTTGCCACTTGTTCATGCCTCGCTTCATCTGTCAAAACTGATAGGTGAGAGGACGAGACGGACATAGTGAGGATCCATATCCAGCAAAGCGCGTCCGAGTGGGTGCAATGCCGATATCAGAGTGTCCGTACGGAGAGATCAGGTGAGGAAAAGGAATATGACAACATGGTGATTGGGTTGAACGACTTGCCTTTGTCGCCAGTAGTTGTGTGTTCCAACGTCCTCGGAGTGTCATCTGCAGAGTGTTCGTTAGATTAAGACAAAAGGAAAGTTGGCAGGAATGCAAGAACCAATCGGAGTGGCAGCACTGCTTGCTGACTCTGACTCGGGTAACGACGCAGAGCCACTTTGCCCTGATTCTGAGTGACGTGAGCTAAGGTTACGGAATACTATGACCAAATAGCACGTACCGTGTGGAAGGAGAGCAGCGAGCACGGATTGCTCATCCGGAGAATCTTGGAGTCGGCCATTGGCAGTGGTAGGGTCCGGGGTCGTTGATGATGTGCTTCTCGAGGCTTGGAAGGAGCGGATACCTAGAGACTCGTCATCCTCCTGTTTGACGAGCACAGCGCCGTTGACGGGCGTGTCGGATGCCGTGGGTGTAGCTCGAGAAGACTACAGAGTTGTCAACATCAGCAGATGACCAGGAAGTCATGCAACATACTTCGGCGAGCTTCTTCTTGCGGCTTTGCTCCCGTTGAGCGATCAGCTCGCGCATCCGCCTGATCTGCTCCTCCTTCTCCTGTAGGATAGTGGGTGTGATGACAGTGCCCGCAGCGGGTGACGGATGTCGCGGGGTCGGCGCAGCAGTTGCCTGCGGGGTGAGAGCATTCGAAGCACGCGAGTCGGTCCGGGTTGGAATACCATTCGGTTTCGCAGTAACTGTCGAGTCATCCTCGCTATCGCTGAGATCGATGACGCATCGTCTCTGCATGAGGCCGGCAAACCCAGTGGTTTTCCGTCTAATATTTGCTCGGAATAGATCTGGCGGGCCTTTGACAGGAGGTCGAGAAGGACCTGGCTCCATGTCGACAAAGTCCGCGGCTACTGGACGCTTTGTTCCCCGTCGAGGCGGTGGTGGAGGCTTACCGCTGTCTTCACGGGGCGATCTCGATCGATAGAGTCCCGGAACAGTATCCATGTCGTCGTCATTATCGTAAGATGATGGAGTGCTTCGGAAGCTAGAAGGACGCATGGACGCTTCAGCCGAGCGGTCAGAGGCCGACGAAATAGCAGACTGTGGCTCAGCAGGCGAGAACGTCTTCTTGGGAGCTGGTGCCGACGTAACCGCCGGAAGACGAGGTCGCGAAAGCGGGGTGTACTCGGTGATTGGCTCTTGCAAGGTTGTAAGGCCCGGCACGTCGTCAATGTCCATGTCATACATGGAACGAGGTGCTTGCAACGACGCGAAGCTTGGTGCACCCATAGAACGAGCGCTAGATTCAACAGAGGCCACGGGATCAATGCTTTGGAGGAAGTCGTCCACAATCTCTGTTGGAACACCGTTCTTTGTAGTCTGATTGGCCATAGTCGGGGTAGATTCGACGACGTGCGGCGACAATGTTGTTGCAGGCATAGATCCCATTGCCTTCTGCTTCGACTTGCGCGATGCGAGAACAGCCTTGCGGGCCAGCAATTCTTGCTTGCGTTGCTGCTCCATGTCGTGAAGGGTGGTCGTTGAGGGACCTGAGGCAGGCATGTTAGGCTCCGGCTCTGCCGGGACGAACGGGGGGGCGGTAGCAGATAGGACGTGAGGCGTGGCGTCCGTGTGCTGTCGGCGATTTGAGGGTGGACTCGAGCGGGTAGAGTCAAACGAAGGGGCGTGAGCAGATGGCTGAGATGATGCACTTGGTATCGGTGGCAAGCCAGTAGTATCCAAGTTCGAGGGTAGCCGGAGGTTGAGTTCCACAAAGACATAATAGACAATCTCACGGCTAAGACCGCAATTGACAAGGTATTCCGGGGGCACACCCCAGCCTAGGAGATCGAGTACGATGTCTTTCGCAGCGTCGTATTGCGCTTGAGTCACTGAGATGACATATGAACAAGATGTATGACGCCACATTTACGCTTCTACTCACTAGCGAGACCAGGTCTAACATGGTATTCATCGACGAGCATAGTAGCTGAAGATGCGACCCTCTCATGAGGCAAAACAGAGGTCGCTTGAGGCGCGATGTCGGGCGCCGATAGTGTAGGCTGGCTAACTGATTTGGAGGGTTTCGAAAGGGCGGGTGCGGGAGGCCTGTCTAATACAGGAGACATGGGTTCGGGCTTAGTCTTCGGCGTCGGGGGTGCCATCTCTGAATCGCTGATTTCACCCTCTTCCCTCGCTTGACCGTGATCAACGTCCATCGAGTCAGCACCAGTTGGTGGCGGGGTTGGCAGTTTGGCGGGCGCGGCGGGAGGAGATGAAGCGATAGAGGCAGCTGCGATCGGCTCTTCTTGACCATAGTCCAGCTCGATGGTGTCGACCGGAGCAAACGCACGGTGTGGAAGTATAGGCTCAGCTTGAGAGGTCGCAGGTTTTCGTCTCTTAGCTTTGAGAGTCATCAGAGCGGCGGCCCGCAGCGAAGCAGCGTAGTCCTCAGATGAAGTAGACGTCGCATGAGGAGCAGTACCGTTCTGTGCATGTTCAACCAAATTTGTGCCAGACATTATGCAAGAACAGCCCACATGCACGAAAAGCCAAGACAAGACAAGAAGGCCGAGGAGGACGTGTGGTAGAACCGACAAAACGAGAGAGAGGAAGAAGAGAGTGGGAATCGGGATACAGAGACGCTCTAAGTCGAGGACTTGGCCGGGAACAACGCCAGGAACGAGATCCTCACGCACGGACCATCCCAGGGCGCTTAATTGGCACGTTCAGTAAACACACTCCTTCGAATTCACAGCGGCCGTATTCACAAACTCATAGTCAATGTTGCACTATCCTCTACAAGCTACTAACGATGGACCGTAGCAAAGGTATAAAGCGACCATGGCTGAACATTCCCTGCAACAGCAAACGGCGCCGCTTCATGTGGCAAGGCATCATCGCAGTTGTCGCAGATCTCCTCTGATTACCAAAGGCAGGATCCCTACAGTATGTGAGCGCCGAGTCACCAAGATGACAGGACAGGGTCGCTTACCTCCAGTAGGAAGCGGGTAGCGGGGCCTGCCCATCGCTGCCAGGAAGCCATTGATGATCCCGCTATGTGCGGTAATGCAGATGTCTGCGTATTGTCATGAACCTGGTCCGATTGTAGTGCTTCAGAACATATCAACTCACATCTGCCTTGGTCTTGTGCAAATATGCGATCCAATACGGCTCTCGCCCGCTCCTTAACGTGGTCCTTGGTCTCACGTTCGTCTGGCTTCCAAATGGTATCCTCTTCGGCGAACCCGTCATCAAATTCGTAGATCGGCGGCGGGAAGGCACGCGCGATGACAGACCGGGGTGAGCGAAGGTCACAAGTATGCTCTCCGTACTCCTCACGCAAATTCTGCAAACTTGATGATTCTACAGCACAGTATGGTTCATGCTGAGAACGTACCTCGAGGATTGTTACTCGCTGCTGTTCTGGCGACAGCATGTCGCCGTTCACGAAGATCTCATGCCATGTCCGCAATGCTCGGTTCATCGGACTGGCATAATGTCTATCTGGTAAAGGCAGGCCGTACTTGTGCTCTGTCTCCCAGAGCTGGCGAGCCGCTTCAGCTTGGGCGATGCCGATGGGCGTGAGTTCCGGGTCAGGCCCCCATTTGATTTCTCCATCATTGTAGAGCTTAGACCAATGTCTGGTACGGCATTCCATTGGTCAGCTTTCTCACTATAGAGAATCAGAGCATTAGATGATTTACGCGTCCCAAACCTAGGAACTGATCAGCCACAGTCCACTGCTTGCGGCACGTAGTTGAGTTCAATACCTGAGTACCGTACTTGGCTTCCGCCACATTGTCTGCGACCCACTGAGTCAGCATAGTCTCTGCAACGAAGAGAGAAGTGGAATACATACGATGTCCCTGGCCGTGTCTCACAAAGTAGAACACTTTGTAGCGTACGGATTTCGGCGCGGTGGCGTTCAGTTCGTCTATGCGCTTCTTGAACGTCTCCCATCGTTCTGGTGAATTGTCCAGTAACCCGAATCGATCTGGTAGCTAGAGGATTGTTCATCTATTGGTGATCAAGTTAAATGGAGTTGTGGCTTACCGCCCCGATCGTAGCACCATCGGCAGCAGGATCATCCTGGGCAAAAAACCCTGTCTCAATCTGGTGGGAGAACATAGTAGTATCAGCACATACAGCCTACAGCGAGGAGATCATGATCTACCGTGTATTCGCCCATAGACTCACACCTCGGGATCTAAGCGGAGAGGTTGTCTAGATGTGCAGGAAGAAGTGGTGGCCGCGGCGATTTGCAGGGCCCAAGTACAGGTTAGTACCTACATGTATCGTCTTGTATGCAGCGTTCCGGCGGGCCGACAAAGCCTCAACTTAGCCGTCCTGGCGCTACGCACGAACATGATTGATGGAAGAGCTCATGTACTCACTGCGATGTTCCGCTAAGGCTGAGCCCAGCTGGTACTATGCTGTCGCCACGCATAATCAGACGTACCAATGATATTATCGTAGTAGGTGTGCGCGATAGAAGGCACTATGTCAAGATCGAGCGAGTATAGCATGTAGTACACGTGTGACAATGTCTATTTGCTGCACCAGCACCAGGCCAGGGCAGACCCGACGAGTGGGCCGTATCAACAGCACGACTGCTACGATACAAAGGCTATGCTACAGAGACGGCCCTTTTATGAGTACAATGCGCTTCTATCCTTCACTTCTATTCTGCTCCGCTCCGAGATTCTAGGTGATGAGATAGCGGATAAGTTAGGGGACGCGCGCTCGGCGCGTGGGTCGCACACCAGTCCGTTCCACTGCAGGGAAGAGGAGGGTGTGGATGACGATGGGGTCGAAGGAGTGTAGGGGACTGGCGACGCATCGCTGAGGATGGGGTCGGCCAGACTTAGTCGGTGAAGTCCCACGTGACCTTGAGGACGCCAGTGTCAAGGTCGCCAAGCTCCTCGAAGAGCGAAGGGCTCATGTCTGCGCGGGTTTGTCAGAAAAAGCATCACAGCGGACGGGACACGTATGACATACCGATGTCGTTGGAGCCGCAGCTGGGGCACTCATCACGGACGATCGCCGTCGCGGTCTTGCCGTTCGCGGTGTTCTTGATCTTCACTTTCTGCATGAAGAGCGAAGGCGTAAGTACGCTGTCGTGCGCGGAGCTATGCACGAACGAACCTCATCGCAGTGAGCACCGTTGTCGTAGATGTTCGACGAGATCGCGATAATCTTGTCGCTATCCTTGTTCGTCTTCCCGCAGGCACCAAGGCCAACGTTGAACCAAGTGCCCTACACGAACGTCCATGTTAACAGACAATCCTGACGGTTGGGGGCACCATAGTACTCACACGACCAGTGCGGGACCGTTTCTCCACAAGGGCAGCACCCTCAGTACCGACAGGAGAGGCGAACGCGGTGAACGCGAGGGCAAAGAGGAAGAAGAGAACGGTGTAGGGAGACATGGCGAGTGTGGGGGTGTGCAAAGAGCGACCGGATGAGAGACCGAGGAGCGACAGGCGTTGGCAAGTGAGACTGGGTGAAGACCACGTCCTCGAAGTGCGGCCTTTTATACCTCGTCTGTGGCCTTCCCATGGTAGGAACGTCCCTCGACGTTGAGGGCCCCGTTGCCGTAGCTGTGAATCATAGAGACTGTCTGTGCGGCCGAGGCACGGGCCGCCGTCGCGCGGGGTACCCCAAACGTACAGCGGCACCGAGGAAAGAAAATTCTCGGGAAGTTAATCTTATTACGATGCTCGATCGGGGTGTTGAGCGAATGGGGTGGAGGAGGCCACTGGCATGAATAACAAAATGCGGGGAGAAAGCGCCCGAGGTTTTGCTCAAAGTCTAGAACTTGACGTATGGTCCGGGGAGACCGGGAGGGTATTGTAGGGTATTGTCCTCTGGGTGAAGCCGAGTAGCATGCCTAGGATCCTGTACGACCAGTCCGAACGCCGACGGGACCACTCCGGAAAACAGGTGTATGCTCCACCAGGTAATAGAACTTGACGTATGCCGAGTGTACGCCGTCGCTGGAGGGTGGTGGAGAAGTGCCGTATGCAGGCGCACCATTTTGTCCAAAGACCGAAGCCATCAGACAATGCATGCTGTAGAGTGCCGGCATTTACTACTGGCCAGGCCGATGAATGGTAGTTGGCTCGGTTCGCCGTTAGCCAAGGTGCGATTGCTATGTGGTGAGCATTTCCCCTATCCAACCGCTTGCATTCGAGTTTCCGGCACCAGGTTTTCCGGACGGTACCAGACGATACCGCCTTCCACTGCGCCACAGGTTGACGATCTGGGTCCTGAAGGTGGAATATGTGGCCACCGGTCTGGTGCGCAAGCTCCGACATCGGGGATGAAAACAAAATGTCATGGAGTCGAACCGCAGCAACATTCGCGCGCGCCGACGCACCATGAAAAAGGGGGAGGTCGATGTTCGAATTGGCGTCAAGGGGGTGTCCTTACACCGATCGTGGCTGAGGAGAAAATACCCGCCACGTGGGGTACACCGCGGTCACGAGATCGTGCGTGAGGGCGCGCGGGGTCGGGCGCGTCTCGAGTGGCCTAGCGGGAATCATTCTCAGCGGCTACTAATGGCCAAGTAGTGTTAAGGAAGCGCACAGTATCAGTTCTCTTCGTATTTACTATATGTGGGGAAGAAGAGACAGGGACGCACCATCCCTTTAACAGAGGCCATGTCATCCTCACTGCCGACCTCGCGCGATTTCCAAACGACCAGAGTCGCTACACGCGAGCTTCAAATTTCACCTTCCACAGCCTTTATTCCGAGTCGTGTATAAGTTGGACGGGGTCATATCACATGGAGCTTGCAGGAAACAGTCATACCGTCATGGATTACACGGTTGCAAGGGTCACGGTTCGTGCGTAGCCCGTGCGATGCAGTCCTGCCGCGGAAATCAGCATTGGTTACAGTAGAGATCATATTGACCATATATTTCCGTTTAGCCAACCATATAGGCCGCAGGATCGTCAAGAGACTCAGGTTCGAGAGAGAGTAAGATGGAGAAGGCTCGCACTGGAGTCGCAGCTACTGGTGAAGCGCCTACAGCATTACAAGTGGCACTGCCACCCGGCGCTTTGCACTTCACGGCATTCGCGCTCGTATCAGACCCAGCGAGGGCTGTAATCTCATTCAAATGCTGAGTGAACTCGACCATCTGCTCACGATCTTCGACATGGACCCTCACCGCACAGGTTGTTCTGTGATGTAGGGATACAAGGATACCTATGCTGGTCATCGATGGCGGCGATGCTGGTTGCTGTAGCTGTCATTCTAGTAAATTCCAGAAAGGTCGATTGGCTGCAGCCTAATACGGCCCTAATAGCACGGCGGCGACCTTGTATTCCATGACGACTTGACTTGGCTCTCCATCTCGTACTACCACAGCATCTTTCTCTTCGACCACCATACGCCATGCCTCTGAATTATTCAAAGTGGGATAAGCTTGAGGTACGTACAACTGTTCTGCCGCGTATGACGCAACAAGACAAAGTCTGACAGAGTGGCGTTGACTGTAGCTCTCGGACGACTCAGACATCGAGGGGCATCCGAATGTTGACAAGAGGTCGCTCATCAGGTACGTTCGATCGCGTCTTGTAGCATGAACTGTACTAAGTAGAACTAGATGGAAGCAGCGCGATATCCACGAGAAGCGGGAGATGCGCAAACACCGCATCGCCCAGCTCAAGGCCGACATCGCTTGTGGCGAGGTCCTGAAGCCTCGAATCCAGAAGATCACTGAGGAAGTCGAGGCGCAAGGCGCACCCCATTTCTCTGCACTTGTCGAGCGTTTCAAGACCAACCCTTCCCCTGAGAAGCCACCCACCAACTCCCCCGATCAGAAAACGTACGACGAGATGTTGCTCAACCTGATGCTGCAGGTGTGGGAGGAGGCAAAGAAGAAGGGTGTGGAGAAGGACGACCCAAAGCTGTCGGACACGCTAGTTGCTGGTCTGAAGGAGCATCTGGTTAAGATGGACGAGCATCAGGCAAAGCTGCGGAAGGATCTGGAGCATGAGGAGGAGGAGCAACACAAGAGGATTACGATGGAAGATATTCACGACGGTTTTGATTCACACGTACGTCGTCCCCTTGTCTGCTTGCATTCTCCCTCGCCAACCCAATCATGTATAGTATGTGCCACCGAAGCCCGCTCCGCCCCCGGTCAAGGGTGCGATTCCTACCGACAAGCCCAAGAAGACCGAGACCGTCACCGAGTTCGAGGTCCTGAACCCCAAGAGCGTCCAGAGCGCGCCTTTCAAAGAACCCTCTACTTCTGCTGCAGCGGCATCTTCGTCACGCTCCGTCGCAGACGAGGACGCTGACGAACTCCCCGAACTCACACCTGTATTGGAGCAGTTCTCCCGGATCCCGCTCAAGGGCTACGAGGAGTCATGGGAGTTCATCAAGGCACACCGTGACGTCTACGTCCCGGGCGCGTCGGATGCACTCTTGGTCGCTGCGTTCCGTGCACAGAGCAACGGCGATGCGAAGTGGGCACAGCAGTGTGTGCACCAAAGCCTACTCTTGCAATACTGTGAGAAGCTCGGCAAGGATGGTCCCTCGATATTCTTCCGCAAGTGAGTTGCTTTTGCTCGACCTGCGTACCCACGGCGGACTAACGCATTGTTGCAGGATGATCTCCGGAGACCATCGGGCAACATCTGTCTTCGAGAAGGATGTCATGGACACGTATGCGCACCTCGTCGAGCGCGTCCGGATCTCAAAAGCGGAGGAGGCTGCGGCAGGAGGCGAGCAGATTCAGCTCGTCCCTGAGAACCCGAACCAGTCCATCACCTTCAACGTGCCCGACGGCCCCCCTCCGGAACACCTGGAGCTTGAGGGCCCTGGGACAGAGGATCTCGACATTGAGGACGTTCGCAAGGCGTTACAAATGCGCTGGGACGTATTCCAAAGTTTCGACGAGCCACTGCAGAATGCGCTGAAGAGCCAGAGTCTGGATGAGGTCAACAAGGTCCTCGGATCGATGAGCGTCGAGCGTGCGGAGGATGTCGTGAAGCTACTGGACGTGGCGGGCATCCTCAGCTTCTCGGAGGGTGGCATCCGTGATGAGACCGGAAGGGGAGCGGAGGCCGACGATGAGGGTGATGGGGGCGAGGATGGTCAGGCAGAGAACGACGTTGATTGAGGGATACCCTTTGGGTCTAGGGGGTTGGATAGAAGCTGAGAAGACTAATGTGCTGTTGTGTATGATGCTCTGTTATGTATTTCCAGCTGTGTAGTGTTTCGTTCTTGCAATGCTTCATGCGGATACCTCATCATCTATGTCGGCGTTTGATGCCTGCATCAAGCGCAGGTCTATGGCGTGTCACTGTAGATGCGAACGACACATCTTTGGTGGCGGCACCGCGACCGATGATGTATGTATAGAAGGGGTACAATCAGGCACCGGATACATCGTTCCTTTTCTGATGCTGGGTTTAGCATTGACGTTACGTTGACTGCTTGCGCAGATGCGAGCTTGTGGCAGCAGACGCGATGTTACCGACTCGTGCCCAGCTGACCAGACTCCTCCGCAAAGCTCTCGCGAGCGCTTGCTGTCAATTCCGGAGTTGCGGCGTGCTCGGACAAGAACCGGTCGGGCTTTCTCTTTGTCCAGCGCTGCCATGTTCTTGCATCCTCCGTTCGAAACTTCGCAGTCGCTAACTACGATGCGGCGATTACGGTAGAGATGCCTAAATGAATTCAGGGCCGCGCAAACTTCGCAGATGCACCCAAGATCAGTCTAGTGTCTGCTTGCATCAGTCTTCGATGGCAGGAGGGCGGTATCCGATGCTAACGCGCCTCAAGCACGAGATAATCGCAGCTAGCAACAGCTGGTAACCAACCGGGATCGCGAACCCGTGCGCAATCTCCTCGGTTACTTACGTTGACATGACCATACTCACCTGCAATAAGGAAACCGGGGTAGGCACGCCATGGCCAATAGGCACCGCGCTCTCCCGTGCATGCCACTGCCAGAACGGGCACATGGGCCGTCCTATATCAGTTTCGTCTCACCCTCAAACACTGCACCCGCGACCCTCAAGAGTCAAGTGCGAGCGTGAGCGTGCACACGAGATGCTCTTCCTCCTCTGTCCCGCTCTCTGCCTGCCCGCTCTCTTCGTGCACTAATCCCCCGCCTCGCGCATCATATCGATCGAATACTAGCCCATCAGAGAGTATCGAGCATCGCACTCGATCACGGCGCGTGCGCGCCCGACGTATAGAACCCTCGCACGACCACTCAAGTCCATCTCCTCTTCTCTCTCCTCCGCCCGCCCGCAGTTCGCGCCCGCGATTGGATGTACTTCATGCCGACCTAGCACCCTCATGACTCTGCTGTCAACGCACATTGCTTTCCTGTATCTCTCGCTCTCTCGCTGCTTTTCGTCGTCATGATCGTCCGCCCAACCGCAGGGCCGTCCTTCAACGCTCGCCGGTCCCAATCGACTCCTCCACGCCGCCGCTCGAACAGCGCCGGCGCTGCGCCCACAGAGGCACCACCCGCGCTTCCCACTGCGGCACATATGCTCGTGCAAGCGCTACATACTTCGTCAAAGCAGTCCCCTGACCCACTTCTGCGGTCGTCGTCAGGCAAACGGAAGCTCTTTCGCCTAAAGCGCCCCTCCAGCTCCCACGCGGAGAAGGTCGTATCTCAAGACTTTGATCATGCTGTACCGTCCGCGCCCCCCGCAAATGCGACCTCTCCACCGCCTCGTCCAGCGCGCAACCCGGCGCGCACATACTCTCACCCGGGACCTAGCTCCTTGGAGACAACGACACCTTTCATGCCTCACAAGGCGAGTCCTCTCAGCCAGGCGGTCACCGACGCACGAGAACCGAAGGTTTCTGAGGATGCTGCGGATTGGGACTTCCCACTCCCGGTGAGTAGCCGTGCATTTGAGAACGCGGAACGGCTCTAATTGACGTAACCGCGCTCGGGTTCCGGCTCTAGCAAGGAAGCGAATTCCCTTTGCAGAGGAAAAAGAGCAAGAGCAGCAAGGGTAGCGCGGCGCGCGCGATGCAGGAAGAGAGTGCCAAGAACGACCTGCCGTTCTCGACACTCGACCGAGCTATCCTTGAGGAACTCCGCCAGAAGATTCGGGCGCGAGAGGAACAGTTTGTTATCCGAAGCGGGAGGAAGTACCACGCGTTCCCCACGGAGGATGTGCCATACCCGCGCAGCTATGACAGACAGGTGGTCGATCTGTGAGTATTGGACAGTCACCCTAAATCCTACGGCCGCTTACGCTTCACAGCGATGTGTGGGATAATCTCTGGCAACATCAACTCGGAGGCAGCATCACCATGCACCGTTTTGACAGTCCGCCGTCGCGAGTGTGAGTGCTCGACCATCACTAGTCACACGAGTCAGTTGACTGATTCCAGAGGTGTCGATTTGGACTAGTCTGGACCTTGGTTGCGGTGAGTATGCCGCAAAGCTTGCTAGTCATGTGCTGACCGTCAACCAGGGACAGGCACATGGATCTTGGACGCGGCCAGAGAGTGGAAGGTTTGTCCGTTCATGTCGATATTCGCCGTTCTGCAGGAAGCCTAACGTCCGGTTTGGTTCAGGATTCATATTTTGTCGGTCCGTTTACCGACCTAATATTTTCGGGTTTTGGTCCTGACAATCGTACAACAACAGGTTTGGACGTTGTGCCCCTACACCCGGATTTGATTCAAGTCGGCTCGTTCGACCTGGCGTCACGCATAACCTGGGTACAGGCGAACTTGTAAGTCATTACACCCGCATAGTGCCTAGCGTACCAGCATCTCCGAAGTCTTGCGCGAGTGGTCGCCACGCCTTCATAACCTGTACAAAAGACACGGTCTATGTTGACGTAGGGCGGACGACTGGGCCCGACCTGGGAGAAACTGGCGCTATCAACTACTGTTTTGGACCTAGCTGATGGGTTTACTCTACCAGCCTAGAAAGGCTACCGTTCCCAAACGAGGAATTTGACTACGTGTAAGTGTGTCCATGGTACTGAGCGGATCTATGTGGTAAGTGCTCGAGATCTGATCTCACTTACGTTGCCAGTCGACTTGTCCGTGTCGCTCGTGGGGTCCCCGAGGACAAGGTGCGTTGGTCGGATCAGCTACCTGTCGGTCGACCCTTATTGACGCCCTGTTTCCTCAGTGGGACGGTTTGCTCGAGGTACGTGTTTGGTCATATGGGGCCCCATTTCCTAGATGCCGAATATGTTACCTACCTCCCACCGTGCCCGGATAGGAAATTACACGTGTATTGAGGCCTGGTGGCGCTTTCGAGGTACGCAGAAGATCTCCCCGCTTGTGGTGTTTGCAGCCGAGCTTACGGGCTGTCGAAGATGTGGGAAGAAGATCTCCGTTTTCCAGGAAGCCGTCGCGAGACAGAATCAGTCCTCGACACGCCGGAACCGAAACACGTTTCTCCTCCCACTCCACCCCATACAGATTCCTCACATTCGTCTGAGCAGGAGAAATCGCTACTCCCATCCATATATGGGCTTCCGTCGCACCGATCCCTCGCTTTCAGCTATTCCTTTGACGACGTGTTTCGGGTCAAGCATGCCATGCTCGAGGACGCGACCATCAAACCACTTCGTGCCATCCCATCTAGCACGAACCTCGCATCGACACCGATGCTTCTCCGCAGTATCGAGAAACCGCCCATCAACCCTCACGACCACTCACTCCTCGAAACGATCTATGACGAGATGCACGCCGCTAGATTCATCAACCTTGAACCCCTATCCCTGCTCACCAATCTCCTACCTTTACACTTACAAGGTCGGTGTTGTATCCTTGTGCATCATTGCGGCGGTCTCTGAGTGGACGTTGCAGATGTACGAGCACCACCGCCGATCGTCATTAACTTCCCCCAGCTGTCCCTGGCCTCGCCATCTGGCCACGAGATACCTTTCGCTATCAAACACTCGATATCTGCAATGGGCGAGGTCCGTCCGGAAGATCAGCAGCATGTGCGTATCACGACGGAGATTTCACCACCCCATATCCTGCACGCTCGAGACATGGCACGCGGGACTCCCTTCGTTGCGCTTGATACGAGTAGATATAGCGGCTTCTCTCCTGCGGCCCTCAGGCATTCCGTGCTTCTTCCCGGTCATCGACCATCGCACGCTGAGCATGCGGCTGGACACACTGTGGAAACTCACAGATCCGGCGCAAAGCAAGGAAAGCTGGACGCATTCCGGGTCATGAACCCCCTCCCGAACAAAACTATCAACTTCGACCCGCGCTCGCTCAACCTTCTCCTCGCCTTGCGCGTGCAGGAAGTGCTGGCATGTGCAGAGCCGATGTGGGATTGGGTCGTGGACTTCCAGGATTCTGTGACCCGCAGTGCGAAAACGATTGGCCCGCGACGGACATCTGACCACATCACCTTCGCCTCGTCTCGCCGTCGCCGTCACCCCAAGCAGGACGCTCTCATGGAGCTTACGAGAGAACAGTTCGACGAACTCTTGAAGCGCTTCGAACTGTACGTGCCCGCTCTCTTCACATTTTCGTCTGGCATGCAGTCCCCTGGGGAACGGTCCTTATCGGCAGGACCGCGCATCAGGGGGCTGAAGTGTCAAACAGACTACCAATAGCATCAACGTCGGACTGACTGCCGTCACGCCTTGCTCCGCTCTACAGGGACATGAAAAGCCGCATGTTCCTCGCTGCTGCCGCAGAGGAACGGCTAGCCTGGGCCTCCTCCGCCTCGACCTCACAGGAGCGCGAGACCTTCGAGGCGATGTGTGCCGCCTGGGCCGAATACGAGCGTCGTGCCACGTCCGGATCCAACACCCGTGGCCGTGGCTTCTCGTCCTCCCCCCCTCTCCTTCCTCGCCAGAGCCGGCTGAAAGCAGGCAACCCGTCTGCAGACGCGGATCGCCACGCCCCCGCGTCTCCCGCAGGCGACGCAGAGGGATCCGCAGGAAGGACGAGCGAGCCGGGCCAGGCTGGCGCGGCGACCGCGCCTCCCAGCCCAAGACCTAGCCACGCAGCGCCCTCGCGCGTTTCCCAGGACGAGCCCCCGCTGACGAGCCGGACCGGGCGCATCTTCGTCGCGTGGAAAGCTTGAGGGGGCAGCATCGGCCTCCCAGCCTGCGGGTGGCTTCGCAGGCCTAGCCCAGGGGTCGGTTCTCGTGTTCCCTCCCCGGATGGGGATGCCGCAGATCCAGTGCTGCGCGGCCCCGTCTACAGCTGCCGTCGCTGCTCTTTCGCTCAGGCTCGGGGAGCCGTTTTTGTCCTGCTCGCCCACCCCGCGGACGGCCCCTGAAGCCTGTGGCCTGTGTCCTGCGCGCGTCGCCTGCGTTTCTCACCTCGGCGGCCCAGCGGGAGCGAGCGCACCGTCCCCTGCAGCCGCAGTGCAGCACAACGTATCTCATCATGACCTTCCACCGTGCCCATCGGCCGCCGCGCAGGCTTCCCAGCCCCGGGTCGCCGTCCTCGCGCGCTCGCAGGGGTGGACGTCCGCGTCGGACGGACGAACGGGGGCGTGCACGCACGTATGCGTGATCACCAGGCCATTGCGTGTGGCGCGGCCGTCGTCTCGTGCGATCGAGCGTCGTGCGACGATCTTCCAGCGTGCGTGCCGCACGACCCAAGATTAGGCCGTGCGGCGTCGCGCGGTGCGCGGCGCGCCTGCCTCTCCCGGTCGGGCCTATATTGGCACAGAAGCGTGCACCGCTCGGACGCCACTGGGCAGGCCGTCCTCGCCCGCGCGCGCAAAAGGGAAAAAGGGCGATTGGCCGGCGGCTGGTGCGGTGTTCTCAGGCTGGGCCGCCGCCGCCACCTTCCACTTTGTCTCCGCGCGTTCGTCTCTTCGGCGCGTGTTTGGACGATGTTCTGGGCGGACGGTCTGCGGGGGAGACGCACAGGATTGGACGATTGGTTTGGGTTCTGGAGGGGGCCTGTGGTCACGCCTGCGCCTGCGCTCGCGCGCGGGGATTCTGCTCTTCGATGTGCGCGAAGATGGGCAGAGACGTTTGCGCTTCCCTGGGGGCTATCGATGTCGTGTTTTCGGACGCTCCGCGCCGTGGCACAGCTAACTTATTCTGCAGTGTGGCCGTCGTATCTAACATATATCCCTTCCCGCGATCTTGTGTATCCTCTGTGTAGCTGTTCTCTTCATTTCCCCTGCGTGCAGCAGGACATTCAGTTCATCTCTCGTATGTAGTTCCAGCCGATGCCAACAGTCTATTTGCCAGCTACGATGTCCCACCACCGCCATCGCTCGCCACGCCGCACAGTTGAGGATGATCAGAAGGACCGCCGTTCCTCAGCAGGAAGCCGCACCTTCTTCAAATTCCCGAGGGACAAGGACAAAGCCTCCTGCGCACGCAGATAAGCACCAACTTAGCGACAGGCCCCGTTTCAGCGACGGGTTGTACTCAATGGCGAGTTCCCACCGCGCGGGCCACAAGACGCCCCAAACGGAATGCCGGCGGGGGAAAGGGGGAAGCGTGTCCCGCCCTGGTGGGAGAGAGCCTCGCGAGCCCAGATAGAGCTCACACGCACTGCGGCCGGGTATGTACAGAAGCTAGGGTGTTGGAGAACTGAGAAGTGAGAATTGAGGGGATCGCGGGGCGGGGCGAATCGATCTCGCCTAGGAGAGAGGATACGTATACGTACAAGCGGTACACGCTGCAGCGGTTCTAGCGCGTCGCGTCGACGAGGGTGCACGCCCTTCGCCACGATCGTCCGGGTCCCCTGCGCCCGTTCCCCAAAAGGCGCGAGCCCGCCTATATATGGGCACCATGGTTCGTCGGTCGTCTACTGCCTGCCAGTAGCTACCGGTGAGGAGTAGTGTCCGGGTGGCGGCCTGCTTCCTCGCGTGGGCTGTTGGCACACAGCGAGGCTGTGGGTAGGGCTGGCTGCATGGGCTGGGCTGGGCATTCGCACAGCAGCGAGAGCATCGGAGGCAGCTCAGCATGTGCGGGCTGCCCGGAGGATGCAGGACAGGGCCAGCGTCGAACGTTGCGTCATCGTCTCTCTCGACGCGCACGAGTACTTACGCGCTCGCTTCGGGTTCGAGGCTAGTAGTACGGGCGCGAACAGGCTCCGGGCGGCACGTTTGCAGCGAGAAGCCCTGGAAGCAGAAGCACGGTCTGCGAGGCTGGCGCAGTCCCCGCGGCGGTCGCGATGACGCGGGAATGAGGTCGTTATGGCCAGGCCTGGGGTGGTGGGCTGCGCGACATGTACATGTATTCGATGCATGCATGTTCTCTAAGGGCTTCGCAGATTGCAGTGTCGTAGGCGATCCTCGACTCCTATACGCAATATATGACGGTCCCTCGGCGCAGAATCCAACGGCCAACTTGTGCCACTGGTAGCGGAGGATCTCCCTCCGACCTTCCATGGCCGCACATCGCAGTGTATACCGTCATGCTCGCCATGTAGATCCATGACGGGACTACGTGCGATAATGCCTGCACAACTGCCAAGTTGAGTGAAATACAGTACCGATACACGGTGCACTAGTCAGACAGGCTCAGGCGAACTGTTTGATTCAACGGAGTCAATGCGGGCTGATGTACAGTACAAGGAGTCCATTCAAGTCACCGTACGCCGTGCGCCGTGTGTGGCATTTGAGGGCGGCGACCGCAGAGACATTAGAACGGCGGCGACAGCTGTACACCACAGTCGATGATACGACACAACTTGAGCCCGAAAGTAACGAGATGCTACGCCGCAGGTGCTCCGCGGCGCACGGAGTCGTCGGCGGTCCATGGCGTGGCGTCGACCGCTGCGGCGAATGGTGTCAACAATGTACTTACGAACACATACCTGCAGCCTCTCGCAGCCCCGGCCTTCATCACAGCTTCGACACGAGACCCAGATACTACGCACCGTGACTAATCGAGCCCCGGCCTGTCCTGATGTCGCGTTCTCGACGACGACCGTATCAGTGATCCCATCCGCAACACGACCGCGACCTGCAGGGTCCTCGGCCCAGCAGCACTCAATGGCAATCCATGTAAGCCGTCTGATCGACTGGCGAGTACGTGAGCCCCGGCGGGCGCGTCCATGATCTGCTCAGCGGTCCTCGGCGGCGGTGTATATCATCGAGTAAGCCCCGGCGTTCCCGCGACCGGACGAGCGAGCCCCTTGCGCCTTACGAACGGCCTCAGGGCGCGGCACTGTGCATATCGTCATGCAATATATGCACCGTGCGGGCCTCCCGTAATTGCGCAGCGTCCGAGCAACATTCGTATATGCATACGTATGATCCCACCTCGTCGGAGGATCAGATCACAATGATACACCGCACGACCGCACATCGAACGCTAGTAGCACTCACCACCCACCACCCGCGCATTATGAATTTATGATACGACAATCCACTCCGACCGCGAGCCGCTCCTTCGCCGCACCCGGAGGCACTGTCGCCTAGGCGACGCGTGCAGGGTCCCCTGGTTCAGAGCTTATTCCTCCTTGGCACCTGTCACCTCGCGCTGTCGGTGTCGACTCGAGCATGCGGTCGTCCCTGCCATCGAGCGATGCCGTCATCCGCACCGCGCGTGTCCGTTCGTCTTCGCGCCGGTGCAAGGATGAAACGCGACTACTGTCTGTTAGTGCGCAGCTACTAGCGGCGAGTGGGGCGCGCGCGTCCTCCTCGACGAGCTGTGACAGAATCAGACGGTGACGCGCGACAGCAGCCTCGGTCTTTGACAGAACCTTGCGTGCGATCTGAACGGGGCATTGACCAATCCCAGGCCGTAAGTGCTGCCGTATTCCGTGCTCGAGGCGCGTCGCCTTCCCCCTAAAAGTCACGTATTACAGCCGCCTTTTCTGCAACCTAGCCCGTCGCCGCGAGCTGGACAAGGCACCCGCCGCAAAGCGAAACGTCGCGGATGCCGTCGACGCTGCTCATGCTGTGATGGTGTGAGCGCGCACTGGGGGGCATGACCAGCCGCGACCGTGCATCCACGCGGGCGGATGGGCGGTAGTCGAGCCAAACGGACACGGATTGGAGGACGTGCGCTCGTGCAAGGGCATACACACACGCACGCACAGGCGACGGCTGCCCAACCGCACACACGGGCGTGTACACGCGCCTGTGCCGTCCAAGGGCCAGACTCTGAGCACGGGACAATTGGTGCCCTCCGTTCCTGGCTCCCAGGGAGGGGTGGATTCCGATGCGAAGGAGCCTATGCGCTTCGCCAGGTTGCCGCCACATGTGCGAACGGCCCGGCTGGGGGAGGCTTCTCAGGGCTGCTCTGCGCGAAGTCGAACGCGAACCCGGCGGAGTTGGGGCTAGTACCAATCCGGACGCGAGGGGACTTGCCATTTCGGGCGGTCCATACCATCCGCCACCGCTCCCGCGTAGGACAATAGAGGGCTTCAGAGCTTCGCGCGCGAAGGGGGCAATGCCCACGCTTCTCCGGCTGGCGGGCAAGGCGGGCATTCCGGCACGGATACGCGCCGCCGCTGCACGCCTCGAACGGCGCCAGCGGGGCACGAGCTCGTCCGATAGTGCACGGTCCCCGGAAATGCCAACGGGCGGGGAATCAATGCGTAGCAGCAGCACAGCGGGGGGGGGCTTCTATCCGAGATGCCGGAGGAGGAAAACGGGCGAGCCAGCTGCTGTTAGCAAGCTGGCCGCTCGCGATCCGCGGCAGCAGCCCGAGCAGGCCTTGCGCGCTGCGAATAGGGTTCGACGCGATTTCGAGCCTACCTGAGGTGGGCCAAGAGCGGCGGAAGCATCGAAGGACGGCTGCCCTGGCCAAGGAGCGAGCAGCTCGCGAGTGGAGAGAGGGAGAAGAGGACGGAGAGGTAGGCTGAGTTCCAAGAGCGTAGGATGAGAGCAGAAGGCTGCCTGACATGGCATGTTGGACCCGAGGGAGGTATCGTGGAGGGAACCAGTAGGAAGTGGGCGGCAAGGCAGGCTTGAGCAGGGTCTCGATAGGTGTGTGATGCCGCAAAGCCGTGATGGTCCGGCGGGTGCAGTAGTCATGGTCGTGGTGTAGGTATGCACGGTAGTGCTTGTCCAGTGTTGCTCGGGATACAGGGGCAGTTGATATTAGTGCGGTCGCGGTGGTCAGGAGCGTGATAGGGCTGCGGCGGAGGTGGTGAGTGGCGTTGATAAATAGGTCGCTGAGGAGTGCGGCCATGACTGTGTTTACAGCGGTGGTAGCAAGTTGTGATTTGGCAGAAGAAGGCGGCGGGGAAGCGAGATCCAAGGGTCTCGCGGGCGTGCAGCTTAACTCGCTGCAATCTGACAAGTAGGCGTACAAAGGCCATACAACGTTGCTAACCAGAAAAGGGCGGCAAAAGGCTCGACCTTATTGCCATGGGTGATTACCTACAGGCAGTGGCGATGATGAGTAGAAATACAAGGATTTTATTGTATACTCACGCGTCAGGTAACCTTGTCTTCGAAGGTCAGAACAGCATGAAGTGGCAGTACAATGACCGGCTGCAGTGAACACACATTCACGAGGTTCGGACAGCGAGGAGCAGCTGAGGGTGAACGGTACTACAACGGGAGCAGGAGAGGCAGAGTGCATGCCAATCGAGCGTATGACGCCATCGACTTCAACGCCCGGCCTAGATGCCGGCACATTCGATCCTTCGGGGTCTCATCTTGCGTCCACCTCTCCTCAGTTCCTCTCAGCTGAGACCGGGCCATCGTTGCACTCCCTCAGCAGGACACGTAGGCCTGTCTACAGCGGCCGGTGTACGATGATTGAATGACGGGCAAGAGGGGAATCCCTGCGCGCAGTCGCCCTCCGACGAAAGGAGCGTCGTAAGACGAATCACGTATAGTCGGAGTTGTTGTCAGCGCGATTCAGGCCATCGATGGTATCTGCGGCGCTCGCGCGAAGCTCTAAAGGAATATGATATATCTCCTGAACGGCTGGACATGGCATTGCCGGACGATGGACGCGAGGGCTTGCGTCTGCGAAGGGGGGCACGCTGTGGCGGATGCCATTCTGGGCGGAAGGAAGGGTGGTGGGAAAGAGGCGAGGGAGGGACGAGATGCAGAGCGAGATGCCAGGCGGGCAGATCGAGCGAGGACGGTGGCGCTGGGGAAGCTCGGAAGCAAAATGTGCGGCCAAACCACCTCTCCGAACATGGAAGGCCACCTACCCCAAACGGAACGAAGATGTCTGTGACTACCGCAGCCAAGTATAGCTCCTCTTGATTGGTGATGTCTAAGCTTTCGATGCCCAGACCGCGCTCAGACACCCCTCTCATCTGAGTCCTCTTCCGCAGCAGCGACCACCTTGCCGCGCAACGGGACATCTACACGCCGCGGAAAAGAAGCGCACATTGCGAAGGGGCGCGTTGTGCAGCGCAGACAGAGAGAGGTGTGTGCGGTGGCGGGAGGGAGAGAGGACGGAAATGGAGAGCAAGGCCGGGGGACGGAGGCAGGCGGAGCGTCGCGTCCGGAAGGATCTGGGCGGCTTCCCAATCGGGAGGCAATGAGGTCGATCTTCGGCTAGCTCGGAAAGGGAGAGGGCCTAAAATGGGCATGTTAGTGCTGGAAATGGAGGGCGTGCCTTGCTGCGAGAGTCACGAGCAGGCGCAGAGGGCCGTGCGTGGGACGGGCAAGGAAGGAGGGGGTGACAGGGAAGAAAGCGCCTGGCGGGCAGGAGGAGCAGTGGACCTGACTTTCTCGGGGCGGGTGATAAGATAGGGTAGGTGGCGTGGGAAGGCCGGGGTGTGCCGGGCGGAGGATGGCGTTGTTTGTTTGATGGGTATATATGGGAGGGTGAGCGAAAATGGGAATCTTATTTCCCTCTCAGAGCTCCTCTCCATTTCTGGTACGCGTCCGAATTGGGGGTGGTCGTCCTCCCACCTGCTCTTCCGTCCGCCCGTCCTCTTAACCCAGCTCATGGCCTTTCGTAGGGCCCAGCAGCCGGCAAACCTCCCAAACCAGCACATCCAGCCGCCCTATCTCCCACAACAGCAACAACCACAGCAACACTTCCCCCCTCCAGACCACAACCAGAACCAGAACCAGGTCCCCCCTCCGCCTATGCCCCAGTCCACCGACGCAGTCTCCCCCACCATGTCCAACAAGCGCGCCCGCCACGACCTCGCCGACCCCTCCGCTCCCGCCGACGACAGCTTCGTTCACGACCCCGACGCCGGCGACTCCGGCCAGGACGACGACGAAGACGAGGACAGGCCAAAGGGCGACAAGAAGGCAGGAAGGAGAAAGATCAAGATTGAATTCATCCAGGACAAGTCCAGACGTCACATCACCTTCTCAAAACGAAAGGCGGGTATCATGAAAAAGGTCCGTCCCCATCCCATCCTCATCTTTGTCGTCCTGAACCCCGTCCTCATCGTCCTCTTCTCTCCCCTGCGCCCGTCCTTCGCGTCGCGTCGCATCAGGCGTACGAGCTATCCACCCTCACCGGCACGCAGGTCCTCCTCCTTGTCGTGTCTGAGACTGGTCTCGTATACACCTTCACCACCGCGAAGCTCCAGCCTCTCGTTACCCAACCCGAGGGCAAGAACCTCATCCAGGCATGTCTCAACGCGCCCCACAATCAACCGCCCTCGTCAATGCCTGTCGGTACCCCTCTCAACCGGACCTCCATGTCTATGCCACACCCTCCCAACGTCCCCGGTGGCCTCGCCATTGGATCCAACGCTGGCAACAAGGATGATGAGGCTCATGAGGAGGCCGAGGACGCGCCTGCTACCTCGGGCGACGCGTCGGAGCGCGGCAACTCTCGCAAGCGCCGTCGCGCGTCCTCATCTGCGGGCACGTCCCGCGCTGCAAACAACTCCGCTCCTTCCGGTGGAGCACAGAACCAGGCGGGCGCGCCCAACACTTCACCGCACGCGCGTCCGAGTGCGATCCCTCCGGGTGCACCTCCCCTCACGATTCCTGGCGTTCCTCCGCCCATGCCTCTCGAGCATTCGCCGCGCCAAGCCCAGGCGACGCCCACCAGCCCCAACTACGCACAGCCAGGCGGTGGGTACCCGCCTCCTCCGGGACCAGGTGGGGACCCCAACATGTATGCACCGCCGCACGGCTACCCCAGTGGACCCCCACCTCAACCCTACCCCGGTTTCCACGACGGCGGCGCGCCTGGTGGGCCACAGCCGGGTATGACGGGTGGGCCATGGGGACCTCCGGCTGTGCAACACGGCAACCAGTACGCGAGGCGGTAAGATGAAGGGAGAGATGCGGTGACGGCTGGTGAAGAGGAGAAGCGGTTGCAGGTGTTTGGTTTGCTGGGCAGGAAGACACACGGACCCCTGCCTGTAAGGACAAAGGCTTGTTCGTGGTGTGTCTGTCTTTCTTGCATGGCTGCGTGTCTTGTATCGGCTTGCTTGCTCCCGACGACGACAAATGTGTCGGTGTACATGACCCATGATCCCCTTCCTCTCTTCTCCGTCTCTACTTCCCCTTTCTTGTACGTTCAAGCTCTCATTCGACGTGCCAACACCGGTTCTCCATCCCAACTCATCCGACGCGACCCCACACAGCTCTCCCTCCTACGCGCGTCGTCTCGCTCTATGTTTTCCGTATCCTTAACCCTCTGTGCTACTTCAGTGTCAATGCCCGTTTTGCGCCCCCTTTCCCCACCTCTCTCTGTTTCTCGCACTCGAATACGATATGGTGTACGTGTCTTGACCTTCTTGCGTCGCGCGAGCCTCCAGGTCTGCTGTGTAGTGTGGAGTAGTAGTACCAAGTAGTGTGTCTCGAATATGCATGTTTAGCCACTAGCTCGCTCTCGCCTCTCGTAGCGTACGTACGCGATGTGGATTAGGCCAACTCAACTCAAATGAAATATGATGTTCACGTACAATGTACGCGTCGTTGGAGACTGCCGCAAAGGCTTGACTGACCAGATACGATGATCATCCAAGTGGATTGCACATCGCGGCACGTCTACGTCGATCGTTCATCTCGCGAAACGGGATTTGAGATGCCGCAGAACGATCGACTGGATCGATACATCCAAGTCCGCATCTGCGGCCGTCTCAGGGCCTCACGTAGCTGGAGGACGGCAGACCTACCGTATAAAGCAGAGATCGTAGACAGGCCACAGGTACGCAACGCACACCAGACGGATACTAGAGCAGGTCCCTGGCGATCAATCCCTGGTCCTGCAGCTGTGTAGAGCCGTATGTCCAAAGAGGGCGGGAGATGCTCCCAGATATCTACGATGCGGATCTAGCGGCTCAGTGCCGATGCACGCAGATGCGCAGCTTCAAGGGTGCCCTCTGGCGAGGCCGTGGGTCAGACGCCACCATGTGTATGGGCATGAGATGGGAGATCGCGTCGGGGACCCAAGTAGGTAGGTCCACCTCGGTGCAGTGGTTGAGACGAGATGCTCACTGCGAACAGCCTTGCGGAAGACTCGAGGAGTGAAGGAAGTCGGTGGTGCGTATTGAATTACCGGTCGGTGGGTCCTTGCTCGCCTTGTTCATTTGCGTCCGCGTCGGTACATATGGCATGCATTCGAACGCCGGTGGTGTTCGGTTGGCGTCGGCCGGCGGATTGCCAGTGGGAGGACATGGTTGCCTGCTAGTCGCCGTGTGTTCCTCGGAGGTGTTGACCTAAGGGGTCTAGGGTCAGGCAGAACGGTTTGTAGATGGAGGTACGTGTATATTTCAAGTTGCTACTTTCTCGAGCAAGTCCCGCTGTGTTCCACACTGAGGTAGCCTTTGCACTGGCATGTCTGATTTGCGGCATACTGATAGGCTATAAGTACGCCCCTCAGCTCGTGGAAGCCTCACTATCGGTTCATGGCAGCAAGCAATCGACATCGCCTACTCAAGTCAGCCTGCAAACCACTAGCAAGTCACAGTCGTCTGCCGGTCAAGAAGGTTGGATCGGGACTGCCTCGATCGAGCCTGCGTACTAGCGTCACCCTCCACCTTCTTCCAGAGCCCGAACAGCAGCTACAGGACTTATTTGACTTACCAGCCGCCCTCCATGTCAGCCTCCACAAGGCCAGCATATATATACACCGACGCACTGCTGCTGGGAAGGCCCAGTCTCTCCTTCCCGAACGGCCACCATCCCTACGCCCGCTTCGTCCTCGCCCTCTTACCTCTGGGTCTGCTTCTGCCTGCTTGCAGTAGACCGCGTCGTACAAGGTGACTTTGCTTCCGACGCTTTCCCTTTCTATACGCTCGCTTGGTAGATAACAAGATCGGGTCGAGGTCAAGAGGTACTCGCTCTCCACAAGTTTCAACGGCTCAATGGCCCACTTGGCGGGAGCATGCGGGAACGGTTCTAGTCTGGGGTAGGCCAAGCACACCCTTGCGAACTCGAGCAGGTGGTCGAAACGCGAGAGGCTCGCATCTGTGTTCGAATGGACGGAGGCATGCTCGGGTAAGTTGGGTTTAGCGATACGGCGTTGAGGATCGTCGGCTCATAGAGTGCAGCCTCCTCCGAGAACATCACCATGGGGTGGACCTCATCCCCGCCGGTCCTAGCACTTTGTCAAGTGATGTAGTGCGGACTATAGCTCATCAAGTCGAGCCTCAAGTCAGATACTGTCCAAGGGCATCAATTGCGTGCAATCGTCTGGTACATTCTCAGCCGTCAATCAGGTCCAGCCGGAGTCGACACCGGCATTCAAGACCATCAGCGCTGCCTCTTCAGGCCTGGGAGTCGACACCTAGGTTTCTGGAGGGGTCTTCGCTTGCGTTCATTCTCTTGACGGGCAACTCGATGTACAGCACAGCTCTCTGGGACGGTTTCACTGCATCTGGCTGGCTCGCAGCTCTGTTCATCTTCACGACATCTTCCTTACAAGCAGCTTCCAGTCTACTCTCTTCTGGGCTGGTGTCGCTTCGATGTCTTTCTTGGATGCCTTGGTCTGGCTCGCCTTCTTCGTCTTGGTCTCCTCTCCGCTCTGGGAGTGCCCCTCTCCACTTCCTCTTACATGCGGCAGACCACGGCGACCTTCCTCGGGGCTTGCTTGGCCTAGGAGCATCCTCATTCTCTTGGCTACTCCCGTCTTCGTCTGGGTTCCTCGTCTTCTCTTCGTTCTGTCCTCGACCATAGCACAAAACCAGAAAACAGCGCAACATGACAAAACTCCTACAAAACAGTGTCCTTCCTTTCTTCTTCTTGGCGTAATGTATACCCCAGTGCCCATATAGGCACTTAATATGTACGATAGTAAGATGTGGCTCTCTACCGGGCAAGCTCTGGTATGTCGTCCTTACTTTCCCTAGTCTTTCTTCGGTCTAACCTCCTGTGAACAGTTCGCAGCAGTCCTTCAGACCTCATGTCCGACTACAGCAGCATCTTCCCGTTTCTCCTCCCCTCAGTCCATTGCCGCAGGTTGCGATTCTGGTCAAGCGCTGCTCTATACGCCATCGTACTCTTGGCAAATCCGTCCTCTCCCTCTACAACGTCGACAGTCCGCCGTCCGTCAAGCAGGCTGCTGCTCACAGCCTCCCCGGCGCGACATTGCTCGGCAACTCCCTCTCTTCCTCCATCCCTACTCCCTACAACAGCGCTCGGCACCCTCTGGCTTCCTCGGCGTACTGGATCCACGTCTAGTCAGTCCGAGTGTGTTCGCTCGCTGCTCCGCATTCCCCCTCGCCAGCTCAAGTCCAATATCCCGGTCGTCTTTGTCTGGTCGGAGACGTTCACGGCCGATGATCCTCGGCATTTCCTACCCTTCTGAGCACAAGCGGATCTGGCGACCGCTTTCGTGGAGCACGCAGTTCTCAGTATGCTTCGGATGCTATTTTGGCGTCCACTTTCCCCTATCCTTCCTCAACTCCGCTTTCATCGCCAACTCAAGCTCGACGTCCCGACCGTCTTCGTCTGATCGGAGGCGTTCACGGTCGACGACTCTCGACACATCCGTCCTCCCTAGATTCGGTACTGGCCCTGGCGAGCCGCTGTGAGAAGCGTCCGCGCTTCGGACGCTCTGTCGTCCACCCCTCCCTCACCTCCGCCTCCCCCCATCGCCAACTCAAGTCCGATATCCCAGTTGTTTTCGTCTGATCGGAGCGTTCACGGCTGGAGATACTCGGCATTCCCGACCTTTCCCTGGTTTGTGAGTGGTTCTGGCGAGCCACTGTAAGAAGCTCTCGGGCTTCGGACGCCTTCAGCGTCCACCGCTTCCCCCATTCCTTTACACCGACTATCCACCCATCCTGGTGTTACCGTTCCTCCAGACACCGGTACGTTCTGTCGCCCATTGTGAGACAAGAGCAGTAGTAACACCTCTCTCGCAGCTTCTGGCGCGCCGTTCGACGCGCGTCACACAGTGTCTTCGTCTTCGTTCCCAAGATGTGAAGACTACTGTCATGGCGAGCCTTGGTCCCTGACAAGCTCGCCTCCCTCGACTATCCTTCCCTGACGGCGATAAGTTCGTCCGAATAGCCGTGTTATAATGTCCATCTCCGCATCTGGTAAGTCCTATCTCCCAACATGAGGCCATCTTGCATTCTCACAAGGCCTCGCAGACTGCTTCTTGGTATCGCGCGTGTGCATGCGTCGCGGTGCCGGTTGTAGGATGGTGCCCCCTGCTATCGTTCCGAGCCTGTCAAGAACGCTCGGATCGACGGCACCGTGACCTGTTCACCCTTGCACTGAGTGAGTTCACTGGTAGATGACCCAGACAAGGGCGAAATGCTCACGCCCGCCTTCATACAGTCTTGACCTTCGTCCAGCACGAGTGCACGCGTGTTGTACTGAGGAAAAGCCCAGTGCGCCCCCGCACCGTCTCCTGTGCACGGGAGACGACGCGGGTTCCAACCAGGCAGTCCCCTAGAAGACGGTGGCTAACGTCTTCTGAGGGGGCTGCAGCCTCGAAGGAATCAGCGAATGTGAGCCCTCAGTTGCACGCTTTGACGGGATCTGTTACTTATCCCTGATGCAGATTGTTTTCACGCTATCGAAGTGCTATCCACCACTGTATCGTGATCCGACACAGAGAACAGCGCCACTGGCTGGCCTTCTCCCATGACCGGACAGAACAGCAGAAAAGCAGCTCCCCGACTTGCTTGCGCGGCTTGTCGCGGGAGACGCAACGCTCCGCAAAGAGCACCAGGTACGTAGCATGCTCTCGTCCTGCTCGAACGGCAGTTCAATTCCTCCTCCAGAATAGTCGTCGTCTGCCGAGCGATATGCGAGGCAGTCGTCGACCGATCCAAAACCTCCGCTCGCTCCGCTGCCGCTCTCGGTAGCTAGTAGCATCCTTCGAGGAGGACCCTCCACGCAAGTCTGAGCTCATCCGAACTAGCCTTGGATCCCCACTATATGCTCAGATACCCATCAATATCGACGAAGGGTAGCCACATCGAAAATGCTGCCAGCACCATGAAAGCGCCTCAGGGTACGTGTCTTCCGACCACTTCCTTCCTGGAGCCTCTTGTTTACATGCGCATGCAGCGGGCGACTTTCCCCACCGCAATATTCGGCCTACATCTACTATAGGATAATCCACTATCCTCAGGCAGAGTAGTTGGCAGTGTGGTGCTTCAGGTAACACTGGCCCTTCCTTCGTCTTCGGCACGGGAGGCAATGGAACTGGTGGCGGACGCGCTTCCAGGGACCACGTTGGAGCAGTAGACTGTAACAGAAGTCGCGCGACGTCTCGTTCTCCATGTGTAGGAGATACAACGTAAACGAGACGATCCTTCCATAATGCATAGCCGATTACAACTGTACATGGGGAACACAGCGATGAGAACGATGGTAGTACAACGAGAACAGAGCCAAGAGTTGAATGTCGGTGCACACAACTACTCGGTATCGAACACCAAGGCCCGGACCTCAATGGACTCGCGATGCGGCGCGTCCTTGGGCGCGGTCGTGTCCAAGAACGCCGAGTGCGGCGTAAGACGCGCGCGGTCCTCCTCCGAGTCGTAGCACTTGATGAGCGTCACCTCGTCCGGGGTCTGGTTCGAGAGGTAGTACCAGCGGTGGTTCGGGTTGTAGCGCACGCTGTACGTGCTGCCCTCGCGATGCGGGTAGATGAACCGGACCGAGACGAGGTCTTTCTCGTCGAGGTAGCGCCAGTCGGACACCGCGAGCGGCTTGTGCGCGACGGGGTGGTGGATCGGCCGCCAGACGTTGATGATGCGCACGCGCGACTTGAGCAGGCGGTCGGCGTCCTCGGGGAGGTGGTACTTGACGCGCGCGACGCTGGCATTGTAGGTCTGGTCAATGTGCACGCGCTCCTGTGGACAGCGATGGGTGGTTAGATCTGAGACGGCAAGCGCTTGGAAGAAGCGGAGCTCACGACTGGGCCACGGTACTGGGGGCCAATCGTAGCGCCCTCTTGAGGCTTACGTCTGCGTTGGGGTATCATTGTGAGACAACGCAGTGGTTTGTGGATGGCAAGCGTTTATGGACATACCTGATAGTGTGGTCGAAAATGAACACACGCTTCGCGCCTGCGACCTTCTTCAAGATCTCTTCCACCTCGGGATAGTACTGTGCCTTTATGCGCTCCTCATCGTCGAACTCCTTCTCGACGCTCGGCCACTTCACGTACTGGAACCCGTTCTTGTCGAGCGAGAAGTCCTCTTCGTGCCCACGGGCGTCGTGCACCAGCACCGGGTGCGGGTCCGTGCCAATGTTGGTCGAAGGCTTCCCCTCAGGGGGATCCTGGACGTACTGGTAGGGAGCCTCGTCATCAGTAGGGGCGTAGTAGTTGAGCGTCGTGGGGACGTCGTGGGGAGTGAGGACGCTTGCGGTGGCCATCTCGTCGTGTGTCAATCTAACGAGCTAGGTATTTAGGCAGTGAAAGAATATGCACGGCAGAAGTATGCAGAGAGCTGAAGAAAGATGCTGCGATGAAAGTCCGGGGGGAGATACTCCTGCGTTATATACCCGCACCCCTCGTAAAACGGATGCCAATGTTGGACAGGGCTGGCGCATACCACGGCGCCGGGCTGCTTTCTCATCCCCGGTGCGTCTCCGCCACTGCTCAGTCATCTATGCAAGCCAAAAGAGATCGTTCGACGCTCGGGACGTGGGCCGCGAGTCCTAACACCATCCGCGGCACGAATGAGGCAGCAATGGGAGGACCCTTTTGGGCGCTTAGAGTGCTTTCTAAGGCTTTGGGGTCGAACTGTGTCCGCTGTCGCCATCCAGAACGCAGGTGACGTGAGACAGGAGTCTGCTCTGGAGCGTGTGTGGGAGGCTACGCCATGGATCAGATGGCCACTAAGGCTGATTGTTGGTGAGAATCAGTCGGGTAGACGGCGCAGTGCATGATAAATGGGCTTACCGGCTGCCAGAGTCGTTGAACGAGCAGTTCGTCCGACAAAATCGGGCTGCGGATGAGAACAGTTCAGAAGGCGAGATGGCGCAAGACGGACGATGGCTAATACCAGCGCCCTGTACGATGCCCGACGCAGCCCCTGATACCACGATATTTGTCGGCATTGGCTGATTCAGCCGTCAGCTACAGGGCAGAGTAGTGGACCTGCACTACCTGGGCTTGCATCAACAGGTCTTGCAACAAGCATTGCAATCGCCGATTGGCACTGAAGACCGACTGCATATCCACGTTTAACGATTGTGCTGTTAATCTCTCTGACGAGCGTCAGCGAACGTGTCTCACACGATAGCATGCAGCCTGAGAGCCTCATCGAGCAGTCCAGGGTCATAACGAGCTGTCGGCCATATGCGACATACTCAATAAGCCAGCACGTACGGTATTCCAATCACCTACTCCTGCATCCTCAAACCTGAGATCCAGCACCAGCTGATGCCTCCTGCGCATGCTGAACGTCTTCGCGACCGTCGCCCTGCGCACTCAACCCATATACCAGCCCAAGCGCAACCCGTGCCGCCGCGCGGCGGCGCTCCTCCTCGTTCTCCATCCCCGCAATCTCCGCCTTCATCCCCTGTAGAGCACTGAACACGCGCGAGAGGTCGAATGAGGCGAACGAGTGATCTTCATCGCCTTCCTCCGAGTCGAGCGATAGGTCTGCAGACGAGTCCACGTCCTCACCAGGTGCTTTGGACGTAGTTGCAGGTCGGGCCGTCGACGGCCCCTCATCTTGCCCGACCGATGCAGTAGCAACCGCTGCGCTGTCCGACGTAGAAGACGGTTGCGCTGCGGGAGGCGGTCCAAAGGCCGTAGCGCCAAACAGCCTGCGCGAGGTCTCCAGGATCTCCGCTCGTGACGGTAAGTCCGGATCGTCTTCTTCTCCATCGTCTAGTGCGCCATAGCCACCTGTATGCGCGTCGTCCCGGCCAACGTGCAACGACGAATCGTCTCCCCCGAAATCAGATATAGACCCAAGCGAGCGATACGATGCGCCTGTGTGCATGGGGGTCAGCCGGCCGATGTCGTAGTTGACCTCTAGCAGCCTGTCCTCCCTATGCCCATGTGGATGCAGGTGCGAATCCGGTGATGCAGATACGAAGTCGGCAAAATCGTCCTCGAAGCCATGCTCCGTTGCAGGGTCTGATGTGAAACCGTCATCCGCATGGGGTGTTCGAATGGTTGGCGGGGTCAAGATATCTTCCCAGCCTTCGATGGACGTTACGGGCGCGCTGCTGACCCACGCCTCAGCCTCCTTGTCTTCTTCTATCGTTTGCGCTGCCGCACGACCTGCAGATTTACCATCGGCGCGGTCTCGTGCATATCGAAGTCCTGTTCCCGTCTCCTCATCCTCGAGCCACCGTTCCAGCTCCTCCATCTCTCGCTGCATACGACTCTTCCGCGCATTGGCAGCTGCAGCGATGGCATTTGTGGGGTCTGTGGATGTTGTAGAGGATGGGTCGGTAATGAGTGCTCGAAGCCCATCATCAGCCTCCTCCTCAAGGGCCCAGCCAAGGAGTTCACGAGCCCGCGACTTGCGCTGTCGCGCTGCCTGGGATTGGACCAAAGAGGGCCACATGATAGTGCTCAGCGCATCGATGACGCGGGGAAGGCCAGGTATACCTATTGGACCAGTGTAAGACGAACGGCTATAGAAGCCTGTGGGCACAGTTGTCCTGACCTGAGTCCTCGTCATCCGAATGCCGATCTGCGTCTTGGGTCGGCCGACGGTAGGTTCTATCACCCTCAACGAACTCAAAACCATGCGAGGAGAGGAACTCGTCGAGACCGTCATCCTCTTCGCTAGGGGAGGTTGCATTGGTAACCGTTACGCCGTCGCCGAAGCGGACAGCAAGTGTTACCTCCGGATCGTAGTGTTGTAGCTTCTGAGCGATCTCCGGAATGTGATCTTTGTATGGCTGAAGAGCTTCCCGGTGAACACCCCCGCTAGTAAGAACTCATAAGCACAGTAGACCCACCTCACCAGGTCCCCAAACGTATATCACAGCAGGCACCCCAATAACATGCTGCACCCGGAAGTGCTCGAACTCATGCGTTTCGAATTGAACGTCGGCGGTGTAATACTTGTTGACGATCGTCCACGGAATGCTGCTGCTGCTGCTACCGACTGACAGCGGACCTCTGTCTCCTCCGACGTTGCGAACGTCGGTTACGGCCCTATCACCGTGTCCGACAGAAGCAGGATCTAACGTGGATGCTGTGCGAGAGCCCGATAATGCCTGGACACCTGGAGGGTCATTGGATTCGAGAAGAGGAGGCGATGCAGGACTGATGCATACGTTCCACGAACTGGAGGGCGCCAGCGGCCGAGGGCGAGACGACAAGAATCCTACAGCCAGCAGTATCGGACATGATGGCCGTCGTCAGTGAGGCACTCGCGGTCAGATGGTTGGTCGAAGACAAGTGGTAGATACGAGAATGACTGAGCTGACCGCGACTCGTGCAACGTCCTGCGTTAGACGCCCATTCAACTCAATATGCACTGCTCGCAGTCGGCACCGCGTGCCATATACTTCTGCGTCTTCTGTCATATGCCACCTCTTCCTCGCGACCGCAGTGTAACTGTCCTTCGACATCAGCACCCGTACAACGGGTCAGTGTGCTAAATCAATACGGCAATGTTCTGGTGTTGCGCTCGTATATATGGCTTGACAACCAGCCGCTCAGTATCACGTATTTCGGCTACATCTTTGCTAGAACCTCTCCTCTACAGTCGTCCTCAGCGATTGTCTGTCTCTGCTCAACCTCAGGTCTTTTGATACAGCCATACCGTCACGGCCGGACTCTGATTATACAATACATGGTCAGTACGTCCTCTTAACAACAAGATGGTTTAGTGCTCCTGACCTGGCGTTTGGGCAGCATGTGGTTGCTTGACGCACATACCGCTGAGCTACACTACTACTCCGCTCCAAAAGATGTTCCCAGCCCAGGATACGCCATTTTATCACACCGGTGGCTCAATGGCGGGCGAGACGACCAGACCTTTCAAGACGTCCAACGGCTCACGGCGGCTATACAATCACAGAGATCGCCTGAGCTTCCAGATTCGCAACCAGAGATCCTTGAGGTTCAGGGCCTCAACGCCAAGATTAGCCAGTGCTGCGCTCTTGCGAGGGTCCACGGCTTTCGTTACGTCTGGATAGACACCTGCTGCATCGACAGAACGAGTAGCGCTGAACTCACCGAGTCTCTCAACTCGATGTTCCAGTGGTACGCGCGAGCGGCGATATGCTACGCATTCCTTTACGACGTCAAGAGCGACGAAGACCCATACGACGAAGGATCCTCTTTCCGCTCATCTGAGTGGTTCACTAGATGCTGGACGTTGCAAGAGCTCCTCGCTCCTTCTAACGTGCTCTTCTTATCGGTGGACTGGTTTCCACTTGGGACGAAGGAATCCTTCTCAGGGCTCATACAGGAGATCACGGGAATCGACCGCGACATTCTCATCCACCGGCGGCCTTTAGACTCTGTTAGCATCGCTCGCCGTATGTCATGGGCCTCCAAGAGGCGGGCCAGCCGCGTCGAGGATGAGGCGTACTCGCTCATGGGCATCTTTGGTGTCAATATGCCTACCATCTATGGGGAACAGCACCATGCATTCATCCGCCTACAACAGGAGATCCTGAAGGGTAGCCATGACCAAAGCATCTTCGCATGCTACCAGATTCTTGACAATCCCTCCCTCATTCAGTCGGATTCGGACTGTCTCCTCCCTCCCTTCGCGATCCAGGATAATGTCCATGAAGACGAATGGGAACAAGGTCGTCTTCTGGCTTCCTCACCCGTAGCTTTCGCAGACTCTGCAGATATTTCATCTGTGATCCCTGAGGACTTCGCGGATATCCTTGGAGTGCCCTTTCGCCCACCAGAGTACAACGTCACAAGTTGTGGCATGCGCATGCGACTACCACTCCTGACACTCACGGCGGGTTCCAAGGTTACTTACCTTGGCATCCTCTCTTGCCGTTCAGCGCAGCGTCCCGACCACCTCGTTGCGCTCTTCCTCACTCCTCTCCCCCAATCATTGGTGTGTCTTGTTGGCCGATACATCAGAACCATAAGCGATACCACCCCCGACCGGATACCCGATGTAACATTCAGTCGGTATCGCGCTATACTTCTTCCGACCGAGCACCTGCGCCACGCCGTTGCAAAGACGGTGTACGTCCCATACCGTTTCAAGCCACCGTCCTTCGTGCATGGCGTACTCTCTGCTTCCCGTGGTGCCGAGTATTTTGGTCCATGCGCAGTCGACCTTCTACCATACGTGCGCACCCGTCTCCAGCGGTCGGGATACACACTCCGGCTCGATCGGGACGATCCCCTCACCTTCGACGACGACCACGGAACGGACCGCACGATCATCCTCGATGACTCGCAATCGGATGAGTCGATTGCTGTGCACGTCGGGCTGTGCTACTGCTCGACGAAGTGCTGCGCGCACGCGAAGTGGTCGGATAGGAGCGCTATGTTCAAGCCGCGTTGGTCCCTCAGCGCCGCTGTCCGCGTGTTCCAGCGCCCTGCTGGTCCTGGGGTCTCGACATTCCCGGGCTGCGCGAGCGATGCGCAGGCTGCGTACGTGAAACGCCACATACGATTTTGGGACGGCGGCGCGAAGACGTTCAGGACGCCAGGCGCCTCTGTGACGCTGAGGTTCTCGTCACTGGCGAATGTTGGGGCGGTGGTTCGCTACTCTTTGATCATCGAAATCCAAAGGTGTGGGAGCCCTGCGTCGACAAGCTCCCAAAGAAGTGCTCCGGAGAACAGTAGCATCCTTAACGAGTATTTGGACGAGTTGGAAGCGAACTTTGGCTCACAGCGTGATGATCATTTGGATGAGAAGTAAAAAGCGTATGCATTGTACGACGTTCACCCGCACACACTACATCATACGTGCATGTATCAGAATAGTGATGTCATCATAATGTGTAAATCTCACCTGCAAGATCGAGCCCACAGAGCGATAGTCATCTGGTAAATCCGTCAGCCGTCCCGTATACCTACCTTATTTGGCGCGGAAGAAGGCAATAGCTTTGGAACATAACAGAAGCAAACAAACTCTGTGACACAAGTGCCCTGCCATACGCCCACCCACTCGGGTTTTATCTCATCATGGCAGGAGGTCCTCCGAGTCGTGCTCGCACGGAGATGCACGGCAGCACTATGAAATGAATCTGTGTACTCATATCAACCACAAACTGCAGCATAACAATCTAATGGGTTGTAATTAGTGGAGGTCTAGTGTAACCTCTAAAGTGCAACTCCTCCACCGACAAAACCGTCTCTGTTCCCTCTCCCGATATAAAAAACGATCCGTTCTCGTCGTACTACCGTCGTTCTCATCGCTGTGTTCCGCTTGTGCAGTCGCAATCGGCTATGCATTATGGAAGGATCGTCTCGTTTACGTTGTATCTCCTACACATGGAGAACGAGACGTCACACGACTTCTGTTACAGTGTACTACTCCAACGTGGTCCCTGGAAGCGCGTCCGCCACCAGTTCCATCGTCTCATGAGCCGGTGAAAAGGGAAGGACCAGTGTTACCTGAATTGCCACACTGCCAAATAACCTGCCTCAGGATAGCAGAGTATCCCATAGCAGATGTAGGCCGCAAATCGTGGTGTCGAAAGTCGCCCGCTGCATGCGAACGTAAGCAAGAGGGTCCAGGAAGTAAGTGGCCGGAAGACACGTACCCTGAGGCGCTTTCATGGTGCTGGCAGCGTTCTCGGTGGGGCTGCCCTTCGTCGATATTGATGGGTATCTGAGCATATAGTGGGGATCCGAGGCTGATTCGGATGAGCTCAGACGTGCGTGGAGGGTCCTCCTCGAAGGATGCTACTAGCTACCGAGAACGGCAGCGGAGCGAGCGGAGGTTTTGGATCGGTCGACGACTGCCTCGCATATCGCTCGGCAGACGACGACTATTCTGGAGGAGGAATTGAACTGCCGTTCGAGCAGCATGAGAACATGCTACGTACCTGGTGCTCTTTGGGGAGCGTTGCGTCTCCCGCGACAAGCCGCGCGAGCAAGTCGGAGAGCTGCTTTTCTGCTGTTCTGTCCGGTCGTAGGAGAAGGCCAGCCAGTGGCACTGCCCCGTGTCAGATCACGATACGGTGGTGGATAGCACTTCGATAACGTCAAAACAATCTGCATCAGGGATAAGTAACAGATCCCGTCATAGCGTGCAACTCAGGACTCACTTTCGCTGATTCCTTCGAGGCTGCAGCCCCCTCAGAAGACGTTGGCCACCGTCTTCTAGGGGACTGCCTGGCTTGAAACCCGCATCGTCTCCCGTGCACAGGAGACGGTGCGGGGGCGCACTGGGCTTTCACTCAGTACAACACGCGTGCACTCGTGCTGGACTAAGGTCAAGACTACGTGAAAGCAGGTGTGAGTATCCCGTCCTCGTCTGGGTCATCTACCAGTGAGCTCACTCAGTGCAAGGGTGAACAGGTCACGGTGCCGTCGATCCGAGCGTTCTTGACAGGCTGGGAACGATAGCAGGGGGCACCATCCTACAACCGGCACCGCGACGCATGCACACGCGCAATACCAAGAAGCAGTCTGCGAGGCCTTGTGAGAATGCAAGATGGCCTCATGTTGGGAGATAGGACTTACCAGATGCGGAGATGGACATAATAACACGGCTATCCGGACGAACTTGTCACCGTTAGGGAAAGATAGCCGAGGGAGGCGAGCTTGTCAGGGACCAAGGCTCGCCGTGACAGTAGTCTTCGCATCTTGGGAACGAAGACGAAGACACAGTGTGACGCGCGTCGAACGGCACGCCAGAAGCTGCGAGAGAGGTGTTATTGTTGTTCTCGTCTCACAAGGGGCGACAGAACTTACTGGTGTCTGAGGGGACGGAAACACCAGGATGGGGGGATAGTCGAAATAGAGGGAAGGGGGGAGTGGACGCTTAAGGCGTCCGAAGCCCGAAGACTCCTTACAGTGGCTCGCCAGAACCACTCACAAACCAGGGGGAAGGTCGAAAATGCCGAGTATCTCCAGCCGTGAACGCCTCCGATCAGACGAAGACGACTGGGATGTCGGGCTTGAGTTGGCGATGGGAGGAGGCGGAGGTGAGGGAGGGGTGGGCGACAGAGCGTCCGAAGCGCGTATGCTTCTCACAGCGGCTCGCCAGGGCCACTACCGAATCTAGGGAGGTCGGATGTGTCGAGAGTCGTCGACCGTGAACGCCTCCGATCAGACGAAGACGGTCGCGACGTCGAACTTGAGATGGCGATGAAGGCGGAGTTGAGGAAGGAGAGGGGAAAGTGGATGCCAAAGTAGCATCCGAAGCATGCTGCGAACTGTATGCTCCAAGAAAGCGGCCGCCAGATCCGCTTGTGCTCAGAAGGGGAGGAAATGCCGAGGATCGTCGGTCGTGAACGTCTCCGACCAGACGAAGACGACCGCGATGTCGGACTTGAGCTGGCGAAGGGGGAATTCGGAGCAGCGAGCGAACACACTCGGACTGACTAGACGTGGATCCAGTACGCCGAGGAAGCCAGAGGGTGTCGATCGCTGGTGTAGGGGTAGGTGGAGTGAAGTGATAGAGGTATTTGCCGAGAAATGTCGCGCCGGGGAGACTGTGAGCAGCAGTCTGCTTGACGGGCGGCGGACTGTCGACGTTGTAGAGGGTGAAGGCGGATTTGCCGAAAGTACGATGGCGTATAGAGCAGCGCTTGACCACAATCGCAACCTGCGGCAATGGACTGAGGGGAGGAGAATCGGGAAGATGCTGCTGTAGTCGGACATGAAGTCGGAAGGACTGCAGTGAACTGTTTCACAGGAGGTCAGACGTTCGCAGCCGAAGAAAGACTAGGGAAAGTGAAGACGGCATACCAGAGCTTGCCCGGCAGAGGCCACACGTTACTATCGTACATATTAAGTGCCTGTATGGGAACTGGGGTATACACTACGCCAAGAAGAGGAAAGGAAGGCCACTGTTTTGTAGGGGTTTTGTCATTTTGCGCTGTTTTCTGGTTTTGTGCTATGGTCGAGGACAGAACGAAGAGAAGACGAGGGACCCAGACGAAGAAAAGATTACTCAAGAGAATGTCGATGCTCCTAGGCCAAGCAAGCCTCGAGAACGATCGCCATAGTCTGCCGCATGGAAAAGGAAGTGGAGAGGAGCACTCCCAGAGCGGAGAGGAGACCAGGACGAAGAAGGCGAGCTAGACCAAGACATCCAAGAAAGACATCGAAGCGACACCAGCCCAGAAGGGAGTAGACTAGAAGTTGCTTGTAAGGAAGATGTCGTGAAGATGAACTGAGTTGCGAGCCAGCCAAATGCAGTGAAGCCGTCCCAGAGAGCTGTGCTGTACATCAAGTTGCCCGTCAAGAGAATGAAGGCAAGCGAAGACCCCTCCAGAGACCTAGGTGTCGACTCCCAGGCCTGAAGAGGCAGCGCAGATAGTCTTGAATGCCGGTGTCGACTCCGGCTGGACCAATACAACGGACATCTAGACGATTCGCAGACCTTGACGTGCTCTTGACTGGGGAACCTGGCGGGGAGCTCGGGTAGATGAACAATGTACTGCCGGTACCAATCTTGACAGGTTCCCGGCATCAGGATATTCTCGGGGCAGAATATGCAAGTGGGAAGAGCCTGCTCTCCGTGAGCAAGAGACCTAAAGCACAGGAACGATCTCGTACTCACACTATTTGACAAGTCCTCCCTATATATGGGAGCCCCTTAGCCTTGACGGATAACAATTGCCAGATTATCTAGTCGAGGCTTCATCCCAGGTCATATCCTCCGTCGTCGGGTGGGCCATTGAGCCGTTGAGACACCAAAGATAGAGAAGAGCTAGCTATAGAGCCTACACATTTCCTCAAGACATTAAGACACAAGCCAGAGGATGATATCGGAGGCCTTAGCACCTCAGACGACACCGTGTAAGCCGACAAGCAAGAGGACCCCAAGCTGAGCAAGGAAGGGGGTGGTGACCGTCGGGAGGCAGAGGCGAAGGAGCTGGACTGTCAAACGGCTGAGCTCATATACGACCGTCGGTTGTGGCTGACTGAGGCTGGGCATGGGAGGCTGACGAGGCTGAGTGTACCAGCTGAAGACAACTAAGCTCGATCGTTCGCTGTGGCGGGACGATTGGTTGGGATTGCGATCCAGACTGTGCCGGGCTGACCCTAGTCTCCTGTAGGCAGACGACCGGCGATGTGCTCTAACAATGGGATTATATCGGTCGCAGGGTGGATGAAGACCAAGCGAAAATGCTGTTCCTATGAAGACTGTATACTGACGCAGAGTGATGAGTGATGAGGGAGGAAGCACTGGCAGTAGTCGCGTGAACTTGAACCTTGTGGAGACGCGTCGTAGTATACGCGCCCACGTGCTCGTTTCGCTGCATGAGCGTAAGTACTGTAACTCTGTTCCTCTTTTGCGAGGGACGTCGCCCTGATGATACACTAGCTATGATACTCAAGAGCACAAGTATCTCTACACAATACAACCACGTCATATGTATAAGGTTACAGACTGTCAAAATCCATCAAGCACCGACGGCCTGCTCCGTCGCGCTACCATCCAATCCATTGGCGTACTGGAACTGGTCAGAGTTCTCGTACTAGAGGGGAGGTTAGTCTATATATCCATAGATTTAAATTTGATGCACGTACCTCCCACATATCGATAGCGACCTGGCAACTCTCCCGGACAACACGAGGAGCGTCCGGCTTGGACATGTACTCCTTGAGGTAAGGCAGCACCTCCGGTGTCGCAATCCCTCCTAGCGCCTCAGCCGCTTCATGGCGAACCATATCCGACTCCTGCGCGTTCTGCAGGACAGCAAGCAGGGCGGGTACAGAGTGCGTGGAAAGAAGCTGGCCGAAGACGAACGCGATCTCGTGCTTGAACAGCGCGCTTTCGTCGTTGAAGCCGGCGGCAAGCGCGTCGACTGCGGCGGGGGTGCCGATATTCCGCAGCGCGAACATCGCGCGGTAGCGCTCGAAGAGAGGGAGAGAGGTGTTGAGTAGGGTATCCTTAAGTTTTGCGATGTGTTCTGGTGACGAGTCTTCTGGCGCAGGCTTGCCCGCTAGCAGCCCGGAAGTGGGAGGTGCAGGGTCAATGGAGGTATATTTCCTATGTCGGCCAATGTGAGCTCCCCCAAGTCGAAGTGTGAAACTGGATAAACGATGTAACATACTGCTCAGCAGCTTTTGCGGTGGTCTCCCAGTGCTTCTTGCCTTCCTCCGAGTTGTCCCACTCGATCTTCGCGAGCGCGATCTCGCATGTTTCCCGTACACACCGTTCCGGGTCGTTCAGGTATTTCCTAAGTACCTCTGTCGATGAGACCGACGAGATTGCGCCCAACGCCTCAGCAGCCTATAAAGGCGACCACCCGATCAGATTAGTACCTAGGCCGAGCCATCGCAGAAAGGGCGGGACTTACGAACCTCATGGCGGACCATCGGATCCTCCTTTTCGTTCGCAAGGACGTTCTCCAGCACTGGGAGAGCTTTCGTGTTCTTCATCTGCCCGAGACAATATGCAAGCTCGTGCTTGAGCAGCGCGCTCTCGTCCGCAAAGCCTTCAAACGCGGAGACCCCATGAGCATGTCCCCTCACAATAGATACTGGATTGATCGCGACCCGTGCACGCTCACCTTTTGAGATGATGTCCACCGCATCGTCATTTTTGAGAGCCTTCAACGTAAACAGAGCCCTGAACCTGTTGTGCAGTGGAACGTTGCCCGAGGTGTTGAGCAGAGCGGCCTCGAGGGCGGCGAGGGTGGAGGAGGACGCTTCAGCCACCATGGCGGTAAGGAGCAAAGATTAGAGATTAGATTGGGCGCTTGCACACGCAGATCGGGACTGCAAAGTAAATTTTGGAGATTAGATGGTAGACGCCCGCGATCGATACGCGCGCTTGTCTTGGGCTGCCTCTCGAAAGTCTTGCGGACTTGGATCGCGAGCTCGCCACACTCGTCCTTCCCGCTCACACCGTCCGCTTGTCCCTCCTTCTTGTCTGTATTGCGATACCTTGTCGTCTTTGGGAACTCTATTAGACTGTACTCTGTAATATGCCGAAGTCGAAGCGTGCCAAGATCGGTCAGTACCGCTCGGATAACTAACGGTCTGGAGCGGAGGACTCAGTCGCCGTTGCAGTCTCCTTGACGAAGGTCGCAAAGAAGACCAGGGAACAGAAAAACGCTCTCCTTCAGGAGGTATGTTACGTTGCGATCAGATGGCGGACATTGCGCTCACCCTGTCAGGTACAAGAAAATGCCGACAAATGGCAATACTGCTGGTTGTTTGAGGTGGGCAACATGCGGAACGCGCACCTGAAGACGGTACGGAGGTTATGGAAAGAGTGCGTGGTATATCGACCGTCCAATCTGTACGATGGCTCACATGAAGCGCCCCAACAGCACCGCGCGGATATTCTTTGGTCGGGGAGCGGTCATGGCAAAAGCACTCGGCACGACGCCCGAAGAAGAGCACCGGCCAGGCCTGCACAAGCTCGCCACGCAAATCAAGGGCCAAGTCGGGCTCTTCTTCACCGACTCCCCGCCTTCAGAGGTGCTCGAGTGGTTCGCGGACTTCCAGCAGCCCGACTTCGCGCGGACGGGCAACACGGCGACGCGGACCGTCGTGCTCCCCGCGGGCCCGGTCATGCAGCAGCACTCGACGCCCCCCGAGCCGTTCCCGCACAACGAGGAGCCGCAGCTGCGCAAGCTCGGGCTGCGCACGCGCATGGACCGCGGCGTGCCGACGCTCGACGTGCCGCACACGGTGTGCGAGAAGGGCAAGGCGATCACGCCCGGGCAGGCGCAGCTCCTCAAGCTCGTCGGCATCAAGATGGTCACGTTCAAGGTCGGCTTGAGGGCGCGCTGGGATGCGGCGACGGGCGAGGTCACGCAGATCGAGGGGCAGGAGATCGGCGCGGACGAGGCGGCCGCGGCGGGAGAGGACGCGGCGGATGACGAAGCGGAAGAGCAGATGAGCGAGTGAGCACCTAGGTGTATGATTTTTCGTTGCCTTTATTATTCTGTCGCACTCTGTCGTATTCGCTACTGCATCATACAGGTTTTCTCTGGGAATATCGTACAAGACCTAAGCTGCAAGATCCCGGACATAACCAACGCGTCTGAATCTCGGGATACACACAACCTAACCTACTCGCCGTCGAAGACGAGCGCCCTGACCTCGATAGACTGCCTATGCGGGGCATCGCTCGGGCTCGTCTGGTCCCAAAACGCCGTATGCGGCGTCAAGCGCGCCCTGTCTGTCTCCGAGTCGTAGCACTTGATCAGCGTCACCTCCTCCGGGGTCTGCTGCGCGAGGTACCACCAGCGGTGGGCGGGGTTGTAGCGCACGCTGAACGTCGCGCCCTCGCGGTCCGGGTAGATGTACCGCACGGGGACGAGGTCCGCGTGCTCGTCGAGGCTACGCCAGTCGCCGACCGCGAGCGGCTTGTGGAAGACGGGGTGCGCGATCGGCCGCCAGACGTTGATCAGCCGCACGCGTGAGCGCAGGAGGCGGTCGGCGTCGGCGCCGAGGAGCTGGCGGACGCGTTTGACGGAAGCTTCGTAAGTCTGGTCAATGTGCACGCGTTCCTGGTGGTTTGTGTGTGTGTTTAAAAATTGTGTGTCTCTAGCGCACAGTAGGAGGGCGGTACGCACCACTGGGCCGCGCATCTGGTTCCTGGGGAGCGTACCGTCCTTCTCCGGGTGACGACTAAAACGAAGCGTGAGGTTGTTTGTCTCCATGAACATCGTGCTGCTCGCACCACGAACCGGATGGTATGGTCGAAGATGAGCACACGCCTCCCGCCCGTCTCCCTCTTCAACAGCTCCTCCACCTCCTTATAATACACCGTCCTGATCCTCTCCTCGTCGACGAACTCCTTCTCCGCGCTCACGTGGCGCGCGAACTGGAACCCATGCACGTCGAGCGTGAACTCGCTCTCGCGCCCGCGCGCGTCGTGCACGACGACGGGGCGCGGGTCGTCGCCGAGGTTGTGCTCGTGCTTGCCCGCGGGCGGGGTGGTGTAGATGTACCGGTAGGGCGCGTCGTCGTCGATGGACGCGAAGTAGTTGAGCGTCGTGGAGACGTCGTGCGGGCTCTGTAGGGTCGCTACCGTCATCTTTCTCGTTGTCTCCTATGATGTGTAGGTGGACGCAGGTGGTGAAGTTGTAGGTGCGCCTTAGCCTGCTATATATACGAGGGTATCGCTCACGGAGAGATAGCGTTCGCAGTCCAATCTCACTAAAAGGTCGTATATTCAGACGTGAGTGGCTTCTTCCGCTTATGAACCCCGCAGAGCTGACCTGAGAACGCTGCAGCTTCGATATGGTCCTCTGTGGGCTTGTTTGCCGTCATATGAGCGAGCGCTCGCGCCATCGCTCCCATGGGCGGGAAAGCGCCTGTCACATGGCTTCGGGCTCACGCCTGTAAACCCTCTACGGCCAGCGCGGGTTAGCAGCTCCGGACATAGAAGGATTCAACTAATGAGGCTCTCTCGTAGAAGGTAAACTTCCTAGTTCAGGGGTGGTTCGGTGATTTTAATGCTGTGATACTAGTATGTCTAGCTCGCTACTTTGCTTTAGATTCTGCGATTCTCTGGTACCTGCGAATCCCTGGAAGCCTCCGCGTCCCCCTAAGGTGGAATATCGTGAATAGGAATAGACGCGGCGGCGTTACGGGCGCGTCCAAACGTTCATGGCTGGTATTTCAAGCGCGACGTTCGGACTTTTTCTGAAATTCGAGAATTCCTACTGCGTCTTTCTCCGCTCAGAACGTTCGATGCGCCACGCATGAAAGAGCTTTATACATGCTCGCGAAAGGTGTTGCTTCAAAGAACTCTGGAGGGGTCACCCGGCTAACTTGCAACCCATAGGTCCAGCAAGCGGGAGGTGCATGTGATAGAAGTTAGACGTAGGCCGCGCGGGGAGTCGGTCAATAGACAACACCGTACGATCTGAGCCCGCGGAGATGCAGGCGTGCGATCTGTGGACGTGAAGCCGGCAGACACGGCGCCGAAAATACACACGACATGGAGGAGGTTGAGGAGCTGTTGTAGCGCATGCAGAGCTTTATCGGGCTCGGTCCCGAGCAAGGCGCTGTGTATCGGATCGTTGAATCTATCCCGTCACATCCAACAACATATGCACATGCACTGGTCTGCAGGTGCGCAGGTTCTCCTCAGCTGTGGGTCAGTACAATCGGGCTTACACGGGCGGTAGCTAGCCTTCATGGAGAGATTCCAGGGGGAAGGGAGTAGATTGAACCATGTTGGAGGGGTGACGAGGGCTGGATTGGACAGACGTGCGCGCAGAATCCTTGCGGTGCACACGATCGCTGTCAGGCGCCGGCTTCCAGCCGAGAAGGATGCCATCTCTATCGCCTTTTTGGGCCACTGACATCGTCCCCCGACGTTTCTCACCTCTCTCCCTCGGGGCGTCCGTCCTGCCTGTATGCAGTGTTTATGTCGTACCAACAGCTCACATTTGCCCAGGTTAAACCGGCCATCAAACCGTCATGGCGTCTCTCGACCGTCGCACACGTCGATCCTGCGCAAGCGAGGGCGAAAGCGAGCGGGGCCGCAGAGAAGGGGACGGCCAGGTTAGTCGCGTCGGGTGCCGAATACGGAGAGGCAGCGAAGAATGCAAGGATGGTCGATCAAGGACTCAGAGCACACTTTGTGCATACACGGAGCGCTTCTCGCCACACTCCTCATAAACCTTCCCGCGTCCTCTTCAGCTCCTCCCTCTTCATCCCCCTACTCCCCCCTTCCCCGCACCACGCCCTTCACGACCTCCCCCACCTATATACCGCCCCTCTGCGACACCCTCCAGCGACCCATCCGACCCCCGCCCACCAGCCAGCCATGCCTTCCCCGGCTGCCTTAACGTACGTTCGCAGTCGCATCCGATTTCAGCCCCGCTGACTCACCGAGACATAGGTACGGCCCCATCTTCGTGGGCGTCGTCTTCAACATCCTTCTTTATGGCATCATGATCACCCAGACATTCCTCTATTTCACAGTTTATAAGAAGTGCGTGGTTTTGGCTTTGGCGAGTCGCTCAATCCGTCTCATATCCATCTAGGGACCGCCCATGGATGAAGCTCTTCGTGAGTCGCTGTTGACCAGTCACATCAAGTACAATTTGAACCGATACCTTCGCTACAGGTCGCCCTCCTTTTCATATGCGACACCATCAACTGCGCCTTCGACATCACATTCCTGTACATCCCGCTGGTAAACAACTTTGGTACGGCTGATCGCTTCGGTCTTTGCCACCTCTTCTGATCAAGTCAATCGCAGGTAACCCTTCGTCCCTGATGTACGCGACCTGGGGTAAGCCGATACCTAGTCTACCTTTTATTCCCTAGCATTGACTGTCCTGCGATGTAGTATTCGCCACTGGTCAGTTCTAGCGGTTGATCTAGGTTGCAGAAGCTGTGTGCTAATTCGTCTTGATTCGAGCGCAGACCCTGTCATGACGGTAAGGGACTGAGCATTTATATCAATTACCCGTGAACTCACTCCTAATGCCTAGGCCCTGATCGGTAGTCTGACTCAGTGTTTCTTTGCATGGCGGGTGAAAGTACTCACGCATAGTATCCCTGCTGTAATCTTCATATCGTTCTGCGCGCTCTGTCAATTCTGTGAGTCAGTGTTTCCAAACCTCGGCGTCTGGCTCATGTCAATTGCAGGTGGAGGTCTGGGGACGTCCATCGCTGTGGGCATGATCCCCGAGTTCGTGCACTTCCAGAAGTTCGAAATCATTGTCATAGTATGGCTCGCATTCTCCGCTGTCGCCGATTGTGCGATCACCATCGCGCTTGTATGGCATCTGGTCAGTAGCCATCATAGTCGTACACATCCTTTTTATGCTGATATCATGGCAGCGTAAGCACAAGACTGGCTTCGCGGCCACCGACGATATCGTTAACAGGATTATCCGGTGTAAGTCGCGTACAATACTTCAGTGCTTATTATTACTCACATCACACTCCGCAGTGACTGTCCAGACGGGTCTGATCACTGCACTGTGTGCCGTCGTCGACCTTGTCCTCTTCTTGGCCACTGTAAGTCCCATTCTTCATTGCATTGCATTAACATGCGCTCACGGATATACACGACAGCCTTCTGGTCTCCATCTTGTCTTCAACTTGCCGCTCTCGAAGTTGTATACGAACTCGTTGATGTCCAGCCTGAACTCTCGCGCAGGCTGGAGATACGGAACTGGGAATGGCGAGACTACCACAGATGACATGACGCGGAACGACCGTAAACAGTACAGCGGCAGAGGGGAAACCAGCCGTCGGGTCAGCATGATGGTATGCCATTCAAAGCGCACTGCAGAGGAGCTGATTGACGTGCCGTGAACAGACCCCGAACCAAGTCTACATCGATGTCGAGTCACACGAGATGGTGGACGTCATCGACACGAAGACTCTCCGAGCGGAGACCGCCTTGGACAGCATGCCTAACCGACCGTACTCGGAGAAGCACGGGAGGCTGAGTGCGGCGGCAACTGCGGACTCGCTCTGATCGGTGTCGAGAACCGAGCGAGGCGGGGCAGTCTCTGCACGGGGTGCAGAGGCACCTCGCAGCGCATCCTATTTCATCTACTACATACCTTTCGGGTTCATTGTAATTGCAATGTTATACTCCTGTTGTAACTATCTAGCGATATCCTTTCCCAATCACCCGCTCAAACAATCGGAGTGAAGCTACCGCAAAAATTGTTTAGGTACTCGCTGAGCAATGGAAGCCGCCAAACGGACACCGGTCTTCGACGTGGGTCTACATTTCTGCAGCACCGCGGCCGCCATATCGTACGGTGTCTCTATTTCGGTCTATTGGAGTTGGCGCATCCCGAACGGCTTCCAAGAAAGCCGGATAGCATTACGCCCGTATAGCAGTGCGCGTGGACCGTGACAGGAATTATCCGCACGACGAGTCCTGCGATGGACCTATTGAGGCAGAGACAGCGTCACGTCAACGTTCGGGTGATGTCAAGACGTCGGTGTACAGTCCACAGGTACAGATCTCAGGCTATTACCGTCCGATTCGACCGTTGGACCGATGATGAGCTTAGGTCGAATGTAAGTCAAACGCCCAGTCTCCGGAGGAGTCTTAGTACCGGTCGTTCTATGCTGACGCTTGCCTGTTAGCGTACTGCTCACACGAGGCTCAGAAACTCCGTTCTAAGTCGGGCTGGCTGTATGATTGCGTTTTGGAGAAATCTGAAAGCTGTGATGATAGCGGATGGGGTATATACTACAGGGGGAAAATCGGCGTGAGGTATCGCAAAGCAAGGGGGTATGGTTCTACTGTACAGACGATAACGGGAGCGGGGTCGAGATGCTGAGTGCGGAGGACAGCGACGAGGTGGTGAGAGGTACCTCGAGGGAGTAGTGGACGCAGATCGTCGTGCCAGGGGCTCGCATGGCGTGGACGTCGACGTCGATGGGTCGGAGGGTGTGATCAAGCGCGCGGGGGTACCAGTGAAGTGTTATTGCGGACATGAGCTGACGTGGGGCTTGGACCCGGAAGCGAATCCCGAGTCCCATACGGCTGTCGCTCGCGAGGGATGACTGCTCTGGGGAGGGGTTCGAGGTGTTGATCCAACCGAGACGGCGAGACCCGAGTTCGTCTTGCGACGCTTCTTGCTTTCGGTGTCCGCGTCGAGAAGAGCGGTGGGAACAGTCCCGAGCTGCTTTTTGGCGGAGGAGGGTATCCGATCTGGAACCTTGTCGTGGCTTGGCCACTCAGCGCTGAGGCAACCGACGAGGAGCTCAATCAGTGCGTCATGCCGCCGGAGTTTCTGCGCGTCGATGAAGGTTGCTTCTGAGGGAGCGCCTGGTAGGTCTGCCGTCCAGTTCGTGTACAGGCTGATGTCGACGGTCCTCGTAATGGCTGTGGTTTTCCTCGGTCTTGCGCAGACAGGACGATTCGTTTGCAGAACTGACGCGCTACCCTTCTGCGAACGCTCAAACTTGCGAACAGCATAGTGAGCCTTGAGCCACCGTAGTATCGTTCGCAGGACGCGATCGAGGGCAGAATTGAACATGAGCTCGATATCTGCTGAGATTTGAAGCTGGCCCGTCGTGATCGTGTACCACTTTGAGCTGCCACTCTGATACCGTCCGTCGATGATCCGATATGCCTCGAAGTAGTGCTCGACGTAGGTCGCAACGTCGGTGCAGGTGGAGTCGAGGTATCGCACCGCGTAATACAGCAGTACGTGGAAGAAAGATTCCAATTCGTCGGGAATCTCGACAGCCTTTTTAGGATTGTCGATGAGGGCGACAGACATGTACTGCCACGTTCCCTCGAAGCAGAAATCAGGCCCTATCTCTATGACAATATGGCAGGCTAGGAGTACGTACCGTGCGCTCGGGTTGACGGGCACGTCGAGGCTGTCCCGTCGGTTTGACATCTTTGGATAACTCCCAGTCCGTCAGGAGTCCATTCATTGATACGACTTTACCGTGGCTCGGGTGGTCGTCTACTCTTGGATATATCAAGATGTTACCTCCGCTGATATCGCGATGGAGGATACCAATCTTCGCAGCCTGCTCATGCGCTGCAGACATGATACTGTTAGTATCGTATATGAGATATCGCAAACCGACTATCGTACCTTCGACACAGTCGCAGATCACAGACACCAGATGGTGCCCGTCCTCGAACTCCTCCAGTGGCAGAGCGACCTCCTCCACCACTATGCGATAGTGGACGTGGCGTCGAAGAGGGCACGTCTCCTCGGAATCATCCGCTCTGTTACCTCCTACGCCAGGGGGTGGGGGCATCTTTTGCTGGTCATCGTCGTCAACTCGCGGACGCTTCGTACCGCTTGTCGGCGTTGCAGGAACGACAGCCTCTACACTGGAAGACGCTGCTAGTGCTGGTGCTGGAGCAGGAATGCGAGGGTTATCGTCGGGTGAAGCGGGAGTGTCGCAAGCCTCGGCATTCTTCTTCGCTTGGGCAGCCTTGTAATTCATATCCCATATGTCAGGCGTCACGGTGGCTTGACCAGGGAGATCGCCATGGCACAAGAGCGTCGGGACGTTAGGGACAGCCGCGCCCCTGAGCTGCTCGAGCACGACTCCTTCAGGCTCTACGAGGTCGTAGAACGTCCGCCAAGCGTCCTTCAGCCACACCAACTGCCTCTTCTCCTCGGTAGCGAGAGGATCCATCGCGACGTATCCTTGCGTCGCGCGACCGACCAGACCGGGCGCTTCGAATCGAGGCTTTCCTACGAAGAAGTACCGTGTTGAACCGTCGGCTTGCGGGACAGAGAGCCTCCAGCGAGGCCAGTCGTCTGCTAGACTGTCGCGAAACATCTTCCGAACGTACGCGAACATCTTCTTTTCGTTACCCGAGGCGACGGTGGTCTCGCGTTTTGCGACGAGGTCGGTGGCTTCCTCTTTCGCTAGCTTGTCCATACGCTGGTAGTCGGCGGAGCCCGGCTTGATGAGGGTCGCTGTGGGGTCCAGGCCGAGTTGGCCTCTCGATGCTTGTCCGATCCTCCACAGGAAGTCAAAGAGGAGCTCAGGGTGGAGAAAGTAGTCGGTGCGTGGCGTGACGACGACACCAGAGCGATCCCAGCGCAAGATGCGGAACTGCCGTCCTATGACGAACAGCATGAAGAGATGGGTCCGTGGCTGTAGCTTGAAGACCTTCTCGGCGTAGCCCGTGATTTGACTCCGGACCTTCTTCCGCGGCTCGACCTCTGTGTCCAGCACCTTCTTGTCGTCGAACGGGTCGTTCTCGGAGCCATGCCTCTTGAACTCGACAGAGACAAGCTGCTCTGCCCAATGGGGGGTACCGTCCGTTGGGGCAGAGTCGGTGGGGAAGAATGCGCCGTCGATCTTCTGCAGAGTCGGATCATCAGGATCAGGTCGATGCTGGGACAGCGCAAGCTTGAGCCCGGGCGCGACTTTGGAGTCATTCACGACCTTTGTCTGTGAAAGGATAAGTCGCTGCCTCGGGGAATGGTAGTAGTATAGATCAACTCACGAATTTGTCTGCGACAGTGGCTTCCTTCACTTTCGCCTTGTTGCTCTTCTTTAGCCCGGACAGCTTCTTACGCAGCGTAGCCGCATTCCACTTGGGCTTCTGGTGGGGAGGCACGGGCAAGAATTTGTCGAGGAAGGATTGGAGGGATAAGGGTACGGAACGGTTGGTCATCTCTTGGACGAGTCGCTGTCGATATTCCTGTAGAGTAGGTTCGCGGAGACTGAGAGCCGCGCCAGCAGTATTCGGAGTACGGATGACCGCTCTATCCTTGTGAGGAGTATCCTGGTCAGCCATGTCGGGGATGACGGTAGCGGAAGGGGGAGAACATACTGGGTGAGATGTCCTATTATATGGTGGGTCGGGTGTCCAAGCGACGCGTTATGGCTGGCTTGGCTGCGGCGAGTGGCTAAGTTCGAGTGGCTGGGATCTGTAATGTGACCCAAGCTCGATAGAGGGAAAGAGACAGATCGGGTGAACAATAGGCGGGAGCAGTGTTTTGTACTTCGATGCAAGTACACGCTTAGTCCGCAATGGACAATGGGCAGGGTGCGGAGTAGATGGTGGTTCTAAGTCAAGGCTGAGCTGCTTGCCTTTCCGGGATGTACGAACCACGGCGGTTGCCGTGGATAGCCGAGACGCGTTCAACCCTAACCCTAATCTTCCAAACAGCTCGGCGACTAACTCTCAGTGAGCGTCAAGCAACTCAACACCCGGCGGCGGCATATTCAGATTTCTGAGCGGCGGCAAGCTGGTTTCATACTCACCAGGAGCTCCTCCAGACGGCAAGAAGTGTTCTTTTGCATGGCGGGTGAAGGTACTCACGCATAGTATCCCCGCTGTAATCTTCATGTCGTTCTGCGCGCCCCGTCAATTATGTGAGTCGTACACATCCTTTCCAAGCTGATATCATCATGGCAGCGTAAGCACAAGACTGGCTTCGCGGCCACCGACGATATTGTCAACAGGATTATCCGGTGTAAGCGGTGTACAATGCCGCAGTGCTTATTCTTACTCACATCACACTCCGCAGTGACTGTCCAGACGGGTCTAATCACTACACTATACGCCGTCGTCAATCTTGTCCTCTTCTTGGCCACTGTAAGTCCCATTCTTCATTGCATTGCATTAACATGCGCTCACGGATATATACGATAGCCTTCTGGTCTCCATCTTGTCTTCAACTTGCCGCTCTCGAAGTTGTATACGAACTCGTTGATGTCCAGCCTGAACTCTCGCGCAGGCTGGAGATACGGAACTGGCAATGGCGAGACTACCACTGATGACATGACGCGGAACGACCGTAAACAGTACAGCGGGAGAGGGGAAACCAGCCGTCGGGTCAGCATGATGGTATGCCATTCAAAGCGCACTGCAGAGGAGCTGATTGACGTGCCGTGAACAGACCCCGAACCAAGTCTACATCGATGTCGAGTCACACGAGATGGTGGACGTCATCGACACGAAGACGCTGCGAGCGGAAACCGCCTTGGACAGCACGCCTAACCGACCGTATTCGGAGAAGCACGGGAGGCTAAGTGCGGCGGCAACTGCGGACTCGCTCTGATCGGTGTTGAGAACCGAGCGAGGCGGGGCAGTCTCTGCACGGGGTGCAGAGGCACCTCGCATCTACTACATACTTTTCGAATTCATTGTAATTGCAATGTTATACTCCTGTTGTAACTATCCAGCGATATCTTCTCCCAATCACCCACTCGAGCAATGTCATCTGAGTGAAATTATCGCAGAATTTGTTGAGGTACTCGCAATGGAAGCCGCCAAATGGACACCGGTCTTCGGCGTTGGTCTACATTTCTGCAGCACCGCCGCCATATCATACGGCGTCTGTATTTCGGTCTAATGGAAGTTGGCGCATCCCGGACGGCTTCCATGAGGGCCGGATAGCGTTACGCCCGTATAGCAGTGCGCGTGGACAGAAGACATGCGGACGACGAGTTCTGCGACGGATCTATGGAGGTAGAGACAGCGTCACGTCAACGTTCGGTGGATGTGAAGACGTCGGTGTACAGTCCACAGGTACAGATCTCAGGCTATTACCGTCCGATTCGACCGTTGGACCGATGATGAGCTTAGGTCGAATGTATGTCGAATTCCCAGTCTCCGGAGGAGTCTTGGTACCGGTCGTTCTATACTGAAGCTTGCCTGTTAGCGTACTGCTTACACGAGGCTCAGAGACTCCGTTCTAAGTTGGCCTTGTGGATGTATGATTGCGTTCTGGAGAGATCTGGAAGCTGTGAGGATAGCGGATGGGGTATATACTACAGGTGGGATATCTCGAGGTATCGCAAAGCAAGGGGGTATGATTCTACTATACGGAGGGGTATCGCGAGAGGCAAGTGGGTATCAGCGTACAGGTGATAACGGAAGCGGACTGGAGATGCTGGAGGCTTACGGAGGAGAAAAATGGGGAGGCGAGAAGAAACAGTGAAGGCAGATTGTCTGAGTTGTAGGGGGAACGAGGACGGCGAGGACGTCGACGTCGATGATGAGGAGGGGATCAGGCACGCAGGTCTGGAGCATCACTGCGGACATGAACTGGCGTGGGGCTTGGATCCGGACGCGAACCCCGAGTCCCACACGGCTGCGGACGAACGGTAGCCACGGGAGGTTATCCGCGGCGCATGCTCGACTGGTACGGGAACGGCCACGCCCGAGTTCGTCTTGCGCCGCTTGTTGCTATCGTTCTCCGCATCGATGAGGTCGGTTGGCGCGGTCCTGAGCTGCCTCTTCGAGCCGACGGGGTAGCGATCCGGGACCTTGTCGTCCTTGGGCCAGCGGAGGCCTTCCGGCAGCTTGGCCCGAGGATCGCCGTTAATGCACCAGCGGAGGAACTTGAGCATGGTCTCGTGCTGGGCCACCTTTTGTGCGTTCTTGAGGACCTGTTCGGAGAGGACCGCGAGCGGCACTGCTGCGGGAGACTCGTCCATGTCCTCATCCTCATCGTCCTCGTCCTCGTCCTCGTCCTCGTCCGATAGTACCGGACGTCTGTCAGAATCATCGTAATTGGCACTTTGGCCTGGCGCAGGGCCGCTTTTTCCCTTTGGTAGACGTGCGCGCTCGCGGACAGTATGGTGGGCCCTCAGCCACTTCAAGATCGTCAACAGAACGTGGTCGATGGCGGTGCCGAACCGAAGGGTGCTGAGAGTAGACTCGGAGGTATATAGATCGCCCGACGCGATGGTGAAGTTCTTCAAGTTGCCGCACCGGTAGCGACCGCTGACGATCTGATACGCCTCGAAGTAGAACTCGATGTAGTGCGGGACATCTTCACAGTCCGAACGCAAGTACCGCACCGCGTAGTACAGCATGACGTTGAAGAAGGCTTCGAGTTCGTCGGGGATCTCGACAGGTTTGGTGGACTCGTTGATAAGTGCAACGGACATGTATTGCCACGTTCCCTGAGAAGACACATCAAACCTTGATTACCACTACCAACCAAGAGGCTACTACGTACCGTGCGTTCCGGCTGACGAGCGCGCCGGCGACGTCCCGTCACTTTGACGTCCTTCGATAACTCCCAATCGGTCAAGAGGCCTTTCATCGCCACGATCTTCCTCTTCTTCCCCTTGTCCTTTACAATCCTTGGGTAAATCAAGATGTTGCCGCCACTGATATCCCTATGGAGGATACCGACGTTTGCCGCTTGCCGGTGAGCTGCGAAAAAGCCCAATGAGCAGTTCGCACACAATGTATCGCAAAGCGCTAACATACCTTTGACACAGTCGTGAATGACGGATACGAGGTGGTGCCCATCCTCGAACGTCTCCAGCGGCCGTCCGACCTCTTCTACCACAATACGATAGTGGATATGACGCCGAAGAGGACACTTCTCCTCGGAATCGTCCTCTTCGCTACCTTCTAAGGCGCATGGCGGGGGTGGCATCACCTGCTTGTCCTCATCTTCTTCTCGGCGCCGCTTTATGCCGCTCGAAGGCCCGGCGATGGCGACTACCTCTTTAGGACGCGGAACCGGAGAAGCCACTGATGAAGAGCATGCCGTATCGTCAGAGCGAGTAGCAGCCTTTTGAGTCTCTTCAGCAGCCTTGCGATTTTTCTCCCAGATGTCCGGCGTTACAGTGGCTTGGCCAGGGAGATCGCCGTGGCAGACGAGGGTTGGGATACCAGAGACAGAGGCTCCCTTCAACTGCTCGAGCACGACGCCTTCGGGTTCTACGAGGTCGTAGAACGTGCGCCAAGCGTCCTTCAGCCACACCAACTTCTTCGGCCCCTCGGCAAGAGGGTCCATCGCGACGTATCCTTGGGTCGCGCGACCTACGAGGCCTGGCGCGGTGAACGTTGGCTTCCCGACGAGAAACTGCCTCATCGAACCGTCGGCCTGCGGAACAGATAGCTTCCAGCGAGGATAGTCTCCTTCCAAGCTTTTGCGGAACATATCTCGGACGTACGCGAACATGTTGTTCTCGTCATCGTCGGCCACGGTCTTCCAGCGTTCGGCGATAAGGTCAGTTGCTACCTCTTGCGACAGCTCGTCCATTGACTTGTAGTCAGCAGAGCCTCGTTTGATGAGCGTTGCGGTAGGATCTAGGCCGAGCTGCTCCATCGACGCCCGGCCTATGCGCCATAGAAATTCGTAGAGGAGCTCAGTATGTACGACATAGTCGGTAAGTGGCGTGACGACGACCCCAGAACGATCCCAGCGCAAGACGCGAAAGTGTCCTCCTATGACGATGAGCATGAAGAGGTGCGTACGCGGTCGTTGTTGGAAGACCTTCTCAGCATAGCCAATAATTTGGCTTCGAACCTTCTTCCTTGATCCGGCTTCCGTATCCATCGCCTTCTTCACGTTGTCCTCGAATGGATCGTTTTCGGTACCGTGTCTCTTGAATTCCACAGAGACAATCTGTTCTGTCCAATGGGGTGTCCCGTCGGTCGGCGCAGAGCCCCTGGAGAAGAATGCGCCATCGATCCTCTGCGACGTTGGATCATCAGGATCAGGGCGATGCTGAGAGAGTACGAGCTTCAGTCCAGGCACGAGTTTGGAGTCGTTCACGACCTTTGCCTATGGAACGATGAGTTCTCGCTGTGTAGCACGCTAGCCACGTCGGTAAACTCACGAATGTCTCCGAAACGATGGCCTCCTTCATGCCGTCGCTTTTAGCCTTCTCGAGCACGGAGGATTTCTTGCGAAGCGTAGCTGTGGTGCGCTTGAGTTTCTGGCCGAGTGGCAAGGGCAGGAAGGTGTCGAGGAACTCCTGCAGAGGAAGGGGCACGGAACGATGTGTCATCTCTTGGACAAGCCGCTGTCGATATTCCTGTAGAGTAGGTTTGCGGGAACTGAGAGCCGCGCCAGCAGTATTCGGAGTACGGATGATCGCTCTATCCTTGTGAGGAGTATCCTAGTCAGCCATGTCGGGGATGATGGTAGAGGAAGTGAAACGACATACTGGGTGAGATGTCCTATTATATGGTGGGTTGGGTGTCCAAGCGTTACGTTATGGCTGGCTTGGCTGCGGCGAGTGGCTAAGTTCGAGTGGCTGAAATCTGTAATGTGACCCAAGCTCGATAGTGGGTAAGAGGCGGATCGGGTGAATAATAGGCAGGAGAATTGTTTTGTGCTGCGATGCAAGTACACGCTTAGTCCGCAATGAACAATGGGCAGGGCGCGGAGTGGATGGTGGTTCTAAGCCAAGGCTGAGCTGCCTGCCTTTCCGGGATGTACGAACCACGGCGGTTGCCGTGGATGGCCGAGACGCGTTCAACCCTAACCCTATTCTGCCAAATAGCACGGCGACTAACTCTTGAGCGTCAAGCAACTCAACACCCGGCGGCGGCATATTCAGACTTCTGAACGACGGCAAGCTGTTTTGATACTCACCAGGAGCTCCTCCGGCCCGCAAGACCATACCAGAAAGACGTTCTCCCAGATGGTCTCGTTGAGGAGGCGTTATCCTGTGATTTTTGCCCAAGTATCGGATTCCGCATAACTCAAACTTGAAGATGTTCGTCTCGGATTCTGCGGGGTCAATCGCGACGTACTTATCAGTCACAGAGGGCCGAGGTTCAATGATCGCCAAGAAAAGCCAGCGCAGTAGATTGCACACCAGCGACTCATGTTCAGAAGCGGTGTACAATGCGTTGCGACACGACCGTGATGTAGAACTTCCTAACACTAATACATGTGATGGATTCGTGCCTCGCAGCGCATCTACTAGCTAGGAATTACATGTTCATTCAATGTACCATGTCTTCTCACACTCACGATAGAAGCTGCCAAATGATACCCCCGCACCCAGGTTTGATCTACATCGCCGCAACACCATTCTATGATTATGAGTACCTCTGCGCGCTCGGGGGGCGACCATAGACGATGCCCGAGTTGTACCATGCCCTCCCCCTTTCGGTTAAACAGTGAGCAGTATCAATACCCTGAATCGAACCGCATCGGGAAATGTCCGGACAATCGACTGAGCATCGTGGACGAGCCGCGAGCGTAACTCACTGGCGACCTAAGCATCACAGAAACGTCAGCGTTCCGGCAGGAGGCACTGTCTACAGGTATAGCATCGTCGGGCTCCTTGCAGAAACTTTGGTTATTGCATACTGCTACTTGAATCAACCTATTAGTGCATTGACATGATGCTCACTTCAGGCCGACTTGTTGTATGCATTACTGCGTTTCGAGATCAATGAAGTGATGATAGCAGATGAGGTATATATTACAGGACGGGTCTCGTGAGGTATCGCGGAGCAAGGGGGTATGATTCTACTATACAGATGAGGACGGAAGCGAACTCGAGATGCTGGGTGCGGAGGACAGCGATGAGATGGTAAGAGGTAGCGCGAGGGAGCAATGAAGGCAAATCGTCGTTCCTAGGTATCGTATGGCGAGGATAGGAAGAGAGCGACTAAGCGCACGATGCCGCCAATGAAGTGTTACTGAGGACATGAACTAGCGTGGGGCTTGGACCCGGACGCGAATCCTGAGTCCCACACGGCTGTCGCTCGCGAGGGATGACTGCTCTGGGGAGGAGTACGAGGTGTTGATCCCGCCGGGACGGCGAGACCCGAGTTCGTCTTGCGACGCTTCTTGCTTCCGGTGTCCGTATCGAGAAGAGCAGTGGGAGCGGTCCCGAGCTGTTTCTTGGCAGTGGGGGGTAGGCGATCCAGCACTTTGTCCGCCTCTAGCCAAACGGCGCCCGGTATGTCGGCCCACTGGGGGTAGTTGTTGATACAAGAGAGGAGGAGCCCGATGAAATCCTCGTGCCGCCTGAGCTTCTGCGCGTTACTGATGGTTTCTTCGGAGAGGGCACCCTTAACATCCGTTGCCTGCTTCGCGTAACGGCTGGCATCGACAGTCCTCGCGATGGCTGTAGTCTTCTGCGGCCTTGAAGACACATGACGAGCGATGAGTGGGGCTCGCGCGTTCCCGTTTTGCATACGTTCATGCTTGCGAACCTCGTAAAGGGCCTTGAGCCATTGTAGGAGCTCGTGGAAAATGTGGTCCAGGTAGGAGTTGAACACAAGCTTGACCTCTGTGGAAATGAGAAGCTGGCCCATCGAGATCGTGTACGACTTCGAGTTGCCACACTGATACCGTCCATCGTTGATCTGATATGCCTCGAAGTAGCGCTCTATGTAGGCCGGAACGTCGGCGCAGTTGGACTCGAGATATCGCACTGCGTAGTACAGCAGTACGTGGAAGAAAGCCTCAAGTTCGTCAGGAATCTCGACAGGTTTCTTGGGATTATTGATGAGTGCGACAGACATGTACTGCCAAGTACCCTGAAAGAAACATTCAGCCCCATAACTCTCGCATGACGAGTTAAAGTACGTACCGTGCGCTCGGGTTGACGGGCACGTCGAGGTTGTCCTGTCGGCTTCACATCCTTGGATAACTCCCAATCCGTCAGGAGCCCAATCATTGATACGACCTTGCCTGCGGTTGGGTGGTCGTCTACTCTTGGATATATCAAGATGTTGCCTCCGCTGATATCGCGATGGAGGATACCAATCTTCGCGGCCTGCTCATGCGCTGTAGACATGATACTGTTAGCATCGTATATGAGATATCGCAAACCGACTATCGTACCTTCGACACAGTCGCAGATCACAGACACCAGATGGTGCCCGTCCTCGAACTCCTCCAGCGGCAGAGCGACCTCCTCCACCACTATGCGGTAGTGGACGTGGCGTCGAAGAGGGCACGTCTCCTCGGAATCATCCGCCGTGTCGCCTCCTACGCCAGGGGGCGGGGGCATCTTCTGCTGGTCATCGTCGTCAACTCGCGGACGCTTCGTACCGCTTGTCGGCGTTGCAGGAACGACAGCCTCTACACTGGAAGACGCTGCTGGTGCTGGTGCCGGATTGCGAGGGTTATCGTCGGGTGAAGCGGGTGCGTCGCAAGCCTCGGCATTCTTCTTCGCTTGTGCAGCCTTGTAATTCATATCCCAGATGTCAGGTGTCACGGTGGCTTGACCGGGGAGATCGCCATGGCACAAGAGCGTCGGGACGTTAGGGACAGCCGCACCCCTGAGCTGCTCGAGCACGACTCCTTCAGGCTCCACGAGGTCGTAGAACGTCCGCCAAGCGTCCTTCAGCCACACCAACTGCCTCTTCTCCTCGGTAGCGAGAGGGTCCATCGCGACGTATCCTTGCGTCGCGCGGCCAACCAGACCAGGCGCTTCGAATCGAGGCTTTCCTACGAGGAAGTACCGTGTTGAACCGTCGGCTTGCGGGACAGAGAGCTTCCAACGAGGCCAGTCGTCTGCCAAACTGTCGCGAAACATTTTCCGAACGTACGCGAACATCTTGTTCTCGTCACCCGAGGCGACGATGGTATCGCGTTTCGCGACGAGGTCGGTGGCTTCCTCTTTCGCTAGCTTGTCCATACGCTGGTATTCGGCGGAGCCCGGCTTGATGAGGGTCGCTGTGGGGTCTAGGCCGAGTTGGTCTCTCGATGCTTGTCCGATCCTCCACAGGAAGTCAAAGAGGAGCTCAGGATGGAGGAAATAGTCGGTGCGCGGCGTGACGACGACGCCGGAGCGATCCCAGCGCAGAATGCGGAACTGTCGTCCTATGACGAACAGCATGAAGAGATGAGTCCGCGGCTGTAGCTTGAAGACCTTCTCGGCGTAGCCCGTGATTTGACTTCGGACCTTCTTCCGTGGCTCAACCTCTGTATCCAGCACCTTCTTGTCGTCGAACGGGTCGTTCTCGGAGCCATGCCTCTTGAACTCGACAGAGACAAGCTGCTCTGCCCAATGGGGGGTACCGTCCGTTGGGGCAGAGTCGGTGGGGAAGAATGCGCCGTCGATCTTCTGCAGAGTCGGATCATCAGGATCAGGGCGATGCTGGGATAGTGCAAGCTTGAGCCCGGGCGCGACTTTGGAGTCATTCACGACCTTTGTCTGTGAAACAATGAGTTGCTGCCTCGGAGAACGGTAGTAGAATAGATCAACTGACGAATTTATCTGCGACAGTGGCTTCTTTCACTTTCGCCTTGTTGCTCTTCTTTAGCCCGGACAGCTTCTTACGCAGCGTAGCCGCATTCCACTTAGGCTTCTGGTGGGGAGGCACGGGCAAGAATTTGTCGAGGAAGGATTGGAGGGATAAGGGTACGGAACGGTTGGTCATCTCTTGGACGAGTCGCTGTCGATATTCCTGTAGAGTAGGTTCGCGGAGACTGAGAGCCGCGCCAGCAGTATTCGGAGTACGGATGACCGCTCTATCCTTGTGAGGAGTATCCTGGTCAGCCATGTCGGGGATGGTGGTAGCGGAAGGGGGAGAACATACTGGGTGAGAGATCCTATTATATGGTGGGTCGGGTGTCCAAGCGTTGCGTTATGGCTGGCTTGGCTGCGGTGAGTGGCTAAGTTCGAGTGGCTGAGATCTGTAATGTGACCCAAGCTCAATAGCGGGAAAGAGATAGATCGGGTGAACAATAGGTGAGGGCAGTGTTTTGTACTGCAATGCAGGTACACGCTTAGTCCGCAATGGACAATGGGCAGGGCGCGGAGTAGATGGTGGTTCTAAGTCAAGGCTGAGCTGCCTGCCTTTCCGGGATGTACGAACCACGGCGGTTGCCGTAGATGGCCGAGACGCGTTCAACCCTAACCCTTGCCTGTGCTAAGCGCTCAACACTGATCATCAGTTGTCCGACTTGACTGTGGTTGTCCAGCTAAATATTAGCCTCAGGCTGGCCAAGTTGCAGTCGTCTCTTGCCAGTGGTTCAAGCCTCCCAACAATCGCCCCACCTTTACGCTGCCCTCTGTGTACACCTGCCCTCTGAAACAGTCACGCTGAAAATCGTCTTCTTCAACTTTGTTCCCGACGCAGAGGCTCAATACAGCTTAGCCGCTTGATACCTACTTCATTCCGGCATAACAGTACCAAGGCGTATCAACGCCGTCCATTAGCTATGTCGGATGCCCTTAAATCCGCTCCTCTGCACCAAAAGTGAGCATTCTCACGAACATATCAGGGCATGATGCGGTACGTCAGTTATTAATGTCACGTCCCACGCTACAGTACGTTACATTCACTGCACGCTACTGCACGCTTGCCGGTGTAGCCAACTCTACGTGAGTAATCATCATTCTGCGCTGTCATAGGGCGACGGGTGTCCCGGGCGATTTGGGCCTGTCGCCTTCTCCCAATCGTGATGGAGAAGCCGGGCACAGTATCGTGCACTTGAGGCGGTCGGTCCCATGAGTGGGTCTTTGGCCTGGTTATATGGTGGGTTTGCAATACTAGACAGAACGATCGCGTTCCCAGAAAGCTCGGAACGGTCATTACTGCCACTGGCGAGTATTGAGCCGCAGCGTGCTGGTGCTGGAAGCGTCTGAGACGCCTCCTTCTGTAGTAATATCTCCTCGGGAGATGAAAACACCCATGGTAGTGAGGGACATAACACGCGTTCGGAGAAGCTCTCACCAACTTGACACAGACGATCCGAGCGTCACGGACGCTTGTGTTTGTGACACGCACTGCGCCTCCTATGCCCTATTGGATGCTAATACAGCAAGAAGTACATGATCCGTGCGCTACTATGAGGTCGATCCAGCCTCTCCTTTATTTGCACCGCGACACCTGTCACTATGACGCCTCACGGTCGCTTGATAAACGCAGGTGAAGCTACGTTGCCGAATGCCGGAATCCTAGGGATTTTCCCCTGGTGCACCCGGTTGGGTGCTGATATGACCGGGGCGCATGTCTCGTGGCAGGAGCCGGAATGTGGCGGATTGTCGTATAAACCGGATTGAGGCCAGGAGCACTCCCTCCCCCCACGTCTCCTCGCCCATCCTTGCTTCATCTGCTCTGGAACTATCCTACCGCCTTGTTGACCACATCCATCATTCCTCCTTCCTGGCACTGAGTGCCGTTGGGGAAGCATACACCTCGCGATCACGACACTCCGGGTATCGTCACTGAAGAGGACCTCGATGGGATCCCCAGCATCGGTAACGTGCGTCGTGCAGTACTTCACTAAATACATGTATTGACATAGTTGACGGCACAGGTACGGTCCGATCTTCATCGGCGTGATGTTCAACATCCTGCTCTACGGGATCATGATCACCCAGACGTATCTCTACTTTCAGAAATACAAGCGGTTGTTTCTTTCATTGCCACTTGCTCTAGAGCTTGAGTTGATGTCTCCTCTATCAGGGACAAGCCATGGATGAAACTCTTTGTACGTATGCTACGAGTGCCTCTGATTTTGCGGCGATACTCACTTAGCAAAAGGTTCTCTTCTTGTTCGTGTGCGACTCGCTCAACTGCGCCTTCGACATCGCGTTCTTATACGATCCTCTCATAACCAACTATGGTATGTATCACGTACTCTGAACAAACATGACGCTGAGCTGGTAATCCGACAACATAGGCAATGTAGAAGCCCTCAATGTGGCTACATGGGGTGCGTGAACGCCCGTAGATACTGTGTCCTCCTCCGATGTACTGATATCAAGGTTATTCAAGTCTTTGCGACAGGTCTGTAATGGCGACTTCCATTCCAGCATATATTCCTATATTGATACAACACACCCGGGTAGATCCAGCGATGACCGTGAGCAACCTCAGCATGACCGTTCTCGAATCGTTCATAATAACACAGGACGTTGCATCTAGGCCATTATCGGCATGCTCGTGCAGATGTTCTTCGCATGGCGCGTCAAGGTTCTAACATCTAGCTGGATCGCGGTGGGTACCATTGCTGTCTGCTCCTTTGCCCAATTCTGTAAGTTTATGCCGACTCTGAGTTCTGGTTCTAAGTCTAATGCGGATTTACCTACCACATAGGCGGCGGTTTGGGAACCGCTATTGCGGTGGGCATGATACCCCAATTCGTGCAGTTCCAGAAGTTCCAGGTCATCGTCATTATCTGGCTGGCGTTTTCGGCTGTGGCGGACACACTTGTCACGGCCTCCCTCGTGTGGCACCTGGTACGTCTGTACATCATTCAAGGCGCCGTCAATGTGTCTGATTCATGTCATTTTCGACATGCAGAGAACTCACAGAACAGGAATGCTCGTAACGGACGATGTCATAGACCGGATTATCCGCTGTAAGTTCATACTTTGAACGACAACCATCACATGATAGCCACACATCGACAATTGACCTGCAGTGACTGTGCAAACTGGCCTGATCACAGCGCTCTGTGCTATCGTCGATCTCGTCCTCTTTCTCGTTTCGGTACGCTTATCCTCCTGTGTTCGTTAGTTCACGCCTTTACAGCTGCTACTCTCGCCGCGACGCAGCCTACAGGCCTCCACTTGATCTTCAACCTGCCTCTCTCGAAGCTATACACGAATTCGCTGATGTCGAGTCTCAATTCGCGCCAAGGCTGGCATTATGACACTAGCCGTGGTGCTAGCCAGAATCGCGAGCAGGCTCGCGGACTGCATATGCCACGGAACGTGAACGTGAACGTCTCACGCAGCGACCATAGCAGACGCGTAGGTGCTCTGCCCCATGCGTACGATACACTCAGAGGTATCTAACGCGCTCTTTGTCGAAAGCTTCCCCAGCAGATCTACATCGACGTCGAGCAGCACGAGATGATCGACGTCATCGACATGAAGGGGGCATCATACATCGGAGGTGACTCCGGTGCGACATTCAAGCCTGACCAGAAGACCTCAGACGTCAGCGAGCGAACAACTGTACAAACAGTAGCTTCGGATTCGATGGTAATGGAGTCGGCAGCCACCTGAGATGACGGGATGCCGGCTGTTAGTTGCGTATTTGAGTTTTCAGAGGGGCGCTGCTGTGTCTTCTATGTAGCTGGAGACAAATTGTTGCTATGTCGTGTATCAGGACGTTCGTACGGCGAGTTGAAGAGCAAGACAGGATGCGCGTCTAGCGCCAACTGAACTACCAAGTCGCCGTGGCGCCGGTGCATCGCCGCCGGCGCGCCCAAGTGATGATGTCGACGCGCGGTTTGTTCCTGACACTGGACGTCCATCATCCCGCCCATTTTGCAATTACAATGTCTTCCACGACGTCGTCTAGCGCGTGTCGCTATACACTCAGTTCTGCACATCTTCTAGCTTGAACCTCGACCATCGACACCGTCAGCCAAGGTTTTCTCTCCAGAAATGTTGCGATCACTTCTGACAGTGCTTTTCGGTGCAATCCACGTCGTGACTGCGCTGAAGAGCGAGACGTTGAGCGCGAGGCAGAACCCTGCGGATGACCCAAACAGGATACCGAGTCCTCCCATAACGCGTCCCAATCACGAAGACAAGTGGACCACAGGCCAGGTCCAAACGGTCACTTGGTACGTCCGAGATGGAGAGGTACTTGCTGCGCGCACAGCGGAGGCTAACCTCGATATCACCCTATAGGGACTCCACTGGTTTGAATGTCACCGGGGTGAACGGGACGCTCTTGCTTGGATACGTACTGCCCAATACTACCAGACTTGTCTGGACAGGTGCGTCACCACCGGACAGTGCCTCTGATAGGTCAGAAAAATGTACTGAGCGATCTATCAGATCAGCCACTAGCAGAACACGTCCCGCTGGCGGATGAAGTGGTCAACATAATTCTGCCCAACGTCCCAACTGGCGACGAATACTTCATGATTTGTCCGTTTGCACTGCATACTACTCCGATCTGGCATGGCTCAGGCTAATGAGAACCATATAACGCACAGTGCTCGGCGACATGAACAACACCAGCCCTCTCTTCGCAATCTCTAACCCGGCGATCGTAGTCGCCACGACGCCTCCTCTCAGTCTCCCATCGCAAACGATGACAACCCCTTCTGCTACCGTCACCGACACTAACATCGTTTCGACCATCGGCACGAACACATCCGCAGGGACAAAGTCGAGCTCAACTTCGACGGCGCCTTCTGGGACCAGCACGCCGAACAGTGCATCGCAGGATGGCAGGAATACGCTGATGCATGTACTCATAGGGATAGCAGTCGCGATGTGGACGTCCCGAGGTTGATGGAAGTGAAGATTGCGTTACTCACAGGGAACGGCGGGCTGATTGTCATTTGTCAGTAGTACAAGCCATAGTCATAACATCCCTCGCGTGGCATTCAAGGATAGATACTTCGGAAGATCGCACTGTTCGTAGATGTGCAATGCAGCCTGATAGGCAACTAGTAACTTTGTTAACGTTTGTCTCGCAAGTCAGACAAAACGCAAAAACAATATTACGCATCTTGCATTAAGGGGGAATCGAACCCCCGGCGGGTCGATGGCAACGACCCAGGTTACCACTACCCCATTAATGCGATGTTATACAGAGGAATGTTTGTGGTATCGTCCCTGGACGATGTGAATCTAAACATCTCGCAACCGTACGCCATGGGGGTTTTTTTTTTAAGGTCCGGGTATCCTCCACACGGGCACGGGCCAGGTAAAAACACGCCACACTTTCGCAGACGGCTGTAAAGAACTGCGATGTGCTTTTGTAGTAGAGTAGATAGCTGATGGTTAGCACAGATCCACAAAAAAACAAAGACAAAAAAGGGGCGAAGTTGGGCCCGCTATTGGAGGTGGGGTCCTCGCGTTCAAAGATGCGCCTCCGGTACGCCTCGAACAAACATTGACCTGGTCCGTGCGCACCCCCGGCCAGTATATAGCCCTCGCTCAGATATCGTGAATCCTTACCACTCTGGCCTTTTGGCTTAGATCAAGTGTAGTATCTGTTCTTAATAGTTTAACCACTATTATGGGGGCACCGCCCCCATTTTTGGTTATCTAATTTTTGCCGCCCCTGTCCCTTGGGCTCTGCTTGCAACCCGAGGGTGCGATGACCTTGCTACTGCAGTATCGGCTTGTGTCGTCGGGGGATCTCCTTTTCTTTTTGGTGCACCTTTGGGACTGGCCATTTGGCTGGGAGCTCGGTGTGTCAAATGGAAAATGAGTCTTCATAACTTCTTTTTGGATACTTCCATTGTGATTGGGGAGCTGTAAGTTCAGCGCGATTCCTCACCAATATGTTTTGATCATTTCCCTGCAGTCATGACTGTGAGTGTTACATCGCCCAACATTCTGGATACTAATCCCTGGGGCACAGGTCATTGCCAAAGGTCCTCCATTGTGCAATATATATAGGTACATGATCCAGGAAAGAGTATTGAGATTGCGACGACAAAACGGTGATGCCAGGATATAAACGACCCAAATGCATGCAACATTTACATCAACTTGCCGTTGGTGTACCCACCGTTTACCGGCGAGTGCCCGCTCTTCTTCAACACCTTCCGCGTAGCGAAGAGCGCGCTGTCGATCAGTGATGCAACAGTCAGGACACCACCAACGATGGCACATGTTCTGCGAGCGGAGACAAACAAGAGTTGAGTTGGTTCGGTAACCGGATGGAGGCACTAGAGCGACGTACGACGTGAGGAAATGGGCGAAGGATTGGCGCGTCTCGGCGTGGACGATGCGAAGTGGGGAGATCTCGTAGTTGAAGAACGCGCCAGGGATACCGCCGGTGCCGTGCGCGACGTGCAGGCCGGTAGCAGTATTCTCGGCTGCACCCTTGTCCAGGTCGCGCTCGAAGTGTGTCGCGCTGTACTGGTGCGTGTTGATCTGGAGACATACAACAATCAGTCCTGGGCGAGGATCCGCGAAGAACTGGGCATGCTCACCGTCTTGCCGTCAAGGGTTTGGAATTGCGTCGAGACGACCTTCAAGAAGTATTGGAACATGTACTGCTGCTTGATTGTCTGCAACGGATACTAATTAGTTACAGGATCATCAGCACGACAGTGCGAGGACACGTACGCGTCCAGTGTTGCCGTCGAGCGGGTTCTCGGCGATACCGAGGCGTTGCTTGAGCTCCTTGCCGATTCTCGCCTTCTTCAGGTCGTATTCATCGTCGCCTTCAAACGCGAACTTGTGGATGGTGTGTGTAAAATCGTGCCGGTTGCCGTCGGTGCGGAGGTAAGGCACGAGCTCGTAGAGGTTGTGTGCACTTGTCCGGAAGGAGCGACCGGGGGACAGGTGGATATTTCCAACGACCTTATTCACGCGCACGCGACCAGCGATGTTGCATCCCTCGCTCGCCTGCTCCTTGAGCTTTTCCGACCAACCTTCTTGCACACACTACGGAACGTAAGTTGCATTGCACAGAGTGCATATAGCAGGGGATAGGTACCTGCTCGATCGAGTCTGGGCGGTTGAAGCTCCACCCGCGGTTGACATATGCCTGGCGTACTTCCTCGCAAGTGTTACAGCACCCGCTTGCGGGTTCGACGCCTCCGTAACATGAGCCACAGTAGCCGTTCTCGCGCTGGCTGTTGATCCTATCCAGGTCGTTCTGTAGCCCCTTGACAATAGAGTTCGGGACGGGCACACCGCGCTCGTCCAGACGTGTCTTGTAGATATTGTGCGTGATGTCCGATTGCGTCTCGCCGCTGATGTCCATGACATCAAGACTGAGTACTGAGAGATTGTCAGCACAGGCACAATAAGGCACGGGTATAGGTAAGACGGTGCACCACCGGTACTCACGGTAACATGGTACGCGGGGGAAGGTAACGTTCATGTTCACAGTGAGCTTCTCCCCTCTGCTCCGGTCGACAACCATCGAAGTCTCAACCTTGACCCGGCGATAGTCGAAGAACTCCATTGTGGTAAACGAGATGATGATCGCCGCGGCGAGGAGGGTCACTGTTACGTTGAGCAAATTCAGCCACCTACCTGCGGAGACGGCAGACTGAACTCACGGAATGCGCCAGTGCGTGTCTTGACCTTCACATCC